>CM071570.1:118309576-118731155 GCA_036426205.1 Ascaphus truei | reverse complement strand
AGGAAGGTAGATTATCTAATAATACAAATTCTGTCAGAAGCAAAAGCAATGATCGCAAAATACTGGAAGCAGAACGATTCCCCACCAATCACAACAGTAATCCATAAAATGAATCTTGTTATGACTATGGAGAGACTTACTAGTATAATTTATGATAGATTTAATAGTTTTTTGACAACCTGGGACCCCTGGACGACCTATGTATGGCAAAACCCAAATTTGACTTGGGCTCCGAACCCAAAGTTGATTTAACTAAATGGTTTATATTTTTATTCCGAAAATATGTATAAGCCATATTGTACTGTATTGTGAGGACTCAGGAGTCGCGCGGCCCTCCGCTCGCTCCCGCAAGACGCCGACGCACGCGCAGCCTCTGACCCTCTGCTCCGGCACCTGTTGACGCTCACCCGGAATCCCGCGCGCCTCCTCGCGCATGCGCAGGGCTTCCCCCGCTGGAGCGGCGCCCTCTACCCGCGCATGCGCGTTGGATTGGTCCCTTTCGCGCGACGCTCCCAAGCGACTTGTCAAGCAAAATCAGATTTTAAACAGCCTCACCGGCCATAGCATCTTCCCAGCCTATCGCTGCCCCTGCGGAGGCCGCGCCTCTGCTCCACCCCCCTGGGGGATTGGTTCCTTCTGCTTATATATGCTCAGCTGTGCCACTGGGACTTTGGCAGAGCATAGTTTCTTGCTCCCTGTGCTTACCTCTCCTGTCTGCTAGATCCCTGCCTTGCCTTGCCCTGCCTTGTGATGTCCCGTGTACCGATCCGGCTTGCCTTTGGACTACCCCTTCTCTGGACTACTGATCTCGGCTTTCCTCGACCATCCGTCACTCTCCTACCCTGACCTTGGCTTACCTCCATCTACGATCCGGACCTCTCCTGCACAGACCTCGGCAAGTATACGACAACTTTGATCTCTCCTCCCCCGACCTGGCTGCCAAGACCACTCTACATTCTGGACGCGACCCCTGTGTCTGTGGCTGGCGTTTGCCCATTCCCATCTCAGTACCGGGGTCTCGTCTAGTCTGTGGTGAGCACGGCGTAACATGGATATTGCATAATGACAATTGATTGTATGACCTCTGCGAGGAGACCACTGTGGACGTATCACCCCCTACCCCTTCCCACTTCCCCGTTTTGCTTTCTGTACCCCTCCCTCTCCCTTCGTTTATTTTTTGAAAAATAATAAAACACAAGTTGAAAAAAAAAAAAAAATGTAATTTAGAGTTGGAAAAAAAATAAGAACACACGTAGGATATTGCTTGGTCTGCAGCTTTGCAAGAGATGTGGTAGAACATGACTGTATTCTCTCCCACCACTTAGCATCCCAGCCCCATTACTAATTCCTTTATAAATCACTATATGGAGTTTTATTCATGGCTAAAAAAAATAAATATATAAAAACAAACAAGGTGCCAGAACTTCGATCTCACACAACAAACACTGCTAAATACCAATAAAATGGCCACTTGTGCAACAATCAGGGGAGTATTTTATAAAGTTCAATTGGAAGGGTAAGTAGGCACAAGCCCTAACTTTTTTCATTACGAAACAGACACTTCAGGAACATGGTTACCATGAAAATAAGTCACCCTGAGCGACCATTAAAGCCTTCAACAAGACGTT
Organism: Ascaphus truei; assembly: GCA_036426205.1. Lineage (NCBI taxonomy): Eukaryota > Metazoa > Chordata > Amphibia > Anura > Ascaphidae > Ascaphus > Ascaphus truei. The sequence continues at coordinate 118,729,527 of CM071570.1, read as the reverse complement.
CATCCAGCAGTAGCAAACAAAGTGAAACAAAGCGCTCAAGGATAAAGAAGATTCTTCACGTGTAACAAAACATCGTAAATTAAACAACAAGTAGCTGTAGGCAAAGGATGTGTCTTGACATGAGATATGATTATAGAAGGATAGCTTAAAAGAAGTGAAGGTGCAGTAGGTCTGTTGTATCATCCAAACCAAATAATGAAAGTCTTAGAAAATATAAAAGGAATGAAAGCATATCTAATTACACAAGCACTACTGTTTATTACGGTCATGAGCACACCGTGTTAATGGAATGGAATTATTGTGAATGCCTTTTAAGAAACTGTGACCTTGAGGGCCTTATTTTATATTGTTCAAAGTGGCCATTTGGGCTGTTCTCAGCCAAAAATCCGCACTCTAGTCAATAGGAATTTTTGGCAAAAAATAAAAATAAAAAAAAAGCTTGCACAGTTGCCTTGGACAATATAAAATTATCCTCTAAAAGGTGGTACCCTGTAACGCCATAAAAGAAAAACTTTTTCTAGAGGTTATTCACCAGAATACATCAGACCCAGCTAACTTCTGGAACGTTATCAACATTATATTCCAGCCTTCTAGCCATCAACAATCAACTAATATTTCTCTGACAAATCCCACTGACATTGCTAATGCATTCAATGAATACTTTGTGGGATGTGCTACTAACTTATTAGCAAAACGCAACTGAACTACACACGAGTCTCATTCTGAGAGTACTCCTATAGCCCCACCCTCTCCCAACAAAGCTCACAATTTTCAATTTGTCCCAGTATCCGAAGCGCTCCTCAAATTAAAACTAAGCAGCCAATGTGGACCTTACTTACTGCAATCTAAGTTCCTAAGACTTGGTGCCCCAGCCATTGCCAAACCAATTGCTTCCCTAATCAACTCTATTCTGTCTGCAGGCCATATCCCCAATACCTGGAAAACTGCCTGAGTTGTCCCAATCTTCAAAAGTGGGGACAAAGTTTGTAATGGAACAACTCACTGGTGCAATATTCCTAGATTTTGCAAAGGCTTTTGATACTGTTGATCATGTTATCTTGCTTAACAAACTCCAGTGCTCTGCAATAGGGAAGCATGCTTTAAACTGGTTTCATTCCTACCATATCAGGTAGATCCCAACATGTGTCCATCTCAGGCTCTAACTCCAACCCCTTGGATAGCACCTGTGGTGTCCCGCAAGGCTCTGTTCTGGGGCGCCTACTCTTCTCAGTGTTCATCAATGATCTTCCTATAACTTGTAAGGGAGCTTCAATACACATGTATGCAGATGAGACAATCTTACGTATATGCACACAGCCCTAGCCTCTCCGACCTTGAACACATACTTCAATCTGACTTTTTGAGACTTGAAAATTGGATTTCCTAAAACAAACTGTTTTTAAACACTGACAAGACTGTAACAATGGTATTTGGGACCAAGGCAACATTTTTAACGCTTCCAATGACTGAGCTCCAGATCAGAACCAATGCTAATACCACCCTAACTCCTGTTACTAGTTTTAAATACTTGGGCATATGGTTTGACTCCCATTTAACATTCGGGATGCACATTGATACCCGGACATCCAAAACCTATGCCAAACTAAGTGTACTTTACAGGAACTAGAAAAAATAGAGAGTGATCTCCAATGTTCCAATGCTGCAAATCATATATGCAATGTAATCACAGTCCAGGAATGACTAGGAAAAGTTTCAATGCAGGTGTGAAATAATAATAAATATTAAAATGTGATGACATCCATAGTGGCTATGAGATATAAATACACCAGTCGGGGGTTAATAAGCAAATGTGGACCAGAGGTACAGCATAATGAGACCAGGGCCCCACCAGCTGTGACTCAATAATAGTCCCGATAATGCTAACCTGACCCGACTGGTATTCCTGCCACACTTGTCAGCCGCGGTGTGCAATAAAGCACAAGCCCATCCAAACCTGCATATGGTACGGGGACTCGCAGCTGTGGGATGAAGAGAAGAGGCGCTCCCTTGGTATCTGCAGACGGAGACTCACAACTGCTCTGCTGTCTGGCGTGTATATCGATCCCTCAGCTCACCAGATGTAATGGCATGGAGGCTGCGTCGCAGAAAACACCGGCTGTGCTGGACTAGGGTCCAGAGGGTAGTGCGCTGTAGCTCATCAATCGTCTGAGGGATAACATCCAGGGTGCACTCATCCGTGCTGTGACCAGTAGAGATGACGTAGAAACTGTGTCACAGATCTCACCGGGTGGGCTGAGCTGGGGTCCCGAGGTAGAGCGCTGAACCCGTAGATCGTCTTGGGAGCCGCATCCAAAGGCAATCAGCTGTACTGCGACCTGGGAGAACCGCTTTCAGGGAGTAACCAGCATGCAGAGCAACGGGATACCGCCTCTAACGATGTTAATGATGTACACCTGTGGCAATAGAAACCGGTGTGTGCTCCAAAACAAATGTAGATAGAGGTAGAAAAACTAATGGTCACTACTCCTAGTAAACTACAAGCTTGTAAAATAATCAAAAACAATCAGAGAGAAATGTATTGGATATATACTTTCAATACTCTCCACCCCTTTGGAATTAATTCCGATTGGGAGCTTAAACATTTCCTCTAGTTCCAGGGGTTTGGAGAGTATTGTATTGTATCATTATTGTTACTTATATATATTAATTTATATATTTTGTATTCTTATTATATATTCTAAGTGTAATTTCATTCTATGCTATATTCTATTAATTGCATTATCTATTTTCTTTATTTTTTCTTTGTTATTTCTTCATTTATAACCCATTATTGATGGCCTTAATATTGATTACTTCCATGATTTTCTTTATATATCATCATCAAAATGCTTTACATCATGTTCTGTGTTTTTAAACTTTTTTAACTTCGTTGTTTGTCTATTATATGGTTAATTCTATATATGTATGTTGTGTATTTCACTCCAGACATGTTATAGTTAATATGCTCTAATCTATGAGTCAATTTTTGTCTGCTGTGTCTGATTTGGAGTGGTCCAATCAGATTTCACTTACATCTATATTAGACATGTCTGTTACTTTGAACCATGTACTCTTTGATAAAGTCCCAGTTTGGGATGAAACGCGTCAGAGTGGTTCTCACTGTGATGTCCAGCCTTTTTTTCTAATAAAGAATATTTTTATTTTATAAGCTTGTAGTTTACTAGGAGTAGTGACCATTAGTTTTTCTACCTCTTACTTTACAGGAACAAACCCTCCCTAAGTCTGCTGGTCAGAAAGCATATCGCACAGCAGATGTTAATACCCATTATCGACTATGGGGACATAGTATACGGCTCGGCACCCCAAACCCACCTTAGCAAACTTGATACCCTCTACAATTCAATATACTGTTTTGTTCTCCAATGCAACTACAACACACATCACTGCGAAACGCTCAAAGAACTAGATTGGTCATTACTTAGTCTAGGTGCAAAGTTCATCTTTCCTGTCTTCAAATACTTTCTGGGCAAGCTACCCGTCTATCTGAACAAGCTCCTCATCCCTACCACATGCAGCACATATCATCTGAGATACGACTCCAAAAGACTTTTCATGGTCCCAAGGTTCAACAAAGTATCCGGCCGTTCCTCCTCTTACCGTGCACCCCAAAACTGGAACAATCTAACAGAGACTTTCACAGCCGCCACCCGTCTAAGTTCTTTAAAAACTAAAGCTGTCTCACATTTGAATCTGGTCTGTAACTGTTAAATACACCTATAATAATATATATTATCTCTAACCTTGCAAGCAATGTCTTGTATATAATGTATAACCCTGTTCACTTATGTAACTATGTTTTGTAACCATGTATTATTTGTCATCATAACTATGCCCAGGACATACTTGAAACCGAGAGGTAACTCAATGTATTACTTCCTGGTAAAACATTTTATAAATAAATAATGATACTGCAAAACTGTCCAAAATACATTGATAAGATCAAGCGTTTTTCTCCCAAATTTGATTCCCTTGCTAATCATTTCCCTAAATTAGAAGGTTCTCCGTAAAATAATCACCAGATGGTTAGTAAAACATGGTGTCTGTGCACTATTTATAGACTTGGCTTTAAATGAATCTAGCGGTTGTATAAACTTTTGCAAATTAGCATATTAAACAAAATTGCAAAGCACATTGAATTAATGCTTGGCCAATCGCTTCTGAACTCTGACTCAGCTGCGGCTTTTTTTGTAACTCAGAGAGCAAAAACAGGGCACCTATTAGCAGTGCTTATTAAATATACCCTTTTAGAGACCATTTAAGAGAATGGGCTGTAATGTAAGGTGCCTTCCAGCACATGAAGATGCCGTTTGAAGTAGAACTACTAAGGAAATATAACCCTTTATGGCCCATGACTTGAATTGTGGACAAGCAACTATTAGTATATACGGGTCAATACCATGTAATGGCTACTCTTGCCTGAAAAGGGATCTTTAGTGGTCTGGAAAGCTTTGTGACCTTGAAATATAATATCCGTTAGCCATTACATACTATCATATGTAACCTACTCTTAAAACATACAGTAAGCCAACATTTGTTACTGTGGTATCTTCCCACCATATTATCAAAATACCTACACATAACAGGTTTATGCAGTACATTTTAAAAAATACAGACAGGGCCGCGTATAGTAACAAAGATACATCAATGCCTTCCTTTAATAACACCCCATCTTATGCTTCTTCTGTCTTTTCAACTTATACATCAACAGCAAATGATTATTTATTTAATGCAGAAAAGGGATCAGGGACACGAAATCTGGTTTGTTCAGAAATGACAAAGGAAAGCATCATGAAGGAAGCATTATTTAATAGGAACAACAAAGAAAGGCATTATGTGCCCTTGATATCAAGGCACAACTGGAATAGGGCAAATCATTTCTTGAGCTGTAAAACAAAAATGTAACTGAACACAATTGGCTTGGTTTTATTACTTAGGTTACTCATTAAACGGCTATATTGTGCAGGTCAGGGCATCATCACAAGCTCATTGAAGTACTCCGGTTGGTACCATTGCAGTTTAATGAACAGGCCCTAGGGCAGCGACTCTGAGTAAATACATCTGGCTCTGTCCAGGGCCTCACTCTGCGGCCAATCCCTCCCTCCGCGGCCAATCCCTCCCTCCCTCCCACCTTGTTGGTGCAGGGCGCTGGAAATTGGGCCCAAACATCTGCATCTGCCCGCATAGTGGGGGAAGAGGAGGATAATTGGAGTGTGTGAGGATTGAGAAAGAGGAATGAAAGGGGGGGGGGGTATTTTTTTCTTTCCCTAATTCTGACTGAAGTAGGTTTGTCATGTCTTAATGCTTATATACACACACCTATTAGTGTGTGTACAGTATATGTATGTACCATGTGTGACGGTGAATGGATTAACCAGTCGTATAATAAAGGTCAAGCCCACTTGGTTAACAATGTCCAGTGTGTTAGGGTCTTCAAGTGTCAGCTCTGGGACCCAGATGTCAAGAATGTATTACTGCAACTGTAGACTAATTCTGCTAAATTAAAGATTTGTGACTTTTTACCTCTCCGGGGATGCTGGGATCGGGAGATTTCTAGGCTGTAAGTTGCAGAATGGGTTTGGCGGAGAAAGTCTTTGCAGAATGTGTATCTAGCAGGGTTCCGGAGTTAGGGGATACCCCAAAAGTTGTATCCAGAGATTGAGTGATATCTTCGGATACAGCTAAGCGCATTACTCCGCCAACCTCGGACCCTGGAAACTTTCTTATGACACACCGCTAGAGTCCCTGCTGCAGCACCTTCCAGACAAGGTAAACCGGTATGGAGGGGTTAAAATATATCTGCATGTAGTATAGCAGGTGTTTCCCAGTATAGCAGAGGTACCCACATACATGCCCAGGTATCCTGAGCCTAGAATAGGGGTTCAGGAAGGTGCTCGAGCTAAGGTTATAAAGCTGAGCCTGTTTGCAGTGTTTTAAAAAGTTTAAAAGTATTTTTCTCGTGTGTGCCAGGAATGAGGCTAGTGATTTTTAGGGAATATACACTCGCTCCATTCATGACACCAGAATAAGAACTCATAACTTTTAGCACACAGAAGACAGGACACAATATAGTTTATTAAATGGGTATAGTTTAATGGGTATATATATTGATATACCTTTTATATGAACTGAGGGTTTTCTAAGTCATGAATTCCGGAAGACCCAGATGGCTACTACAGGCATACCCCGGTTTAAGGACACTCACTTTAAGTACACTCGCGAGTAAGTACATCTCGCTCAATAGACAAACGGCAGTTCACGCATGTGCCTGTCAGCACTTCCTGAACAGCAATACCGGCTCCCTACCTGTACCGAAGCTGTGCGCAAGCGGGGAGACTATAGAGCCTATTACACATGTGTTATTTACATCAGTTATGCACGTATATGACGATTGCAGCACAGAACATGCATCGATAAGTGGGAAAAAAGGTAGTGCTTCACTTTAAGTACATTTTCGCTTTACATACATGCTCCGGTCCCATTGCGTACGTTAATGCGGGGTATGCCTGTAGTTGGTGACTGTCTGTCCGGAGGCCGTACTTGAAAGGCTCAGAGATGCCCAAGTGTTAGGACAGGAGGGGTCACTGCCATTATTCTCAGAGTACCCATATCCTGACCTGACAAGGCAAGTTAACACCATTTGCCAAAATCCAGACTATGTTCAGCCGGAGCAGAGGGTGAGCTCTGTATGCAAAGAGGCGGAGGGGCCAAGTTAACCCATGCCCATTTGCTACCCGCCCGGTTTTACAATACTGGCAAATCGGTGATTGGCTGGCAGGAGAATTCCCATGCTCTGATAAGCTGTCCAGGTTAGTGTATGAGGGCCTGAATGCTTAAGAGGGCTTGCAGCCAATGGGGTGCGCAGATTCCAAGCGCAAACCAACAGCGGAGAACTCAAAGATGCTCAGAACTGAATAGACGCGAGCCAGCTTCAAGGATTTTAAAAGCAGACATAGCATGCAGAAAACAGTTCCAGAACTTTTATGAGTAACTACCGGGCATTGGAGAGTGCTTTAAAAAGGTGATTTTAAAGAATTTCGTTGCGGAAACGGATTTATTCGTTAGGCCCATTCACAGTAAGTGTGTTAATCTTGAATTGTGCAACTTTGAATGTCTGTCTTTTATAAGAAATAAATAACCATTTATTTTACCATCTTGATTTGTTCAATCAAATGATCCCAGTTATAAAAAGGTGTTGTAGAACCTGGTCTCCTGTGACACCATGTATGTGTTTATCCGGGTGTATTCCTACTCGTGAATGTGTTGCGGCTGTCGAAATATTTGATAAAATAAATAAATAAAAAACCCACATTCCTTGAAAGGTTGCAGGCCCCTGACCAAGAGGGTTATACATTAAACTGCAATAGTGCAGATCGCAGCACTATCGCACGGAAACTCGACTGCTGTGAAACAGCTACCCTGCGCTGGAGAAGATTTTGCAGTCATTCACTTGAATAGGCGAACCTGTACATTAGCACAGGGAAGCAGCTTCACCGTATATTGTAGAGGGACCACTGTGTCCGTTTCTGGACTATCATGCCATGTGGAACAGTTAAAGCTGACGGGGCTACTTGGGCTCAGACGTCCTTCCCCTTCCCAGACATGAGATCTGCCTCTACCTACAGAGGGCTCCCCCCGTATTACTTGGAGAGGTCACATATGGGGAGGATTGAGGAAATTGACCATGTAGTTCCAAACTACCATGAAACACAAGCCTATGCCTGGGCTCACAGACACCTGTATTAAGATCATAGCACCATTCCCTGGGGTCTATGGTCATTATCTATTAAGGTGTGATAGTTTCAGCCGGGGCACTGCCAGGGCCGCCAACAGAAATCATCAGGCGGAGGACAAACACATGAACATATGAAGCAGGTCTCCCCCCCTCCCCATGCACTGGGGGGAGATAAAAGAAGGTAATGGACCTGGTGTGTGCGCGTGTATGTATAAGGAGCCAATGGACCTGGGGGGGAGGCTATGAGGTAATGGACCTGGGATGGAAGGAGGGGGAGGAGAGAATATAAGGAGGCTATCGCACGGCGGGTGGGGGAAGATATAAGGAGGCTATCACATGGGGGGGACATAAGGAAGCTATCACATGGGGGGACATAAGGAAGCTATCACACGGGGGGATATAAGGAAGCTATCACAGGGAGGGTGGGGGAAGATATAAGGAGGATATCACAGGTGGGGGACATAAGGAGGCTGCACACAGGGGCGGGACATAAGGAGGACTGTCACACGGGGGGGATATAAGGAGGCTGTCACACGGGGGGATATAAGGAGGCTATCAAACGGGGGGATATAAGGAGGCTATCACACGGGGGGATGGGGTCACACGGGGGGATATAAGGAGGCTATCACACGGGGGGATATAAGGAGCTATCACACGGGGGGATATAAGGAGGCGTCACACGGGGGGATATAAGGAGGCTGTCACACGGGGGGATATAAGGAGGCTATCACACGGGGGGATATAAGGAGGCTATCACACGGGGGGATATAAGGAGGCTATCACACGGGGGGATATAAGGAGGCTATCACATGGGGGGATATAAGGAGGCTGTCACACGGGGGGATATAAGGAGGCCATCACACGGGGGATAGAAGGAGGTAATGGACCTGGGAGGGGGAAGGGTATAAAGGAGGTCTTAGGGGGAAGGGTATAAAGGAGGTCTTGGGGGGAAGTAAGGGGGTGCTGTGCTTGGGGAGGAGGGTATAATGGGTACTGGGCATGGGGAGGGGGTAATCGGTCAGGGAGCACAGCGGGCTTACTTGGGGCCCTCGGATGGGCCTGCAGGTACGGTGGAGGCCCACAGAATGAGAGCATGGGGAATCCCTCCTTCCAGGTAAGGGAGGGCCCTTATTGCCTGCGCAGATGCAGGCATTAAACTCTAGCGTCGCCGGTCTAGGACGTTTGGCCTTGAACAAAACGCCACCAGTGTTCCACCACCGGGACATTTTGCCGCGATGTCCGCTCCTGCGCTCGACCCAACAAGTCAGGTCTGCCGTGCCTGACCGCCCACTCGGTTAACTGCATGTTTAAATGTCCCGCACAGGACTGCTACACTGCGTATACAAGCCACTTCGACGCGCCATCTTTAAATACGTGCGGGACTTGTAAAGATGCAGTTGCCGGAGCGGGCGATCAGGACATGCTGATGTCGGAGCGGCAGTCCTGGCATGGCATGTTGGGTCGTGTGCGCGGCAGACAGCGACTGGTTGGGCACAGGAGCAGAGCTGCCCTGCGGCAAAGTGTCCTGGAGGCGTTTTGGTTGCTGCCAAAGGTCCCATTCTGTGCAACGTGGCCCTAGGCACTACTACGGTTTAGAGAGTATCCCCATGTATCAAGCACATTTTAGCGTAAAAGTGGGGCAGAGAGCGCTATTGCCATAATTGCCCGCTTTACAACAGTATATACATCTTCTTTGCTAAAACCCTTTCACCTGTTGCGATAGGAGTGTTAATAGGAGTTAGGGCGCACCTATAGAGCCGGCGACAGCGACATCACCCGTCGCCGCAAGCGAAAGTTGTATTTCGCTTTGCGGCGGCGGCGCAGGAGAGCAAGCTCCTGATTGGTTCAGGGGCTGTCACATGAGGCGACAGCCCCTGAAAAATCAAATAATTTCTGCTACCAAAAATCGCGTCGCCATCGCGCTTACTATAAGCTCACGCGGCGGCGACAATGCATTTGTTTTCGGCCGACGTTGCGTCTCCGGCACTATAAGCGCTGCCTTATCCAGAACATATTAAATGTATTCTACATTTAAAATTGCTTTATTTTTTATATCTTTTTCTTTGAGCTTTAAAAATTTCCGGTGCCGAACATTCAAGATTTACAATCTGCACCAGATTTAGAAAAGAAAAAAAAAAAACCTCAAACGTCTTCCATTTTAAGTAATCGAGAGCAAACATATAAACCAAGATGTAAAAACAGAAAGAAGACCCTGTATGAAGCACACCTTGATCCTGTTGTGTCAATGTCACTCAAAATTACTGGAAAAGATCATAAAACGTATCTTTTAATATAATCTCAAAAGGTAATATAAATAGCTAAAGAAAGATAACCAGGCGAAATAAAATTAATTACAAACTGATTCCCGGAAGACATGTGTAAGGCTGTCAAACTCACAGTCCCAGTTAAGAAGCATTGTACACAAAGTTTTAATATGCACGTGGAAGGAAGAAACATCCTCCTAGTGCTTGGACTCGACACGGTATATATATATCAATCCGAACACAAAAGAATGATAAGAATCACGTTCTATGTATAAAGGACAGGGAAAGTCACAGATCGACATCCAGTTGTAAACCTTGCCCCTATAATAAAGGATATTTCTCCCTCTGTGCACAATGCTGCTCAACTCCTGCGGTATTATCTAGCATGGATTGTGATTATTAATAATAGCGTATTACAGTGCCTGGCAAGAACTGGGACTGGTTTTGACACCCTTACATATACCTTCTGGGGATCACATTTCTTCAGGTATTTATATCATCTTTAGTATTGGGGTTTTACTCCTTTATATTTAGTTGTGATTATACTAAAATGATGAGTACACAAGACCATGTGCTCACACAGAAATTCACTTAAATGCACACCACTAACAATATAGTATATAACTTTTAATTGTATTTTCTTAAAACATATTACAAATTGTGAGTGTAACAGTAATTTAAAAGTCAATCTAACGATAGTGAAACTATATACCAAAAAATCCCTTCTTAATAGATACTTCGACAAATTATAATGCTTGTCGGAGATAGGGAATTAATGGCATAATTCAGTATTGATGGCAATAACCATCAAAGAACGAGCGCATAACTCACCTGATCGATATTGTGGATAATACTTTTACTAAAGAGCATTGTTTGGTGCTAACTTTAGTTTAAAGCTGCAGTTCAGTCAATATCCTGCATGTGTTTTTTTTTTAATAAATCAGTTCTGTAGTAAGAAAAATACTTTTAGCATTTTCTGTTTTTAAAAAAACAACTTTGAAAGACCAATTTTCTTGTATTCTATTTTAACAGCCATTTGCTAAGGAACTGCCCCTTCATGTCCTGTCACAAGCCCTGGCACACCCCTTTGTCAGCCCTGCCCTCCCTCTAGCACATGTCAATGCAGGAGTGCTCATGAATATTCATGAGCTTCCACTGAGAGACAGAAGCAGAAGAAAAACATATCCCTTCACTAATTTTGCCGATCAATACATGGAGAACGAATTGACTGGCAGCTATACAGTTCTTTAGGTAATTAGAGATTGCCCACATGAAACTATTGAAGTAAAAAAAAAATTAAAAAAATTAAAAAACAAAAGACTGAACTGCAGCTTTAATATGGTGTAACTGGTTGATTATTATACCATATCACCCCTCTTAACCCCATTAGGGGAGGGGGATACAACAGGAGCAATGCACAGCCTTAAAATATATAGGGTGTAAGCGAGGTATAGGTGGATCTAATTAGATGAATATAACAGGGCAGAAATAACCAAAGCTAAAGAAGATGGCTAAATATAAAATATTAAAGTCCAAACTGACAGACTGAAAGAAATGCTGCCATAGACCATCAGGCTACGATTAGAGTACTGGCTGTAGCATACATAACCCATATAGCCTACCATTAGATAGCTCTGAATAGGCTCAAAAGATCAACTGTCATTAATATCCAAATTAATAAGATATAAATCATAATGCTTCGAACAACTGAATAAGCGTAACTCCGAGAACTATCACAGCTCCATAACGGAGGCCGATGATATCTCTACGCCCTACGCACGTTTCCCTCCAGCTATGGAGCTTCGTCAGGGGAATTTCTGCAAATAGAAGCAGGCAGAGCTATATAAAAGGCATGAATTGCCATGGAGACACCATTAATGGCTCAAAAATGCGCCTGCCCAAGATATACTTTATACTCATATGTTGGCGCCAATGAGGATGCACGAAACGGAATCTGTAATACGATCATTTACGCAAATGCGCCTGCCTGGGGAGATAGAATCCTCACTCAGCTTGTAATACAGTTGCGCAGGCATAAGGAGATATTCCCAATCGTATACAATGTGTATGCGCGTGTGCTAGGAGATAGACACCATCGCACTGAAATTACAAATATGCGCATGCGCAAAGAGATAAACTCCTTGCTAAGCGCATCATGCAACAGACCTTGCTTGAGATGATTGACTCCTCACTCCTTTAAATGTCATCGCGCGAATGCGCCTGCCTGGGGAGATAGAACTCTGCCTCAGACGGTGGTGTAATTGCGCATGTTTAAGGAGATGTTAACGATCGCGCAGGATGCCTATGCACATGCACAATGAGATAGACATCATCTCACTCTAATTGCATAGATGCGCATATGCAAAGAAATAGGTTCCTTGCTAAGCGCATCATGCGACTGCGCTTGCCTGAGGTGACTAACTACTCACCAAGCATATAATATGAATACACATGGGTGAAAAGATGGATTAACTAACACCTACTGAGCATGCCAGAGCGCATGTCCAAGAAGATAGACTACTTTTCATCTACCAACGTTGATGCTCATACATGTCATCAATCATGTCCTAACACAGCTGGCTAGTGCTTCAAAAAGTTATGATGTCAATAAAACCCTCCAGTCATCTTAACCCAAGAAGGTAGTAAGAGAGATATATTTAAAACCAGAGACAGAACATAAAACACAGACAGAGCTCAGTGCACATCCAGTGAAACTCATACACGGTACAGTGCCTAAATATATATGTATAAATATCTATTAAATAAAATGGTCTTTTAGTTTAACATTTTGGCCAAATTGTTGTAAGCCCTTGAGCCAACTGCACGGCAGACCACGTTTCAAGGGTCCCTAACACCAATATAGATTCTTAATAACCTGTGCAATACCAGGAAGAATGATTTATAATAAATCTGTCAATATTAGTTGCAAAGTTCTAAGTCTGATTGAAGCTTTTATTCACCTGTACATTACCAGGAAAAGCACTCTGTATTAGATTTGTCACAATCATACTGCAAGCAAGCAAGTTCCCCTGAGATCCCCAGGGGATGTGAAGAAGTGCGCACATGCGTATGAAACGCGTTGGGAAGTTATTCTTGTGTTTTAGAGCTGCTTTTTGGTTGCGGAGGACATTGTATAGCAGCTGATCAGGCCGTAAGGGGAGAAGGGAGAGAGAGGAGCATCGGTATTGGAAACCCCGCGGTGTGTGACGTCACATCCGCCCGGAAGTTCCGCATTTCGTGCGACTCACCATCTACCCCCAACACGAGGGAACGCTTGGAAAGGAGCTCCGGTTACCATCTCTAAGGAGCATTGGTGCGATTTCCATCTGCACTGCCTGTATACATCTATTGTCCTGTAAGTAGGGTTTCACTTTTACCCCTCTGGACCTCGGTGCTAATCACTGTACCCTCCGGAACCCAGCATTAGTTGTTGTTAATAAATAGCTTTGTGTTAAGTCTATAGCCTTGCTAGTGTTGTTGTATTTGTGTGTCATGTCTGTTGTGTGTTAGTCTTGTATGCTTTTATGTCAACATTAATTGGCGTACTGCACCATAATTTGTTTCTCTTTTTCACATATTGCACTGCTGTATGGTGAGAGTCGTCTGTTCACCCCTTCACTGCCTGTTCACCTAAGGACACTTTTGGGACTCTTCACTGAATGGTTTGGATTTTATCTGATTGACATTTATTCAATGGACTTTTTAGGCGCCGGTAATTCTTTCTTTCTATATTACCTGTAATTATGCAACAATAAAGAATATATGTGTTTTTACCTTTCCAGGGATGCCAGCAAGCAGGGATTGCTGTGGTATGAGTTTCAAGGGGGGTGGGGGGCGTTTACAGATAAAGTGTTGTCAGAATGTGTCTCTCTCATCAAGGGCCCAGAGTTGCTGTTTCCCCTAAAAATGTAACCAGGAATCAAGTCGGATTCCTGGATGCATGTAGACACAGTGTCTCAGTAATATCTCCCCTTGAAAGCTTGCGCGACTCACCACTAGGGTTCCCTGCTTCAGCACAGCCCAGAAATGTAAATGGTGCAAAGGGATGTCAAGTATCCCTGTAACTATAAGGGGTCCCCAGGTTAGGGGGGATACCCAGTTACTGTACAGGTAACCCAGAACCTGCTTAGAGGTTCTGGAGGTACTCCAACCATCTATAAAGATTGTGAGGGAGCTTGTAAAGTCCAGTCCCAAGTCTTTTTTATAGCGCGTGAGGAATATGGCTAGTAAGAAATAAGTGCCACTGGAGACCAAGCTTTTTAACACCTTTTACCATCTGGACCCTTTGATTGAATAAAGCATGAAATAAAATTGTGTTTATTCACAAAGAACACACACAGCTTGAATTACAAAATTAACACAAAAACACTTACGGGACGGGGTCAAAACGAAATAAAATAGTCCTTGAATGAAAGTTCTTAAGGTTCCAAGTATCAATTCCCAGAGCGGGGTTGATACACAAACTGAGTCCTTTGGCTAGGGCGCAACTTGCCAGCTCTATAACTCTGCCAAATGAAATAATGTCATTCTGTCCTTGCACTGCACACTGTAGCTCAGATTAATCTTCTTTACATGATGGAAACCTTAGATGGAACCAACTTCTGATGGCTGCACCAGTTTCCAGTTTTAAAGTCTCAGCAAGAAAGGGCTGCGTCAGTGAAAGCTGTCTAGAATATTTTCTGTCCTGTTTTTGCAACTGTTATCAGAGTTAGGATTCCCCGCACCTAGAAGAGTCTAGGTTGTTATCCCAGTTTCCAAATAAGTGTGTCTTTTTGCTGTAGTTTGTGTATCATTGCGTGTTTGTCTTTTCTTGTGAATACATTTACAATTTATTTCATTAAACTTGTGTTGCTCAATGCATGATCCTAGTAACAAAGGTGTAAAATGCCTGGTCTCCCGTGACACCCCCTCTTTACCTTGTCTTTGGCGTCAAATGACGCTGCGTTGCCAAAGACAAGTTAAGGGAAGTTGCAAAGGCCCGACGCGATCCCCCGGCATTTAATTTAAATGCTTTGGGGAAGAGCGAGGGGCCTCTAACAGCCGCGCACCCACTGGAAAATCTTGCGCGCCCCTCTGCTGTAGATCATGCACCATCTTAGTAGCCCTTTTTTGCACGATCTCCAATGTATATTTGTCCTCCAGAACTGAACACAGTACTCTAGAGCAGGTCTCACCAATGATCTATAAAGTGGCACCAACACCCATCTCTTTCTGCTGCTAATACCTCTCCCTATACAACAGAACATCCTGCTGGTTTTCCCATATTGTTGTTACATTTTAAAATCTGCGGAAATAATGACTCCTGGGTCCCTTTCCTCCATAATAGTCGACAGTGCCATTAATCCTGTCGTTGGATTTTTGTGACCGCAGTGCATTATTTTGCAAATTTTTGCATTAAAAATGATAGTTGTCACTTTTGATAATTCCTCCAATGTACCTAAAATCATCTGTCATCTGCAAAAAGACATACTTTTCCTTCCAAATCCTTTGCAATGTCACTAATAAAGATATGAAAGTCACCGGTCACAGTGCAGATCTTTGAGACACTTCACTGGTTAGGCTGCGCTCATAGTGCCAACGACGCTGACGTCATGCTGCGGTCGCTGGAAAAATCAAATTGACTTGACTTCCAGCGATCGCGACCAAGCCGTTGTGCCGCTTCTACTATAAGCGCACGCGACGGCGGCTATACATTTGTGTTGCCGTGCCGTCGGCACTATAAGCGCAGCCTTACTTTCCGCTCCTCTGAAGGTTCTCCTTTACAACAACTCTGTCGCCTATCCTTCATTCAACCAATGTCTTATCCATTTCACCACCGTAGAGTCCAATCCCAAGCATTACAACTTGTTTATCAGTCTTCTATGTGGGACAGTGTCAAATGCCTTACTAAAATCTAGGTAAAACTACAACTACTGCTCCACCTTGATCTATTAACTTAGTCACCTGGTCAAACAAATCTAGTAGATTTGATTGATATAATAAACCCATGCTGCCTGGGATCTTGTAGCCTGTTGGACCTTAGTCAACTGTTCTATCTTTCAGCAATGTTTCCAATAATGCATCTACTACAGCCATCAGGCTCACTGCAAAGGTTCGACCACATAGAATGTTTATTGTATTTCTGGGGACTCAGTTAGGGCTGTTCTATACTGCGTGCGCTTGCTACGCCGTGCGCGCGCGGCAGTTTTAGTTGGCTAAGGTTAGTCAGCCTTTCTATAATGGTGCCGCTCGTGCACGGCAGTGAGCGTGGAACCAGCCGACAGAGGGGAAAGATGAAGAAAATAAAGAATTTGCGCCGCTACCGGCGCTGAAATGTATGTATGTGCATATATGTATGTGCATATATGTATGTGTGTGTGTGTGTGTGTGTGTGTGTGTGTGTGTGTGTGTGTGTGTGTGTGTGTGTGTACGTATAATGTTAATAAACAATTTATTAAAGTATTTATTTACAGTATTTATTTAAAAACATTTAACACGCACACACACACACACACAGCAAGCGTGCAGCATGTGCATTCGCACAGGCACGCGCTCGCACGAACGCACACACTATAGAACGGCCCTTTTGCTTCTGAACTAGTAATCATTGTTTACAGCAGCAATACTCCCAAAATGAAAGGACATACATGTATATGCCTGAACATGAAGGTTCCTTTGAGCTGATTCGTGGTCCCGACATCTGTATAAATTGACTTTTTTGCAGTCTCTTGAGGGAAAAAAAAAAAAAAAACACAACTATGGCCACCAGTAGGGAGTTGTACTGACATCTCCCGATAATGTTGCAACTTACAATTGGCTGCCAAAGCAAGCCCAGACCTCGTGCATTGTGTGTCTTGCCTTGTGCCGTTTTCTCGGGAGCTGGGGGTGATTCATTAATCAGTCGGTTAAGAAACGTTAAAATAATAAAGCAAATTTTAAAAAAACAACAACCAATTTAGCAGGTGGGACTGCTGCTTTATGTCCACTGAATTCAGTTATCAAACCAAAATGTGTAAGTGCAGATTGGTTCTGATGCTGCAGTGCCACCCTGTGGATTAAATGTAAACTAACATTTGATAGCAAGTCTAAAACCAACTATTTAAGTGATAAAGGCGCTCAACGCTGGATCTCTTGGATATGGGAATGTATGCAATAAGCAAATAAACAGGATAGGACACGGGCGTATATAAATGAGAAAATACTGGTAGTAAAGTCCCCAGATGGACCAATAATCCATGGAGGGCAAGATATAAGGTTAAAAACCCCAATGAAGCCCTCATTGGGATGCTTCCTGGACACACAATCAATATTCAATAAAGAATAGTACTCACAAAAGCCCCTTTCCAATGTCCTGTAAGGCGTGCAGCCAGGTGAAGAGATGCTGGTCTCAGAGAACAGAATAGGAAGAAAAACCAGCGCACCGCCAAGAGTGGGTCCCAAACAGGTGTATTTTTAAAAAATCTTCTTTATTCAATCCATCTAAAAGTGGAGGTTAACACCCTCCTACGCGTTTCGTGTAGAAATACACTTTATGTCCACTGAATTCAGTTATCAAATCAAAATGTGTAAGTGCAGATTGGTTCTAATGCTGCAGTGCCACCCTGTGGATTAAATGTAAACTAACATTTGATAGCAAGCCTAATTAATACTAATGTAAGATTATCTGACTTGATTATACGTGACAAGTGTTTTTTTTTATATATTTCCATATGATATATTACCAATGCATTTATATGTATATTCTATATTCGAAGTATCTATGTGATTCAGCCATCTGTGTTTTTTTCAAAAAGTTGTCAATCTGTGGGTCTGAGTACTATACAGAAAAGGTATCCGAATGACTGCTACAGTTATTTGTGTAGATGGCTTCTGTAATATGCAGTGCAGGTCTGTGTGTGTCTATTATACAATTCAGGTATTTCTGTGCATTCAGCAATATATTAATAGTACTGTGTAGTATAAAATACAGCCGTGTGTCACTGTACAATATAATACTGGTGCCAGCGCCAGGCCTGGTAAGTTTATGATTTGCAGTTCGCCTCACCCATCTGCAAAACTCTTCAATGGTTTCTCACACAGAAGTTAGAATTTTACAATTAAGTTGAGAAAAATATACAAGCTTCACATTAAAACAATTGTAGATGACCAACCGCTCAACCTATTTATATCAAGAGGTAATTATGTGATACATATACATCGTGCATTGGGACAACCATTAACCTATTCATCAACAAGTGCCCAGCATTAAGCCTACACTAGATCCCTTACGCTGCACTCTAGAAATATATTGAGACTTAGTCATGAAATCTTAATTTTCCTATTGTAGCAATGCAAAGCAGATAGATAACTACTTATATAGCACTATTTCCAAGGGAAAAAAAACCTGACGAGATTGGTAGAGTATAGAGGTAATCAATTACATAGCATGGAAAACAATACATTTTTAATAATAAACAAATAACGCAAGTGAATATACGTACAGTGAAAAAAAATGTAAATCCCCAAGGAAAGGCGAATTAGAGGTACACAGTATTGGATAACTGTCAGGGAGGTAAGTACAATTCCAATAAGTGTCTCAAAAGGATCTCTCAAATAGGGTGATCCGAGATACACCCATCGAAAGCCAATGTAATAGTTATAGATAGAATACATAGAAAGGTATATAGTTATTATGTGGTCACACAAATAATCCTGTGTATTATAACACCATTGCTGCCTATGATAGACGCATCGCAAGCACTTTGAATACGTGACTCAGAATGAGTCTGTTGGTATAAATCCCAACACTAGTAATACAGATTTACTCTCCTTTGACAGGCAGGTACAAGGGGATCACGGCCCTTGAACCTATCCAACTCCTCCAGCACCTGCCTCCTTACCCCTTTTAATTATGAGTGGGGGAAGCAACTATGTCAAGGGGCACTCAACGGGTAAAAATTGCATTTCTAAGTTTATAACGGCTAAACCTTGCAGAGGCCCAAATCCGCAAGAGGGTGCTGAGCTATAGCTTGCCACCATCACAGTTCATATGACGAAGTAAAAAGTGTAATACATATTAGCACCAGTTTGTGGACCGGGCCTGATTTTGCTCATTTGCATCTCTGCTTACTGGGTGGTCCATTACTGGGGCAGTACCATACAATTATTATTTATATAGTGCTTCTCTCCCAATGGAAAACAAAGTGCTTCACAATTACATAGTAACTTTAGAGAAGCAGTCCAGGCGACACTATTTTGTTTAAAGCTGCAGACCAAGCTTTTGGTTTCTATAGCAACAATTTACAAAGTCACATCCCTTTCCTCTTCTAAAACCGGCTCTAACACACCTTTTTGAGCCCTGCCCTCTCTCTAGTAGTGCACCACTTATATCTACTGACTGCCTGGTCACGAGATCCTCCCAACAGAACTTTGCATCTTTGGTCCTCTTCTGCTTCACTGACAGCCATTTAGTGAACCCTCGAGCCAAATCATCGACGATAGATCACAGAAGAAAGGATCAATTGGCAACTTACCTATTACTTATTGTGTGCATTGTATTGATGCAAAATAAAGGAAAAGAAGGAGCACACAGGAGACTTGTTTTGAGTTTGAAAAAACGTCAATAAAGTATTCACAGCATGTATCCTTATTTTCCTTTATTTTGTGCCTATTATCAGGTCCAGCTTTGAGACGCCGGGACCATTGGAAGGTAAGCACCAGAAGCAAAATAATATTTATATACTTCTACAAACAGTGGTGTGCCATTTATACTTACTATTGCTCCATTGTATTGATGCACATATTACAGAGGGAAAAAAAGTTAACAAATAAAAATACGGGGTCACGGGCGCTGAACCACATTCATTTCAGCTCCGGGGACACCGTTTCCCAATATAATTATTATTTCAGGTAGCAGCCCAATCGAAACGGTGGCTTTAAATGTCCCGCAAGCTAATAGGAAGCTGTGACGTCATACCTTGCGGCTTCCTATTGGCCCAATGATGCAGGACATTTACACAGATCTGAGATACCGGCGCCCCTTACGGAAGTAAGTATCTCTGGGAGCAGGGGGTTCCTGGAGGTGAAATTAACGTAGTTCAGCTCTGAAGATCCCCCGATTCAAACCAACTAATAAATGGTCCCTAAGAGTGCTCCTTTAACGACACTAATAGACACCAAACACAGGATGCCAATATAGGATGTTACAAAATATAAACTTTTACGAACAGACTTTTACACAACTTATCCTCCCCTGACACTGAACCCAACATGGCAGCCGGGCGCAAATGAAGGGGCCCGAACCGGCGGTAGACCACCCAAGACTCCGATCTGCGAGGGAGGTGGGAGGGGAAGTGGCGGGGGAACCGGCTGGCGGGAGTCCCAATCTGGCGCTGCGGAGGGCAAGCAGGCGCCGAATAGCAGTTGTTGCGGCAGCAGCGGAGGCCATTTTGACTTTGCGCCCTGCCGGAGTGCCACCAGCAGACACGGGTTTGTCCCCCCCCCCCCAAATACTAAACGGCTGCGATTTGCCCCCGTCGTGCGTGAGGGTAACCGAGGGTGACCTCCCCAGCTAGCACTCACCGCCACCGGCAGTTAGCAGGAGAACCCAAAAGAGCCCAAAAAAGTGTCCCCAACACCCAAGATGGCTGCCATGGTCCTGTGACTGGGGAGAGAAGGGGCAGGAGTGAGACATAAAGACCAGCCTGCCGGAAATGGACAGACAGAGACCAAGGGGTAAAGCCCAGAGAGGATCGGAGGAGCCCCCACTAGATAACAGAAAGGCAGCAGTGAATCCCAGGGGAGTTGGGAAGCACACCAAGACATTGCTGAGGATACAGTACCCGCTACAATCCTGATGGGGGCGAAGTAAAATAGACCAAGAGATGAAAATACTGACATGAAACATGCAGCACTAGATAGAATGATACCTTGAAGTCCTGGCTCGTCATGAACACCCTAGCACAGTAATGAAATAATAAGCACCCCGCCACACACAAAAAAAAGAAACAAAATCAAGAAAGAGGTGGAGCACAAGAGCGAACAAAGTGAATTAAAAAAAAAAAAAAAAAAAAGTCCCAACATAACAGCAGAATGGCCCCTCCCCAAAAAAACCACAAAAACCAGGAGGCATCAACTTTTTTCAACAAAAGATCAACGAACCCGAATACGCCTAGAAAAGAGGCAGGGGCCCCACCAAGAGGAGACAGAATCGGACTCAGAGTCGGAGAAAGAGTCAACCGTTAACAGGAATAGGAGAGCTTGGGTTGAAGAAATGAAACATACATTCCATGAGGAATTACAAGGAGCCATGAATGGGCTCAGATCTGACATCTCGGCGGTGAAAGAGAGAACTAAAAGTCTCGAAGAAACAATGGAGAACGTCACAGAAACCCAGAAGACATGGAATCAGATATTAAGATGCTCAAGGAACAAATAACGGAGCTGCAAGAAGCAAGGGAAGACGTGGAGAACAGATCCAGGCGAAACAATATTAGAATAAGGAATGTCCCGGAGACTATAAGACCAAGAGATATTAAACCATACCTACAGAGACTGTTCCAGAGTATACTGCCTGATGCTAACAGAGAAAGGCTGGAAATGGACAGAGCACATAGGGCACTAAGACCCAGAGACTACGGGGAAGAGGCCCCAGAGACATCATAACCAGACAACACTATTACTCAATGAAGGAAGAAATACTTCACAAGACCCGAAATTTAGATACAATCCCTTTCGAGGAAACGGACATCCAGATCTTTGCAGATATCGCCCCTGTAACACTGGCGAAAAGAAGAGGCCCGCGAGACATTACGGGCCTACTCAGAAGCCGAGGTGTCCGATACCGATGGGGTTTCCCCTTCAGCCTCCAAGCCTCACACAACGATAAGCAGGCTACGATGGGAAGACCGGACAAAGGCCTATCATGTATCAAATCTCTTGGGATAGAAGTTACCCCAGAAATAACAGCAAAGTTGCAACAGAAGCAACCCCTTCTGAGGAGAGAGGCATGGAATAGGACCAAGGCAAAGTCAGGTCAAACAAAGAAAAGAGACCCAGACTCAAGGATTCCCAGAGCCGAGACTGACACAGGGTCTTGAAGGAGAAACTCGCTCAAGGAAGTAAAGACCTGAGGAAGAGTTAAATTGAATATCTGGGGCAAATTAAACGTTCTTCTTTTGGTTCCAGAAATATGGAGCCAATGATTGCAAAGACAAGGAGAACAATAAATCGGCAAACATGGACGCTAGTTGTTTCAGACTATATGTGAATAATGTAGAATGTGGCAACTTTCTATTTCTGTATACACTTAGTTAAAGTTAAGACCTAGATTAGCTAGGGCGGGTCCCCTAGAAAAGTTTGTATCTTAATAGAGGTTCAGTTAAAAATTAAACCAAAGTTTAAGTTTATAATATATGTTCCTCGCCCCGGTCATTTGTTCTTTTTTTTTCTTCTTTCTTTCTTTCGTTCTCCACCAAGAACCCAGGCTCCATCTGAGATTTTTATCAGTGGACATGCAGGTCGGGACTGAAAAGGCCAGAAGGTGGGTCGGATGAGCTAAGGACCACAGGTATCAAAACACCCCCCACTACATTACCCAACTCTACACACCACAATTTCCCGAAAGGTAGAGTCAAAGGCCCAGGATGCATATGGACTTCATCCCCACACACGTTAAACTACACACACCCTACGCCCCTAATCTTCACTAAAGTTTTTTCCTTTTTTTTTCCAACCACACCCAACCATCTCCACTACACCTGTGCTAGACCAGATCCAAAGTTAGAAATAAAAAAAACGAGTTACACACAAGGCAAAGGAAATCCACTTAAAAGGCTAGTAAGTTAAAAATAATATCCCTAAATGTTAAAGGGTTAAACTCACCAGAGAAAAGAAAA
The DNA here is from genome assembly GCA_036426205.1 of Ascaphus truei. Lineage (NCBI taxonomy): Eukaryota > Metazoa > Chordata > Amphibia > Anura > Ascaphidae > Ascaphus > Ascaphus truei. Next base: position 118,706,656 of record CM071570.1, on the reverse strand, counting down.
CTAATGTTCCGAGACTTTAAGAAAAACCAGGACGACATTTACATTATACAGGAAACTCATCTAAACAGAGAGGATACAGCACGACTTAGAGATTAGATGTTCCCCCAGATATACCACTCGCCGGCACAACACAAAAAAAGCGGGAGTGGCGATTCTTTTTAGAGCAATGACACCCTTCTCGCTAGATAAGATAAAGAGGGACAAGTCAGGAAGGATGATTATTTAAGGTAAACTTGGTACGATAGATATCACTATAGCTAACCTATATGTGCCAAACGAGGACCAGGAGTCCTTTATAGAAAAGTCCCACCACACTATTATGCAATAAAGGAAAGGACGGTTAATAAAATCGGGGGAGTCTTAAACACAGTATTAGATGCCACAAAGGACAAGGCGAAACCCTCCCAAAAAGACCATAATTTAAAGCCCAAGAGAGATAGGAGACTGGAAAAAACGCTCTGATAGACACATGGAGGACGATGAATCCTTCCTCTGGGAGCTATTCATTTTACTCAGCCCCACATGACCAATATACAAGAATAGACTACATATTAATATCTAGAGACCTCGCAGACAGTATACTCAGCGCAGAAATGGACAATATCACGTGGTCGGACCACGCCCCTGTAGTGCCAACATTAAAAGATCTAAAACAAGGACCTGAAACTAGACACACAATAGGAGAAGCTTTACGAGAATATTTCTCACAAAACGATAACGGCCAGGTCAGCGAGTCCACCCTATGGGCTGTCCATAAGGCTACTTTGAAGGGCAAAATTATCAGTGCAGCAACGCACAGGAAAAAAAAAAGAGAAGAATAAGAGAGATTAGAGAGACTGAATGACAGCCTGAAAAAAAATGGAGGAAGAGTACCAACAGTCACCATAAAAAGACATTTTAAAGAGGATAAAAACAGGAAGGAAATCAAAACTATACTACCAGAGGACACAGAAAAAGCAATGAGATGGACGAACCAACTTTATTATGAAAGAGGGAACAAAGCAGATAAATACCTGGCGGCGAAATTAAGGAACAAAATGACTAGTCTAAATATATTCAGTTTAAAAACAGCCCACGATAAAGTCGTTTTTAACCCATCTGAAATTAACAGTGAATTTGTAAAATACTATAGCACCCTGTATAATTTAAACGATACCACACAGGAGACCTCGAGACAGAGGGGAAGCATTGATCAATATTTAGATACTTGCGAACTCCCCAAACTGGATAATCAAAACAACAAACCAGTTGGTCAGCAAGATAACAGCTGAGGAGGTATCGGCAGCCATAAAATCCCTTAAAAATTCTAAAAACCCAGGCCCGGATGGGTTTTCAAACCTATACTATACAAAATTTGAACCGACCCTTAAACCATATTTAATAAGATTATTCAATGATTTATTAAAAGGAGAAAAGCTACAGAAGGAAATGCTGGAGGCGGCAATCATTGTAATTCCCAAGGAAGGCAAAGATCCTATGCTCTATAGCTTGGGCAGACCTATTTCGCTTATTAACACTGATATAAAATTATTTGCCAAGATATTAGCCACGCGCTTAAATAAAGCACTGGACACCTTGATCCACCCAGACCAGGTGGGTTTTACTCCAAAGAGGCAGGCATCTGCAACATTCGTAGAATTATAAATATAATTCATAACAGCTATACAAGTCAAAACCCGACTAATTCTTTGGATGGACGCAGAAAAGGCTTTTGATAGGGTAGCGTTGCCCTTCATGTTCCAAATAATTAATAAAATGGGAATAAAGGACAGTTTTATCAAAGGAGTTCAGGCTCTGTATATAGACCCAACAGCTACAGTTCGGACCTCATGTTATATCTCAGCCCCATTCCAAATCACAAATGGTTCTAGACAGGGCTGCCCATTGTCACCGTTGCTGTTCGCGCTGTGCATAGAAGCGCTGGCATCCAAAATAAGAGGAAATCGCGATATACAGGGAGTAACGATAGGGGATAGGGAATACAAGGTGTCCTTATTTGCAGACAATGTCTTACTATCACTCACAAGCCCCAAAACATCACTACATAAACTATTTGACACAGTAGAAGAATTTGGTAGATACTCAACCTTTAAAATAAACCACACCAAATCGGAGGATCTAAGTTTAAATATTTCGGCAGAGGATAAGCTACACATGAAAAAAACTATTTCCCGTTAGATGGGAATCAGGACAAAGATTAAATAGTAGAGATAGTATATAATATAGTATATATATATATTAGGAATATATATAGATATATATATTAGAATATATTATATATATATATTAGGAATATAATATATTATATCATATTTGGAATATATATATATTAGATATATTTGGAATATAAATATGATATATATAGATATTTAGGAATAATATATATGAGATATTTAGGAATAAATATATATTATATATATATTATATGGGAATATATATCTTATATGATTTAATATATATATATATATATATATATATATATATATATCATATAATCAGATCTATATATATATATATATATATATATCAAAGACATATGACAAATTTTACGAGAAAAATTACCCAGCACTTATTAAAGAGCTGATAAAAGATTTAAGGACCTGGGATAAACACCAAATAACATGGACAGGCAGAATAAACTCGGTGAAAATGAATGCATTACCCAGCATGCTATATTTATTCCAAGTGCTACCTGTCTCGGTCCCACAGAAAGATATCAAAGAACTAGAAAAAGAGATAACAATGTTTATATGGCATGGCAGAAAGCCAAGAATAAAGAGAAGGTTAATGAGTACACCAACAATATTAGGAGGTATGTCCCAACCAGATCTAGCCAAATATTACGAGGCGGCCAGGATAGCCCCCCTGATACACTGGTCAATGGAGGAGGGAGAAAGATCTTGGCTGGACATAGAAAGAGCAGAGGTACAGACGAAGGATATGGCAACCCTACCTTGGTTAAAAAAGGAGACCAGACCTGAATCTACTAGGGCTCATCCAGTTATTTCACACTTTAAAATTATGGGACAAAGTATGTAAGACTAGTACTGTTTCGTCCATTCCCTCAGTCCTGACTCCAATATTGTCTAACCCGGGGTTTGTTCCAGCTCTCGAATCAAGGGCATTTAAAATATGGGGAGAAAAAGGCCTGAGGAGAATCTGGAATGTGGTGAAAGCAGATAGGATTAAAACATTCCAGGAATTAAAAGAGTTTGATATACCAGATATGCACCTGTACCAGTATTTTCAGGTAAGACACTATGCTGTCTCAATACAGCCCACAAGAGACGTTCTCAGACCCCTGACAACTTTTGAGAATTTATATCTAGCAGGAGAATACCATAAGGGCACCATTAAACAACTGTATCAAACCCTGACCACACAGAAAGAGGAGCAGCCAAGTAAAAACACTGTTGATTGGGAAAACGATATCTGGCGGGTGTTAGAGAGGGAGGAGTGGGTGGAGACATACAGTATGAGAGATCAGCAAAAGCATCTAGATGTGCGGCAGTGCGGGAAATTAACTTCAAGATATTACATAGATGGTACTATACCCCAGCTAGACTTCACTTGTTTTTTCCGACCACCTCCCCTCAATGCTGGAGGCAATGCGGCCAGATAGGGTCGTTTAAGCATATTTGGTGGACCTGTCCTAAGATTGTACAAATTTGGGGAAAAATTTAAAATTGAATAAGGAAAATAACGGGACTAAACTGCCCTTGGAATATGGAGACAGTATTAATCTTGAAACCAATAGAGGACTTAAAGTGGAAAACAGACAGACAGACTAATGGTTCATATTTTCTCAGCTAGAGCAGTAATAGCTAGAAATTGGAAACAGACCGACCCGCAGACAATTACGGAAGTCAAAAATAAACTAAATTATATTATGGTAATGGAAAAACTTACCAGTTTAATTCAGGATAGATACAAAACTTTTCTGAAAATATGGGGGTCGTGGATGTTTTACTGGGAAACAAATGTTTAACAAATCTCTAACTATCTTTCCTCCAAATAAAACTGTAATGTGAATCCCACCAAAAAGTAAATACAAGTGTAACAAATTGGTTGTACTGAAAACAAAGCAAAGATGGAAATGTATCTGCCCACCTCCTATTTTTCTTTTGTACCCTCTCCCTCCCACCCCAAAAATAACTTGTGTAAAAAGAACAATAAAATACAAGTTTAAAAAAAATAATCCTTCATAGTTATGATTTTCCCCATTTTAAACACTAATTATGCTGCCATCTGTAGCCAAATATATCAAAAGGGAAAAAGCCTGACAATGCAACAATTTACCTGCACATAAGTTTAGTCATATTAAAAAAATAGAGAACAGAGTTAAGATATATATAGAAATATATCACCCCCCTTGAGAAAGGTTCCACTCCGGAACCGAAACGTCGGATTGGGCGGCCTGTTCATTTTGTACTGATGCCTAATACAGACTTTTTTTGCCTATACTGATCTGAGTGCAGTCTTCCTTTACCGGACGTGAGAATGGTAATGTTGTGTGTAATGTGTGTAATATATATATATATATATCACTTCTGAGCACATTCACATGTCTTAGACAGGTCTGCAACCCTGCCTTTCAACCATTATCACCTAGTATACAGTGCTTCCACCGCAGCAAGGGATTCTGGGAAATGACATGCAAATGAGCACATAGTGCCACCTTTTGCCTGAAATCTATTTTTACATGGAACCCTTATAATGTATATAATTGGTGGCGTTTTTCCATTTAAACCAATAACCGGAATCTCTACTTATAAAATTGTGTAATTTGTATAAAAAACAAAAAATGTTTTTTTTTTTTTTTTAAAAACACACACACACACACACACACACACACACACACACACACACACACACACACACACACACACACACACACGGTGTCAAACAACTACCTATTAGACATGCCACTGCCATGGGGCTGCCCTTTTATAGGGTATCAAAATAGGAATAGCACAGCGAGACTAACTTGTTATAAAGGTGGGAGAGTGATGTGTCAGTCACACGCCTCCTCTCCTGATTGGCTGCCTGTAGGGGGCATGTCCTTAAAGGTTTGTGGCGGCCTGCAGGGGCGTGTCCTCCCATGTTTGACTCCTCCCCCTCCCATCATCCTGTTTATACCCCAGTCAGGCCTTGATTATACCAGATGCCGATGAGCGGCAGCGCGATCCGGTGACGTCACCGAGCGGCATCTTGATTATACAGGGGGGACAGGAGCGAAAAGGAAAAGCGGAGACAGGGAGGCGTAGCCGTGAGCGGTTCACCCTCATTGGCTGAATGGTTCACGTGACTCGGCCGTCACCAGCCAGAAACAACTTTCTAAATTGCTGCAGGAGTCAGCCGCCCTGCAGCTCCAGGCGGCGCGCAGGTATGTTCACTTTCATTGTTTCTTGTTTTTCGGCCGTGCGGCGTCGTGCTAAGCATTTTTGGTATAATCACGGTCTGTCTACTTACCTGCGCAGGCAGCACTCGCACACAGCTCCCTGGCTCTTCTTGCACACGGTGTATACGTAGGGCTGCTCGCTGCACACGGTTATCCCCAGGCTCAGCTCTCTCGCAGCTTGCAGACCGTTGCCCTTCATGGGGCTCTGGAACTTCATAAAACTTATCGCCATCTCCCTTTCAGCGTATCCACTTTCAAATGTAGGATTTACTGGTCCAAATCCCATAAATTTCCTGGTCAAGAGATCACATTTCCTTGTCAAAAATCTATCCATAAACTTATTTTAACGTATTTAAAAGGCGATTAGTGTGGATCTGCAGTTAAAGCAGCAATCCGACGTTCCTTTAATTTTTTTAGTGTTATAGGTTTGAAGCCAGGGTCTACCTGCTGAATCGCATTAATTTCCGCTCCGAGGATGCCCTGCTTCCAGAGATACTTACCTCTGTAAGGGGTGCCGGTAGCAGCTCCTGTGTGAGGCGGATTGAAAGCTCCCGCGTCACGCAGGCCAATAGGAAGACGTGACATCATCCCTTGCGGCTTCAAATTGGCCCATTTGACCGGGAGATTTAAACCTGCAAAACTGCTACCGGCACCCCCTACGGAGGCAAGTATCTCGGGAACAGGGGGACCTCCTGTGTGGGATGGCTAACTGAAAGTGAGTGACATGTAAGTGCTATTAGCCTCATCCCATCATGTGATCTATAATAAATATATCCAGGGACATAGCCAGGACTGTGGCTAGAGTGCTGTAGGGCATTGTGGGTTGGCGCTGGGGGACTAATGATGCAGTACGCCACGAGAAAGTTACATTCTGTACTAGGAGCGCGACCCGAGGGCGCTACCCGCTGACCCAGAGCGCAACGCGAGCGCGCTACCCGCTGACGCGCTACCCACTGACCCAGAGCATGACCCGAACGCGCTACCCACTGACCCAGAGCATGATCAGAGCGCACTACAAAATGACACAGTAGAAGCAGACCACACTACATGGTGTGGGAGACGTGACACATGGTGTAGGAGGGTGACAAGAGAGGGGGGACAGTGGTGACAATCACTACCTTCTCTGTGCTTGCTCTGCACAGCACACACGCCGTACTCCCAGCTCCACTTGGAGCTCTCAATGCTTGAGCTCGCCGCCAACAGCAACTTGGGTGCGTGCGCACCAACACGGTGATGCTCCGCCCCCTGACGCTCGCGTCAGCTCAGCACTAGTGGTCCAATTTCCCTCCTGCTAAATGGAAGAATTGGTTCCGATATCCTCTCTGCGCGTGTGCAACCGAATGGGTGCGCGGAGTGACTGCGCACGCGCCGCCTTCGCCACCAGACAAGTGACAGCGCGCGGGTCGGGCGCGTGCCACTTGCGAAGTCCCAGCGATGGGAGCGCGCGCTAGCCCGAGCTCTGCCATGCAGCTGCGCGTGCATAATACTGGGAGGCCTGCAATTATTATTAATAAAGAGATTAGGTCCATGTATAACACCAAATCACACATTATTATTATTAGTAGTATGGAAAAATTAAGTCCATGTATAGCACCGCAATACACATTATTATTAGTAGTATGGAAAGATTAAATCCATGTATAGCACCGCATCACACATTATTATTAATAAACATACAGTGCAGCAAACGAACAGGAAAAAAAAAGAGAAGAATAAGAGGATTAGAGAGACTGAATGCACAGGCCTGAAAAAAAAATGGAGGAAGAGTACAAACCGCACCATAAAAAGACATTTTAAAGAGGATAAAAAAGGACAGGAAATAAAACTATTACTAACAGAGGACAAGAAAAAGAATGAGATGGACGAACCAACGTTATTATGAAAGAGGGAACCCAAAGAGATAAAGTACCTGGCGGCGGAAAATTAAGGAACAACAATGTCTAGTCTAAATTTATATTCAGTTTTAAAACAGCCCAAGGATAAAATAGTTTTTAACCCATCTGAAATTAACAGTGAATTTGATAAAAATCATAGCACCCTGTATAATTAAACGATTACACCACAGGAGGACCTCGAGACAGAGGGGAAAGCATTGAAATCAACTATTAGATACTTCGACTCCCTAAACACTGGATAATCAAAACCAACCAAACCAGTCTGGTCAGCAAGATAAACAACTGAGGAGGTTATCGGCAGCCAAAAATCCCTTAAAAATTTAAAAAACCCAGGCCGGATGGGTTTCAACCTATACTATACAAATTGAACCGACCCTTAAAACCAGATTGAATAAGATTATTCACTGAATTTATTAAAAGGAGAAAAAAGGCTACAGAAGGAAATTGCTGGAGGCGGCAATTCTATTGTCCTTCCAAGGAAGGCAAAGATCCTCTGCTCTATAGCTTGGGCAGACTCTATTAGCTTATTAACACTGATTATAAAAATTTGCCAAGATATTAGACCCACGCGCTTTAAATAAAGCACTGGACACTTTATCCACCCAGACCAGGGGGGTTTTACTCCAAAGAGGCAGGCATCTGCAACATTCGTAGAATCTAAAATATAATTCATAACAGCTATACAAGTCAAAAACCCGACTAATTCTTTGGATGAGACGCCGAAAAGGCTTCTGGGATAGGTGTAGCGGTGCATTAATGTTCAAACATAATTAATAAAATGGGAATAAAGGACAGTTTATCAAAGGAGTTAGGCTTGTATATAGACCAAAACAGATACGTTCGGCCCTCATTGTTCTTTGTTCTCAGCCCCATTCCAAATCACCAATGGTTCTAGACAGGGCTGCCCATTGTCACCGTTGCTGTTCGCGCTGTGCATAGAAGCGCTGGCTCCAAAATAAGAGGAAATCGCGATATACAGGGAGTACGATAGGGGAGAGGGAATACAGGTGTTCCTATTCCGCAGGACGAGTCTTACTATCACTCACAAGCCCAAACATAATTAAATAAAACTATTTGACAAAGAGAAGAATTTGGTAGATACTCCAAACTTTAAAATAAACCACACCAAATAGGGGATCTAATTTAAATATTTCGGCAGAGGATAAGACTACCATGAAAAAAACTATTTCCCGTTAGATTTTGTGGAATCCAGACAAATTAAATATTAGGAATATATATATATATATATAAGTATCAAGATATATTTAGGAACTATATATATATATATATTATTTAGGAATATAGATATATATATATATTTAGGAATTATTATATATATATATTTAGGAATATTATATAGATATAGATATTTAGGAATGATATATAGATGATAGTTAGGAATATATATGTATATATATATTTAGGAAGATATATCTATAGAGTATTTAGGAATTGAGATATAGATATATATATATAAATATAGGAGATATATATATATATAGAAGATATATATATATAGATAGATATATATATATTATATATATATATATCAAAGACATAGTGACAAATGTTCGAGAAAAAATACCCGAACTTATTAAAGGATGATAAAAGATTTAAGGCCTGGATAAACACAAATAACATGGACAGGCAGAATAAACTCGGTGAAAAGAATGCAAACCCAGCATGCTATATTATTTCCACTCCAGTGCTACCTGTCTCGGTCCACAGAAAGATATCAAAGAAATAGAAAAAGAAGATAACAATGTTTATATTGCTGGCAGACAGCCAAGATAAAGAGAAGGTTAATGAGTACACAACAAGATTAGGATGGTATGTCCCAACCAGATATAGACAAATCTTACGAGGCGGCCGGATGCCCCCCTGATTGACACTGGTCAGGAGGAGAAGGAGAAAATAGATCTTGGCTGGACATAGAAAGAGCGAGGTACAGCGAAGGATATGGCAACCTACCTTGGTTAAAAAAGGAGACCAGAAATGACATCTCTAGGCTCATCCAGTTATTTCACACTTTAAAATTATGGGACAAAGTATGTAAGACTAGTACTGTTTCCGTCCCTTCCCTCAGTCCTGACTCCATATTGTCTAACCCGGGGATTGTTCCAAGCTCTCGAATCAAGGGCATTTAAATTGGGGAGAAAAAGGCCTAGGAGAATCTGGAATGTGGGGGTGAAAGCAGATCGGATTAAAACATTCCAGGCATTAAAAGAGTTTGACTTTAACAGGAAAATATGCACCTGTGTACCAGTATTTTCAGGTTAAGACACTATGCTGTTCCATACAGCCAACAAGAGAAGTTCTCAGACCCCTGACAACTTTTGAGCATTTAGATCTAGCAGGAGAATACCATAGGGGCACCATTAAACACTGTATCAAAACCCTGACCACACAGAAAGAGGAGAGCAAGTAAAAACACTGTGATGGGAAATACGATATCTGAGGTGTTAGAGAGGGAGGAGTGGGTGGAGACATACAGTATGAGAGATCAGCAAAACATCTAGATGGGCGGCAGTGCGGGAAATTAACTTCAGATATTACATAGATGGTACTATTACCCCAGCTAGACGTCACTGTTTTTTCCGACACACTCCCCGCCATTGCTGGAGGCAATGCGGCCATATAGGGCGTTTAAAGCCTATTGGGGACCTGTCCTAGATTGTACAAATTTGGAGAGAAAAATTTAACATTGCATAAGGAAAATAAAGGGATTAAAACTGCCCTGGAATATGGAGACAGTATAATTTGAAACAATAGAGGAACTTAAAGTGGAAAAACAGACAGACAGACAATGGTTCATATTCTCAGCTAGAGCACGTAATAGCTAGAAATTGAAAACAGACCGACCCGCAGACAATGAAGGAAGTCAAAAATAAACAAATTATATTATGGAATGGGAAAAACTTACCAGTTTAATTCAGGATCAGATACAAAACTTTTCTGACCAAATATGGGGTGTGGAGGTTTTATGGGAACAAATGTTTAACAAATCTCTAACTATTCTTCCTCCAAATAAAACTGTAATGGAATCCCCCAAAAAGTAAATACAAGTGCAACAAATTGTTGTACTGATAAACAAAGAAAGATGGAAATGTTAGCCCACCCCTATTTTTCTTTGTACCCTTCCGACAACCCCAAAAAATAAATTGTGTAAAAAGAACAATAAATACAAGTTTAAAAAAAATAATCCTTCATAGTTAGATTTTCCCCATTTTAAACACTAATTATGCTGCCATCTGTAGCCAAATATATCAAAGGGAAAAAGCCTGACAATGCAACAATTTACCTGCACATAAGTTTAGTCATTAAAAAAATAGAGAAACAGGAGTTAAGATATATATAGAAATATATCACCCCCTTGACGAAAGGTTCCACTCCGGAAACCGAAACGTCGGATTGGGCGGCCTGTTCATTTGTAATGATGACTAATACAGACTTTTGTGCCTATACTGTCTGAGTGCAGTCTTCCTTACCGGACGTTGAGAATGGTAATGTTGTGTGTAATGTGTGTAATATATATATATATATATCACTTCTGAGCACATTACATGTTCTTTAGACAGGCTGCAACCGCCTTTCAACCATTCTCACCTAGTATTACAGTGCTTCCCACCGCATGCAAGGGATACTGGAAATGACACGCAATGAGCACATAGTGCCCCCTGTTGCCTGAAACTATTTTACAGGGAACCCTGATAATGTATATAATTGGTGGCGTTTTCCATTTAAACAATACCCGAATCTCTTACTTATACAAACATTGGGTATTTGTATAAAAAAACAAAAAATGTTTTTTTTTTTTTTAAAAACACACACACACACCACACACACAAAAACACACCACACACACACCACACAACACACACACAACACACACCACAACCACACACACACACACACACACACACCACACACCACACACACACACACACCACAAACGGTGTCAAACAACTACCCTAAGTAGACATGCAGGCCATGGGGCTGCCCTTTTATAGGGTATCAAAAATAGGAATAGCACAGCGAACTAACTTGTTATAAAGGTGGGAGAGGGATGGTGTCAGTCACACGGCCTCCTCTCCTGATTGGTGCCTGTAGGGGCTGTCCTACAAAGACCCCTTTGTGGCGGCCTGCAGAGAGGGTTGTCCTCCATGTTTGAATCGTCCCCTCCCATCATCTGTTTATAACCCAGTCCAGGCCCTTGATTTTTACCAGATGCCGATGAGCGCCCGCGCGATCCGGGGACGTCACCCGAGCGCCATCTTGAATCTACAGGGGGGGACAGGAGCGAAAAGGAAAAGCGGGACAAGGCGAGGCGTAGCAGTGAGCGGTTCACCTCTTGCCTGGAATGGTTCAGTGACTAGGCCGTCACCAGCCAGAAAACAACTTTCTAAATTGCTGCAGAGTCAGCCGCTGCAGTCCAGGCGGCGCGCAGGATGTTCACTTTCATGTTTCTGTTGTTTTCGGCCGTGCGGCGTCGTGCTAAGAATTTGGTTATAATCACGGTCTGTATACGTACCTGCGCAGGCCAGCACTCGACACACAGCTCCATGGCTCTTCTTGCACCGGTGTATACGTAGGTGCTCGTGCAAAGGTTATGCACCCAGGATAGCTCTCTAGCAGCTTGCAGACCGTGCCTTCATGGGGCTATGGAACTTCATAAACTTATCGCCATCTCCCTTTCAGCGTATCCACTTTACAAATGTAGGATTTACTGGTCCAATCCCCTTAAATTTCATGGTCAAGAGATCACAGTTTCTTGTTCCAAAAATCTATCCATAAACTTATTTTAACGTATTAAAAGGCGATTAGTGTGGATCGGCAGTTCAAGCAGCAATACGACGTTCCTTTAATTTTTTTAGTGTTATAGGTTTGAAGACAGGTCTACCTGCCTGAACGCATTAATTCCGCCCTTCCTGAGGATGCCTGCTTCCAGAGAGGGGGGGGGGGGGGGGGGTACTAACTGTAGGGGCCGGTAGCAGCTCCTGTGTGAGGCGGATTGAAAGATCCCGAGTCACGCAGGCCAATCGGATAGACGTTGGAAATATCCCTGCGGTTCAAAATTGGCCCATTTGACGCGGAGATTTAAACCTGCAAAACTGATACGGACCCCCTACGGAGGCAAGTATCTCGGGAAACAGGGGGACTCCGTGTGGAGGGCTAACTGAAAGTGAGTGACATGTAAGTGCTATTAGCTCATCCCATCATGGGATTCCTATAATAAAAGATCCAGGGACATAGCCAGGAACTGTGGCAGAGTTGCTGTAGGAGCATTGTGGTTTGGCGCTGGGGACAATGATTGCAGTACGCCACGAGAGAAAGTTACATTCTGACTAGGAGCGCGACCACAGAAGGGCGCAACCGAGGAAACAGAGCGCAAAGAGTCGCTCCAGACCTCGCGGAGCTACCGATGACCCAGAGCGCATCACGAGAGCAGACTACCCGCTGACCCAGAGCGCAACGCGCACGACCGCGATCAGCGCGCTACCCGCTGACCCAGGAGCGCAACGCGAAGCGCGGTCTACCCGCTGACCCAGAGCGCAACGCGAAGCGTGCTCGGAGAGTGCTACGTGGCCCAGGAGCAAAGCGGGGGCGACGCTACCCGCTGACCCAGAGCGTGACCCGAGTGCGCTACCCACTGACCCAGCGTATGATCCGTGCGCGCTACAAACTGACCAAGAGCGCGACACCCACTGACCCAGAGTATAACCCGAGCGTGCTACCCTTTGAGCCAGAGTACGCGCTACCCACTGACCCAGAGCATGACCCGAACGCGCTACCCACTGACCCAGAGCATGACCCGAACGAGCTACCCACTGACACAGGGCATGACCCGAACGCGCTACCGACTGCCAGGCCCATGACCCGAACGGGCTACCCACTGACCAGAGCAGACCGAACGCGCTACCACTGACCCAGAGCATGACCCGAACGCGCTACCCACTGACCAGCGAAGACCCGAACGCGGCTACCAACTTGACCCAGAGCATGACACGATGACGCGCGGCTCCGGCTTAACCATTCGAACGTGGACCCCGAGCATAAGAGGCCCTACTGAACTTTCCTCTTTACGGAAAATGCAGCTGATACTCCACATTCCCCCTGGACTTTTCCCACAAGGAGCATGACCCGGGATTGCTTTTTACTTTAAATGAAACGCTTACGTTGGTTAACCCTTGACACAAGAGCCTATGACTAGATACGCAGTTGCTTATTTATTCTAGCTGACCAAGGAGAAGCATCTTTATATTTAATGGTGATCATTATTCATATTTATAGACACAGAGCACAGACGGCTTGAGAGATGGAAGAGTTTCAGTTTAGGCTCACATTGGGTAGGGGAACCAGAAACACAGTTAAAAGCGGCAGGTGGGCCTACGGTCGGTCGGTGCGGGGAACCAAGCCACCCCAATAGGTGCCCACCCAAATGATCCCAGAACCCAGCACTCAGAAGACGCTCCATCACCCAGGCTCCCCCCCAAGAATATCCCTCCTAAGGACCCAACAAGCGCCTAGTGCCCATGAAAGAAACCATCCCCCCTTGCTGTGCCGGGGTCTCGTGCCCAAGCTATCCTCCCGCTGCCCCCCGTCGTCAAGGCCACACCGCCAACCGCCCTAGAACCATTCGTTTTTCACTCTGGCCTGTCCTCTCCTCAAGGAACGTCTTACAAGCAGCCCGCAAGTGGTCCTGTCCTCCCACCAGGTGCCAGTCCACACCCCCTTAAGAGCGTCTCGAGAGAACAACACAATGACCCCAGAAGCATTGATAAGGCCGACCTGCGCGCTACCCATGAAAACAGATCCGTATTACCGCAGAAACAGGCATGACCCGGAAGGTACGCGCTACCTCCCCACTGACCTGCAAGAGCAGACCCACGCAGACGGATGCAACGCGCTACCCCATGACACCCGAGCTCGATGAACCAGAGCGCGCTACCCAATGAACCAGAGCCAGTACAATAATGATCAGGCGGAAGCTGCGTTACCCACTCGACCAGTACAGAGCATTCATGACCCCCGAACGCGCTACCCACTGACCCCAGCAAGCATGACCCCGAACCCCCGAAACGCTGCTAACCCACTACCGGACCCCAGAGCCTACCGAACGCGTACCCACTGAACAAGAGGCAGACCCGAACGCTGCTACCCACTGACCCAGAGATGACCGATACGCGCTACCCACGACCGCAGAAGCAGACCCCCGAACGCGCTACCCACTGAACCCAGAGAATGCACCCCGAACGCGCTACCCACTGACCAAGAGCATGATCAAGAGCGCGCCTACCCACGGACCCAGAGCAGACAGAACGCGCTGCTACCCACTGACCCATGAGCATGACCCGAACCGCTGCTACCCACTGACACAGAGCATGACCGAACGCGCGCTACCAAATGACCACCAGAGCCATGACGGAAAGACGTAACCCATGAACCAGAGCCAGGACGAAGACAGCAGCCTAACCATTGACCCAGAGCAGGACTGTTCCATTGACACGAACGCGCAACCCAGCGGACCAGAAGCATGATCAGACGCGCCTCTACCCACTGACCCAGAGCATGACCCGAATACGAGGCGCTACCCCACTACCCAGAGCATGATCAGAGCCGCGCTCACACTGAACCAGGAGAATGAACCGAACGCGATACCACACTGAACCCAGAGCATGATCACGAACGGCTACCACTGACCAGAGCAATGATTCAGAGCGTACATACCCACTGACCAAGAGCATGAACAGAGGCGCTACCATGACCCGGAGCATGATCAGAGCACCTACACATGAACAGAGCCATGACCGAACGCGCTACCCACTGACCCAAGCATTGACCCGAACACGCGCTAATTCCCACTGACCCAGAGCATGAACCCGAACGCGCTACCCACTGACCCAGAGATGACTCCCGAACGCGCTAACCCCCATGACCCGAGATGACCGTTAACGCGATATCCCACTGGAACCCAGAGCATGACCCGCAACGCCGCTTACACTGACCCAGCGCATGACCCGACCGCTTGCACCCTGGCTAACACATGACCCAGAGCATGACCCGATACGCCGCGACACACTGACAGAGCATGACCCGAAAGCGGCTACCATGACCCAGAGCACTGACCCGAACGCGCTTACCCATGAACCAGAGCATGACAGAAAGCGCTACCCACTGACCCCAGAGCATGATTCAGAGCGCATACCACGGACCAGAGCATGACCAACGAAACGCGTAACCAATGACTAGAGCATAGGATCAGTGCGCGCTACCCAAGGACTAGAGCATGACCGTAACAGCGGCTACAACTGACCCAGAGCATGACCGAACGCGACCCACGACACCAGAGATTGACCCAACGCGCTCCCACTGACCAGCGCATACGACCACTACCATGCCAGCAGTGACCCGAACGCGTACCATGACAGGAAGACATCGCCGAACCCACTAAGAGCATGATAGAGCGCGCTACCCACGTGACCCAGGCTGACCGACGGGCGCTAACCAGACCAGAGACGGACCCACCGATGCATGACCGAGAGGCGACGCGCTACCCACTGACCCAGAGCATGACACCGACGTCGCACTACCCACTGGACCCAGGAGCAGAGCACAACGCGCACTCACTGACCGCAGATCGACGCGGGCTGTGAACACGGAGAGATACCCGAGGCACCCACTTGACCCAGAGCATGACACGAACGAGCGCTACCACGTGACCAGAGCATGACTCCAGAACGCGCTACCCACGACCCAGAGCATGACCCGGAACGCAGTACCACTGACCCAGAGCATGGACCGAAACGCGTACCCACTGACCCAGAGAGTGACTCCGAACGCGCTACCCCCACTGGACCCAGAGCCATGCACACGCACGAACGCCCGCTAGACCCAGCGCTATCATGAGTCGACCAAAAGCAAGTGAGCACGAAACCGGTGACAGACTGACCAATGGGCTTGCGCGATGGCGTACCTGGACAGAGCAGTGTGAAGGTTCCGCATACAATCCCATGCAACGACCTTCCTACATTCCGTGCCTTGGGTCACGCAATGTGTAGGGAGTACAGGAGGTGAAGTGGTGACAATCAAATCCTATCTCTGATGCTTGCTGCTCTGCAACAAGCCACACGGTACCAGCCCTCATTGGAGCTTCAATGCTTGAGCTCGCGAACAGCAAATTGGGTGCGTGCGCACCAAAACGGTGATGCTCCGCCCCGGACGACTCGCGTCAAGCTCAGCACTAGTGGTCCAAATTCCCTCCTGTAAATGGAGAATTGGTTCCGATATCCTCTCTGCGCGTGTGCAACCGAATGCGTGTGCGGAGTAGTGACTGCGCACGCGCCGCCTTCGCCACCAGAAAGTGACAGCGCGCGGGTCGGGCGCGTGCCACTTGCGAAGTCCCAGCGATGGGAGCGCGCGCAGCCCGAGCTCTGCCATGCAGCTGCGCGTGCAATAATACTGGGAGGCCTGCAATATTATTAATAAAGAGATTAGGTCCATGTATAACACCAAACCACATATTATATTTTAGTAGTATGGAAAAATTAAGTCCATGTATAGCACCGCAATACAATTATTATAGTAGTATGGAAAGATTAAATCCATGTATAGCACCGCATCACACATTATTATTAATAAAGAGATTAAATCCATGTATAGCACCGCATCACACATTATTATTAATAAAGAGATTAAATCCATGTATAG
The DNA here is from genome assembly GCA_036426205.1 of Ascaphus truei. Lineage (NCBI taxonomy): Eukaryota > Metazoa > Chordata > Amphibia > Anura > Ascaphidae > Ascaphus > Ascaphus truei. The sequence goes on along the minus strand of CM071570.1, from coordinate 118,689,652 downwards.
CACCGCATCACACATTATTATTATATGAAGAGATTCAATTCCAGTCATAGCACGCCTCAAACATTATATTAATAAAGAGATTAAATCCATGTATAGCACCGCATCACACATTATTATTAATAAAGAGATTTAGGTCCATGTATTGCACTGCATCATATATTACTATTATTATGACTAAAGAGATAAGGTCCATTTATAGCACCACGTCATATATTACTATTATTAATAAGGAGCTTAAATCCATGTATAGCACCGCATTATACATTATTATTATTAATAAAGTGATTAAGTCCATGTATAGGTATAGCCAGGCATCATACATTATTAATATTGGGAGGTTAGATGCATGCATAACAAAGAGTATGTATTATTATTATATTAGGAGACTAAATATATGCCAAGCAAAGGGAACAGTAATAATGTCAGATGGTCAAGTCAAGCATAATCTTAGGTAGTCAAACTCAGGAATGCCATAGAGCAATGATTTTAAACTAGGGTTCCACGAGCACCTCTCAGGGGTTCTGCGGCCGACAAAGGGGGAGAGCTGGGACAACTCTCCCAGCTGTCCCAGGCCCGGTGACACCCCACATAGCAGTGACGCGGCCGCTCAGCAGCAGACACCCGTCACTCCTATCCTTCCCCTCCCTGCGTCAACGTCCTGCTGACAGGAGGGAGAGGATCTGGTAAGTGTCCGCTCCCAGCCCCTTTAAAGGGAGTGTGTCTGTGAGAGGGGGAGAGCAAGGCCGCGGATATAGTAGGAGGGTATGGCGTTGCACCCGCCTGTCGGCCGAGCGATCTGTGACCTGTGACCGACAGTGACGGGGAAGTGTGGCAGAGGCGTAGCCATGAGGACACGAGCGGTTCGCCCTCATTGGCTGAAAGCCCACGTAACCCAGCCATTACACAACAAACACAAAATTGTTTATCTCGCGAAAAATCGGTTGCGCTTCATCACGCACTCTCTGGCCTGCTTCAGTGGTACGGCCTTTTGTTCACACCGCGCGTGCGAAGTATGGATACGGCCTAAGTGTGTGTCTGTGTGAGGGGGAGAATATGTGTGTGTAAGTGAGAGGGGGAGAGTGTGTGTGTGTGTGTGTGTGTGTGTGTGTGTGTGTGTGTGCGAGCTCTCAATTCTACCAAATGCTTCAAGGCAGCAGCACTTTTCTGTGGTGTCACCAAGCGCTGCCGATAGTGATTATACCAGGGAGCCAGTGGAAAGGAGGCGTGGCAGTGAGCGGTTCACCCTCATTGGCTGCCAGTCGCCAACCAAGAACAAATCCGATCGCGCCAGGGGACAGCCGCCCTGCAGCTCCACGCGGCGCGCACGCCGCAACATGTCCGCTGCTATTGTTTTTCAGGCGCTCGTTTTCCTGTATAATCACGGCCTAAGGCTCCTGCCACTGAGTGCTCATGCTTGTGAGTGGTGACGTCCCCAACTCTCCAAGCATGAGCGCTCGAGTGTCCTTCAATAATTTTAGAGCAGGAGCGGGGGGCGTGGTGTTTAAGCGAGGGGGCTGGATCAGGCTGTGTGTGTGTGTCTGTGTCCCTCCATTCTCTCATTCCCCCCATTCTCTCCCTTCCCTCCTCTCTCCACATCCGATACTCTCTCCCCATTGGTTATTGAAGGGTCATGTGACCCTGTTGAGCGCTTGGAAATCAAATTTCCATTTGGCCGTACACATTGGGAATCACTGGTGATCGCGCTAAACACACTCAGCAGTAGCGTGACCGGAGCTGCCGCTGAGCGCACTCATGCTTGAGAGCAGGGACGTCACCCACTCCCCAAGCATGAGCGTGGCGTTTAAGGGAAGGGGCGGGTGGAAGACTAAAGGCTGCTGTGATTGGTGTTTGTGACTGGTGCACTCTCATTGGTTACAGAAGGGTCATGTGACCATTCTCAGCACCTAGAGATCAAATGTCCATGTCTCTCCAAGTGCCGAGCTTTGGAGAGTATACGTGCACGAGTGCTCGCGCGCGCCGCGTCTGTGGCCGTACCAATTTGTTATAACTGAAGTGAGCGATTTCAGGCCAGCTAGTTGCGCGCTCGGCCATGACGTCCCGGAGCTGTGTGTGTGTGGGAGGGAGAGTGTGTGTGTGGGGGAAAGTGAATGTTTGAGGTGGATTTAGTAAGCGTGTGTGTGTGTGTCTGTGTGCAAGTGAGGGGGGGAAGAGTAAGAACGGGAGTAAGCGTGTGTGAGGGGGAGAGTAAGCGTGTGTGTGAGAGGGAGAGTAAGCGTGTGTGTGAGGGGGAGAGTAAGCGTGTGTGTGAGGGGGAGAGTAAGCATGTGTGTGAGGGGGAGAGTAAGCATGTGTGTGAGGGGGAGTACGCGTGTGGGGTGGAGTAGGGATAAGTAAGGCGTGTGGTGTGATGGGGAGAGTAAGCGTGTGTGGGTGAGGGTGAGAAGTAAGCGTGTGTGTGAGGGGGAGAGTAAGCGGTGTGTGAGGGGAAGTAAGCGTGTGTGTTAGGGGGAAGTAAGCGTGTGTGTGAGGGGGAGAGTAAGCGTTGTTTGTGATGGGAGAGTAAGCGTGTGTGTGAGGGGGAGAGTAAGCATGTGTGTGAGGGGGAGAGTAAGCATGTGTGTGAGGGGGAGAGTAAGCATGTGTGTGAGGGCGGAAAGTGTGTGTGTTTTTGTGAGGGGGGGAGTGTGTGTGTATAGAAGAGGGGGAGAGTGAGCGTAAGGGAATGAGAAACGGGGAGAGGGGAGCCAGAGACATGGTGAGGGGGGGGCAAGGGTTGATTCCCCACAATTTAAAAATCGAATTCTGGGGTTCCTTAAAAATAAAAGCATGAAAACCACTGTCAGTGTTTTTTGAAATGTTCCTATCAAGAGAATAGGTCAGGCCATATATTTTGTAATGACATGAATTGTTATTAGAATACATGGTCAAAACAAAGTGAAACCATGGTTTATTATTATGTGATTAACCTGTTCACTTATGTAACTATGTATTGTAACCATGTATTATTTGTAATTTAACGCTATGCCCAGGACATACTTGAAAAGGAGAGGTAACTCTCAATGTATTACTTCCTGGTAAAACATTTTATAAATAAATAAATTAGGGAACAGAAAAGGTTTAAGTTCTAAAGACTCCTGGTTGTAAAACCAGTGTTAAAACAGCACCATATTTATAAAAGGAAATCCCATTGAAAGCAACTGCAGTTTTTCCTTTAAACTTTTGGATGAAATTTGACATAGCTACTAATACGTCATAGGGTCTTGCACTCCAGTGGCCACATGGCATTATAGCTACATCTGTTGTTTCTGTACGGGGAAAACGCATTCTGCTCTCCTGTGGCACGCAGAATGGGATCTTACCAGAAGAGGACTCCTCGTTTCATCATCAGTGACAGGGCAGTCATGTGATCGCGAGCACCAGAGGAGCTGTGGCACTCTACAGGTTAATCAATCTACTGCTTTTAGTCTTGGTCTTCAGTTTCAGTCAAGAGACTTCAGTAACTAGGCATGATGTCATTATCTTATTCAGTGCATACCACAAAGGAGCTATTCCTAGTTCAAAACTAAAGCGGTCTCACATTTTAATGCTGGTCTGTAACTGTTACATACGCCTATAATATATAGTATCTCTAACTGTGCATGCAATGTCTTGTATATAATGTATAACCCTCTTCACTTATGTAACTATTGTAACCATTAATTATTTGTCATCTTAACTCTATGCCCAGTATACACTTGAAAACGAGAGGTAACTCAATGTATTACTTCCTGGTAAAACATTTTTATAAATAAAATAAATTCCTATTACAAATGTCAGTAAGGGGAGGAACATTTCATCTCTATTGATAGTAGATGTAAAAAGTAATTGTAAACAATAAGTGGGATACATTTGACTTGAAAGCATAGCAGATACCATCCAGAACTCTGGGCCAGTATAATTGTGAATACAAGTTAGGGAACCAACCTAAATTATCTAGTAGATCATTTCTGTTTATCCCAAACATTGATAACAACAATGTGTAATTAGGAGGATTCATAAAATGATTGGACACCTCATGGAAACCTCAACCTGTAGGCCCCTTTTAACTTTGAAATGTTGAATTTGTTACTGACCTATGGAAAACATGAAACAATTATAAAGATATTTTATACAAAATATTTAATCACCAAGCTGTCATTTAAAAAAAAAAAAAAAAAAAGGGGGCAAAATATAATTATGATATGTAAGAAAATGCAGTAATCATTCTAGACATCAGGAACATAAATACATATTTTACAAAGATTAACAACTTTCATTTATTATTTTTGGGGCTTGCAGCAAAAGTTACCTACAAGATGACTGGGGAGTCCTAGACAAGGGCTGAAGATGACTATGGTGACTATTAAAATCATAAAAGGGACATGGGTCACTGAACACGTGTGCGTTTACAGCTATCCTGTTACTTGACATGTACATATAAATGTATACATTTTCACAATGCCTAGTGCATGCAATATAGTAGACTTAAAGTGGCGTTACCTCGGGGGGGGGGGGGTTTGTTTTTACTTCTGAAGGGGCTTCCTCGACCCACGTGACGAGAGACTTTTAAACAGATCTGAAGGTGCTGCCATTAATTCATATGTAAGTATCTCGGGGGATCGCCCGAGATTAAATTAACGTGGCTCAGCTCCAGAGATATATTATATTTCGTACAGCATAAGAAACTACTTGTCAGATTACAATAGTATGGGGGTCATTTTCATAGTCTAACAGCAAAAGTAGGGATGGAGGGGGAACAAAAAAAAACCACCTTTGAAAGAATGCGATTTTTTTTCTTTAATAAATCGGGTGAACTATTTTTGCAGCACAAAAACTTTACTGAACAGCCCACTATGTTTTAGACCAACAAATAGATCTTTGTCTGAAAAAAAACTATTCTGTCCTAAAGGCCCACTTGTGGACAAATACATTGCCTAAATCCATATCATGCATTATCTGCTGTTGCTGCATTACTCTGTAAACACCTACAGAAACATAAGACCAGAGCAGCCAAGTACGAATGGCTTTAGTTTTAAGGAAAAAAACTGTTTTGCGAATGCAGATATTATATCACAAATGTTATCTAGATAACTTCTCTTTCCCTCCTATTGACTGCAATGCCCCATTTGTGGAAAAGGTTAGTGATATATTTTGAGTTGGGTAACGTATTAAACTGTGAGTTTAAGATACAAACTGAGGCTGAAAATGCAATGGAACACGTAGAGATGCTTAGAAAACGAAAAAACTCCATTAACAGACAACAAAGTTGCAATTGTTCGCTAAAGAACAATCTGTTTCATTAACCTAATTCTAGGACTATATTCATATAGTGTCTTGAATATTTAAGTAGGTTACAAAATAAGCATTCAAGGTTTGTAGAGGTGTATTTTAACTAAGCATCCATTTAATGCCATATTCCAACTAAACGTACCATTTTAAAAAAACAAACCCCGCCTAGGAAAATTTCAACAGATCCCAAATCTTAACTAATTAGGTATCAATGTTCTACTTAAGGTAAAGATACTTTAAAACTTGCCTTTAAATCACTTCAGCATTATACCATCAATTAACTATGCTGCTAGCGAAACCTGTATGTATGGTACGTTCTGTTATTTGTTGCTGTGCTATTCAACAATAGGTGTTTGAATTTTAAAAGTTATTAAACTTGCCATGAATTAGGAAACAATAAGAAATCATCAAGTTCTTTATTCCAAAGGCAACATATGTAACCAAACTAGCCTGCACTTGTACAGCCTTCTCTGGTGGATGCTGACAAAAACGATGCATGACCAAACTCTTCTGCTCTCAAAAGCTGACATGTCAAACAATAATCCTACTACTGTATCTCATAACGCCTAAGGCCCAGGACATAGTGAACTCAGCGTCGCTGAGCCGCGCTGAACAGATGCACAAAGCCCCTGCATCTGTAATCAGTGCGGCTATAGTTTCTCCCTCCGCATGCTTGCTGATGCGTGCAGAGGCTGAGAAACTTCCCTGAGACAGGCAAGTTTGAAATATGCCGCTCGGGGAAGCGGAGGAGCGGTCACGTGACCGCTCCCATCCAATGGGTCTGCAGCCGGTCCAGCATTGTAACTACCAGACAAGACAGAGGCAGCACAGAGGTGTGTGTATGTATGTGTATGTCTGTGTGGTGTGTGATGTGTGTGTGCATGCGTGTGCATGTCTGTGTGGTGTGATGTGTGCGCATGTGTCTGCGCGTGCGTGAATATATCACAGTTGCACAATGTTAATAATTTATTCTCACGTCTTTTTTTTAATTTTTAAAATATGATATAATACACACACACACTGGTACACACACTGGCACACACACTGGCACACACACTGGCACACACACTAGCACACACACTAGCACACACACACACACGCCTCCCAAGCGCGCTTGCTGTCTCCTCTGCCAGGACAGCAAAAAGCTCCTGGTAGAGCGAGCGGCCAGCAGCGCCTAAGTGCTTACTATGTCCCAGGCCTAAGGAGTCACACATTACTGCCTTGAACTTCATCAGTGATTCTCTATACACAAACAGGTTGTGAAAGGCCCCGACCAAACCTAGTTGAGGATAGCCAACCAATACTTCATATCGTCGTTGTAGAGGTAAAAGTCATTAACTACACCCTTTAAGGACGGAGAAAAGGCGATTACATGTTTTTTCACAATATATCAAAATCATAATGAGGTTTATGTTGGTAACTCTGAACCATGACTAAATAGGCACTTAATGAGTTTTTCAATAGAAATATCAAGAAACTCCAGTTTCACCTCTACAATGACAATATGTAATATAAGGCCTTGTCTAAAAGTACCAATTAATTAAGTATTCCCAAAATCTAGTGTAAATAGGGATACACAGATGATATCATTGATACGCTCTGGCCGACGACAAAATTACTTCATAAGCCAAAGTACGTTTTTTTTCAATGTAAAATTATTATTTAGGAGTTTAAACCGTGTAGCAAACCTTACTCAAAATGTTTAGAACCGTTTCTAGTAGTATAGATATTTTCTTATAAATATTGATTTTAGACTCCATTTTAGTCTGTAAAAAGGATGACAAAAATGATTTGGGCACAAGTGGTTCCTATGTGCATAAAATCTGAACAACCAAATAGCCGGCGTCTGATCCTTCATAGCTATGGTTCCTTAAAGCCTGCACACATCTCTGAAGCTGGGCCTTAATGGTTTAGAAGAAAGAGTAGGTTAAGATACATTACATTATTCTGAAGCACAAAGGTAGCGTACACACTTAACAAGACGTCTATGTATATATCTAGTAACCTACACAGAAATAAAATAAAGACTGGTGATTGAGGCAGCGGTGTGTTAGGACTCCAAACAGTTTCTGCAACCTTCTTCCAGAACTGCACAGGTGTGTAGGTCATTCACAATAAGGAGAATACAGAGGGATGTGTGAGGTATATAAACATACTTAAAAGACCAACGTTTATTAACTAAATTCACCTGGCTGCAAAATTGGGGCAGAACCAGTGCAAAAAAACAGCATCATATTTATCAAAGAAAAGCAATCCCAGAGAAAGCTGTCTTTTTTCCTTAGCTTAGTCTGGTGCAATTCTTTCGGTTTTACTGCCTGAAACCGTTACCAAATAATCCCCTGACATTTGCAGTGCCACAAAAGTTCAAAATTGGTCCTCTCTCACACTTGCAGTGAAATAGAATATTGTTCAGCCTTTTTATCGGCCTTAATTTTTTTTTTCTATGTACATAATATACATTTTTCAAATAAAATCTGGCTACTTTTTGGGACACAGCCTGCGTTTGTAGTAAACATTACATCATATTGTTAAATTAATGGAAGCAGTGAATACAGTTTTTTAAAAGGTAAGCTGTTTTCCTGGTAACATTCATTTGACACGTGGGAAGAAGCTTTAAACTCTGCTCCTTTCATATGGGCTCTATTGAAGTTCTTCATCAATAACCACAGAATTGTACATTTTCTAAGACCTCATCAAAAATCCAACTCTTGTTCAGCTCTTCAGAACATTGCATAGCTTCAAAAAGTTGTTTATACTCTTCTGGGTACACATTCCCTGTGACTATGTCCTCAGGAATATCCAACTGCCTCAATAGTTTATGTCCAGTACCTGGATTCCAGGACCTGAAATATAAACACAATAAAATACAAAATAAGTATGTTATGTAGGGAAATAAAGCTAGATATAATAAATAAATAATTAACTACTATAAAACGTATTTCTGTTCCTTTCAATAAAATGCCCCAAAACATATGTTTGACAGAAACTTGATTTTTGTATTTTTTGTGCAATGGCCCTTCAAATATATGAAGCCTTTTCCCAGTGCTGAAAAGCCTTCTCCAGCACAGGATACACTGCTTCATACAATAATCAAACAAGAGAAGAGTAAACCGGAACTGCAACCGCTACACTGCGCATGCTCCCTGGGTAACGGGAGCGCGGAACGAAGGCACCGAGCACGCAAAACAGCAGGAAAAGATAATAGTAGCTGAGGACACCACCAGATTCAAAGGAGACATACATGAGGCGCAGTGTGGCGGTTGCAGTTCCGGTTTACTCTTCTTGAACTCACGAGCACCATACCAGTCGTGGATAATTTTTCACCTTCCTGGACTCATGCTGGACTCGTGCTAAGTACCCATATGTACCTCTTATGGCTTTGTTGTTTGTTATCTGCCATTTCACATGCTCCTCTGTGTGTGTGTAATCTACATGCATTCATTTCTTTATCTCCATGCTAGCTTGTTGTTATTTTTACATCAATTAACCACAGTTAGAGGTTTAATTCTGGAAGTAACTGATCAGCCGGTCTGAGTGTTTAGCGGTAATCACTTTTTGCCTCTTACTTTTACAATCATGGGTAAATTACTATTTAATTAGCACATAGGACCATCATTTATGAATCCATATACACCTAGCAGGATATACTGTTGTCTCTCCTCTCACATTAGCTTATTACCTTTATTTAGTCAGGAGTGTTCAGTATTATTTAAACCTAATGGACACCACTGGTTCTTTTATTCTGGTTTGTGTTTGCATGTGATTAATACATTTTGATACAATTAATGTATGGTAGAGTGGTAATTTTTGGGATTCTTTGTTTGTCTGTAGGTTTTCATATTATTCTCATCCCCAGCACCGGGAGTAGTGTTATTCTTACACTTAAGTGGCTTCAGCACATTTGACTTCTATAGGTCTGTACACACACACACACACGCACGCACACGTTAATTAAAGGAACCATTTCATTAGGTGAAAACATGTTTTTCTCTTAAAATATTAGCATTTTCAAACTCCTGTCACAGCAATTAAGAACTAAACAAAAAACACAGTGTGAGGGTGTGTTTATGGATTCACATTTCACAGACTCTTCGTGTGCAATAACCTAAAGTCTCTCAAGCTTATTGAGGTTAGTGGGTCATGCCACACCACACCTTGGATGTCCAAATACAAATGTGAAAAGACACAGTCTCCATTATTCTCTACATAACAGTGAGCCTGGTATCAACACCCAGACCAGAATCACGCATTATAGTAAAGATAATATTCTAACAAAAGATCAAGCTTTTACATGAACGAACATGTCAAATATTATCTAACCAGGCTGCTGATGAAATGCCTAATTTACAGTTCATAACATTGGACCATGGCCAGAATTTGTCACACTTCTGCTACTGCCACACATCTTAGACCAGTGATTTTCAACCAGAGTTCCGCGGAACCCCATCCCATAGGCGTTCCGCGGAACCCCATCCCATAGGCGTTCCGAGGAACCCCATCCCATAGGCAATTCCGCGGAACCCCATCCCATAGGAGTTCCGCGGAACCCCATCACATAGGAGTTCCGCGGAACCCCATCACATAGGCGTTCCGCGGAACCCCATCACATAGGCGTTCCGCGGAACCCCATCACATAGGCGTTCCGCGGAACCCCATCACATAGGAGTTCCGCGGAACCCCATCCCATAGGAGTTCCGCGGCCGACAGGGGATGGGGGGGAAAGCAGGGACAACCCCCCCATGCCGTCCCAGGTCCAGCGGCACCGCCACATAGCAGTGACCCTGCGGCAACCGAGCTAAGCAGCATCCGCCCGTCACTGCTATACTTAATCGCCCTACCTGTTCCGGCGCCACTGACGAGAGCAATTTGAGAGGGCGGGTGCTCGCTCTGGCAGAGGGAGGGGGTGGTGTGTCCGCGCGCCCAAGTGGGAGAGCGCCCAAGTGGGAGAGCGCCCAAGTGGGAGAGCGCGCAAGTGGCAAGTGGGAGAGCGCCCAAGTGGGAGAGCGCCCAAGTGGGAGAGCGCCCAAGTGGGAGAGCGCGCAAGTGGGAGAGCGCGCAAGTGGGAGAGCGCGCAAGTGGGAGAGCGCACAAGTGGGAGAGCGCGCGCAAGAGGGGGAGAGATGGGGGCGACGGGGAGAGATGGGGGCGCAAGAGATAGACAGGGGGGCAAGGGTTGGGATTCCCTAACCAAAAACAGGTTGAAAACCACTGTCTTAGACCATTTTTTGGAAATTAAACATAAATGTTCATCTTTATTTCAAGTGGCAGGGCACTATTTCTGGCTACCAGGTCACCAGTTGATAATGGTGAGGTCCTTGTGCTGCATACCTATTAGAGCTGTGCAATGTGCCTGGGGCCCTCAGGCAACTGCAACAGAACAGGGAACGGTGCAATGAAATCAGTAGACTACAATAGTACTGTCACTCCCTGCAGTGGCTATAGAAGTCGCATCCCATGCTGCAGTGCATTCTACATCACACAGCAGTATGGCGGTGACTTACAGCCGCCGCTGTGATGCGTCTCCTTTCCAGTCTGCGGTATTGTAATGCAGAAAAAACAAACGGGTTAAATGAGATATGTGTTGCACTGCAAAAAGACAGGTAAAAAAAAGGTAGGCAAAGAAACAAATAGAGGGACAAAGACAATTGAAAACAAATGGAAAGTAAACGTTTGGCAAATAAAGCGTATGGGCTGTCGATGGGTAAAAGTACTTCCATTTAACCTCTTCTTTACCAAAAGAGCCAACAACTCTACAACAGTCACCCTTGTGACAGTGAAGTGTTCATACTACATTATTAATAAGGTATCATTTTTTGCTCTACTACAAATGGATTTCAATTTTTATGCCCTGTTGCGTTTTAAACCTTTTCACATCTACAGATATCTTCCTTCAGGAACCAAAATGCACCACATAATCCCTATGGAACAAAGACAAGAAAAGAAAAACACGCCATAAAAAGAACACTTACTCTAGTTTGTCTACAAGTTTTGCCTTGCGTTTGATAAGACATTGCTTTACCATTACGACAAATGTAGCAGCGTTTGCAGGTGTTAGACCCTCTGTGAAAAAGGTCCTCCGTGGAGTTATTCGCACTAAACATAAATGGTCATTTGGAACGATCTGCAACAGCAAACATAAAATTGAGAGACAGTTAGTCCAGTTGTGCTATATTTTCCGCTGATGTGTGGATTACTTTGCTGTTCTGTCCATATCTAACATTTGACATGAATATGTAGGCCTGCCCAACAAACCAAAGAAATGCATTTCGGGGCCTCCACCAAGGAAGAGGTAGACATCTAACATCCACAGATTTAATGTGGTATTATTTCTAAGACCTAAAACCTGAGGAGTGAATCCCTTCAGAAACAATGTGAATTCATATCCTCGACTCCTAGCAAAGTCATTAATTAGATTGTAAGCTCTTCAGAGCAGGGACTCCTTTTCCCAAATGTTACTTTTATGTCTGGAGCGCTTCTCCCCTTCATGTTATTTATATCTTATTATTTATACGATTGGATCTATTAATGCTGTGAAGCGCTATGTACATTAATGGCGCTATACAAATAAAGACATACATACATAAAATGCTATCAACGTGTGATCATCCGCTCAACAATCAGTTTATTCGAAACCACTTTATACCGGTCACGTGTTTTAAAGAGTATTTATTCATCTCAATACTGATGAAGGAACCAGATGTGCATGGTTTCGCGTGGGCCAAATAGTAAAGATGTTACTTGGCTATGGAAGCTCCCCGTTGTACTATAAAACTGCATTAATATTCAATAAGTAGTAATCATTGCAATAGTGGCTCAGGCCGATACATATTTATAAACACCTACCACACTCTTTGGTATTGAAAGCGATCCACATTTTGAAGATGTCGAAAATGAAGACCAGGGCTCCTAAAAAAAATGAAGTCAAAGCAACAAATGAATTTAAAATGTGGGACTACTTTGAATACATGAATACGAGGGCAAGAAGGAGAGTTTGGAAGTGTGTGCTGGTGTTTGAAGGCTCAGGCACCTCATGTGTTGGATCATCTGCAGGAAGCATTAGCCTTTAACACGAGCCATTTCACTAATAATAATGTCTTAAAGGCCAGACAAATCCTGGGTGTTCATGGTGATCCTTACTAGATACTTCAGCTCCTGACTATGATACTATCATGAGAGGCATTGGTCTTTCTGTGCAATATAGATTTGCTGGTAACACCACCAGAGTGCCCGCTTCACCATCCAATCACTTTCTTTTAAACCACCAATGCTGGTTACTCGGGTGGTTTTCTTTCTGCATCGTGGTAACCCTGGTGTCCTCCAAACTGAACACATCTATTTTAGAAACTGCTTTACAAATACAATGATTGTTTTTATGACAGGTCAAGACCCTTCCTTTTCTGTGCTGATCTACAAAGAGGGCTTAATTGGGGGGGCCATCACCGATGGCCCACTAAAAGTGTATATTGTATAGCTTGGAAGGCTATAGACAATAGGCTGTCAGCCGCAAAGAAATCCTTAACGTTCTTGAAATATCACCGGAGCAACACGGAGAGATGACATACAGGTTACCACTTAGTTGGAGGGCTTTATTAAAAATGAGGACATCATGAGATGACATCTGTTTTGAAGAACAACATTTTGATACTTGTAAACGTTTCAAGGAGATGGGTGCAATAAGGCCAAACCCATAACGTGTAGGAGCTGGCAAGGGACAGATATCCATTTGTCATTCAAATTTAGGGGCAACCCAGTCAAAATTAGTAGTTACATTCATCAAATTCGCCTGAATCTACTGATATGACTCGTGTTAGTCCAAGAATTATAGAAATAAAGTTATGAGACCTTTTATATATTGAGCCAGATTTTAAACGTCAGGAAATCCCCCCCACCCCGTTCAAGTCGTAAATAAATGGCAACCAAGTACGACAGGGGGTGACCTCTCAGGGAAAGACCTATGACATATGGTAACGTATGTGTTTTATTTTAAGAAACTGGTCTGCATTTATTATTATTATAATGGTATGTTTTGTAATAATCTTTCTGTAAACTAAGCACTGTATTTTTATATACCGTGCTTAGTTTACAGAAAGATTATTACAAGAACATACCATTATAATAATAATAATAATAAATGCAGACCAGTTTCAGTTAAAACATAACTTTAATAGGTGATGCTTTGGGCTCTGAATGAACTGTTTGCACACTGTGTATAGAGTAAAGTACATTTTCTGACATTTTTCTATGGCAGATGTGTGCATAGTTTTCTTCTTTAATAGACCGCGACCTTAGACTCTGGCAGATAAAATATGTATCTATGTTGCAGATTTCTTGGGTGGTGACAGCGGGTATTATTGCAGAGTAAGGGGTAAATATTTACTCATTGAAAGTACCTTGCACAGGAAAAAGGGGAGTTCACTAAAGGAGCCACGTCTAGTAACCCTGGTTGCATATTTAAGTCACCTTCTCACAAGTGTGTTTATGACAGATGGTATATTGGGACGGAGTGAGGGGAGATATTGCTCATTTGATGGAACTTTGCTGAAGGTAAAAAGTGTGTCATTAACCCTTGCACCACATGCATGTCACATTCTCACAGGTGTGCTGTACGTGACCTGTCCGGGTCAAATAGGAAGCGGCAATGTCATCCGTTGAGGATATGGATAGATATATCCCATGAATTATGGGGTTCCTGGAGCTGAAAATGGGGTTCAGCTCCAGGACCCACTAATTCACATCCTGCCAATGTGAGTGTGTGAGAGTCTGGGGAGGGTAGGAGGATTGCAGTTACAATCTGTAACCACCGTAATAAATTTGTTTACCTTTATAGAGGTTATGCCCATTTAGTAATATCAACCGAGTGCTTAATACCAAATGGCCCTCTACTGTCTAATAAGGAGAGAAGAACTAATTTTTCAAAGCAACAGTGCACTACAGTTGCTGTTTCACCGTAACATCAATTATTAATATCTTATTTCAATGGCAATTAATAGCGCTTGATAAACAAATACTTTTTAGTCCAATCTATGGATTTTTTTTGCATCATCAGAACAGAAAGAGCAGCAGTCAGATCGCATAGGCATGGGTGCACAAACTGGGTAGCGCGAGATTTTATGGGGATGGGGGGCACAGCGCTTACAGAGGCCACGTGCACTTCCCCAAAGCATTTAAATTAAATGCCGGGGAAAGCGCAAGGCCTCTAACTCACCTGGTCTCTTGCGGCACCTCGCGGGGTCACGTCATCAGACAATGCCGGCAATCAGGTAAGAGGGGACGCGAGCAGACTAAAAAGTTTGCGCACCCCTGAATAGGCAACCGATACTACAACTCAGAAAGACCCACTTTACTTCGAAGCAGAGCGAAGAGTCACCGCCCTTTGCAGCGCCAGGGTTAACCACTTGCATGCCAGCAGGGCTTGCAATGTGCTGCTCTGCAACGCGTTGCCAATGTCACCTGGCATTCTAGGGGTTAAAGTAGAAGTCTTACAACATTCATTTTGATAAATTCTTTTAAATTGAAGACGGGCTCAATACTCTACACAAGGAGCCACTTACCATATGCAGAAGCTGAATGTCACAGGCCGCTTGGTACATCACACTTATTGCCTGGTACTTTTTCATGTTTCCAGGTAGTGCGGTCAATTGCTAGGAGAGTAATGAGGTTCACTGGTTACTTTTTTCCTCCACACCCCCCCACCCCTCTCATTTAACTAATTTGTGTTAACAAAAGAGTCTTTAATGGAAAAATATATATGTCCTAAACTTATGCATGTTTCTATGCTTAAAAACAACTTAAAGCAGCAATTTGCTTTACTTGCCATAAAGAGGACATGGTTCTAACAAATGTCGACAAATATATGTAATGCAAGGCTTTCAATAAAAATACTATACAACAAGAATACATGGATCCTCAGTTTTTTCCTTTTTGCTGCTGTATTTAGCAAACATACCCTTTTCTAAACTCTGTAGTTCAATTTTAGATATCATTTGCTGAAAATGTGCAACTAAATACAGCACATTAGCCCAACATGAATCAGATAATGTTAGGGCATTTTTCCCATTTTTGTTTTTTGGGGGTATTTCTTTAACTTCAAGTATTTCAGTCTCACTGAAATGTTCTCAGTTCAAATGTTAAATTACAGACAATCCCAAGAAGCGAAGCTAACAAAATATTATTTTTTAACTAATGTATGTAGTGGAAAGTTCTAGTAGCCGTTTTTGTCCTAGAGAGCAGATTTGTTGTGGGGTGTGATACTTCGCATCTACTTCCTGTTCCACAGGGTAGTGAAAGTGTGACACCTCTTCAATCCCGCTATTCACCCACTTTTACTTTCTTAGGCCGTGTTTATAGTGCTGGCGATGCGACCGATGACGTCACCCGCGAAAGTTATAATTTAACTTTCAGCGACGGGGTTACTGATTGGTTCAGAGACAGTCACAAGTGGCGACAGTCTCTGAAAAATCAAATTTACCCAGCTTCCAAATTTTTGGTCGCGACGTCGCGCTTACTATAAGCGCAGCCTTAGACCCTGCTAATTTATGGCAATCCTCTCTGCAGTCCACATGCAGACCCCCTGCTGAGTTCACATCCACCCATTATCATCACTGTTTCCTGCCAACTGAGCTGCCGCACTGCCCTTGCAGGAGAAACTTATGAGGGTTTGCAAGCGCTGTACACCATGATTTCATACATGCAGAAGTCTATTGTCGGTCTGCTAAAAAGGTATGTCAAAAACATAATGTCATTTGCTTCCTCAAAGAGATTCAATCAATCGTCAAAAAAGACACACATTTACATCTTGTAGATAATTAATAGATTTCATTTTTCTTCAGGTCTGTTGAATTCAAGCATACCAGTTACTCAAGCATACTCATAATGACTTGGCAAACAAGGAACAAACAAAGAGAACCTGGAGTCGTTTAGCAGAATAAAAACATGCCACTGCCCTTTGCCAAGGAGGGACTATCCCTTTGAATGAGACATATATCAAATTTGCTCACTGAAGCAGGGTAAATAAAATAAAAAATAGAAAAATAAAAATACATTTTTTGAAACATACCATATATTGCTTTTCACTTATAAACATATTTAGCTCAACTCTTCCATATCTGTATACAGATAATCTTTCATAAAGAGAATAGATAAGTTTCCAAAGCATATTCCTCTCGTTTTTTTGGGAGAAGATTCCAACAACTTTTATGGGAACATCTGCAACGAATAAATTCAAAGGTTATTTTTGTAATGCCGTCGTTTATTTCGTAAACATTTAAAATCAAGTGAACCAGCACGTTCTGTCTTTCAAGAAGGTTAAAAACGTTACTGGCTGTTTCTCCAACCACTCCAGCAAATACAGAGAATGAATCTCCCATGTTTAGCTGGGGTAGACCAACTGAATCCTTCCCTCAACACATTGTACACATTGTCTTTACAGTTCCTTCATTCCCTTCTGGTCAGGCCCTTTATTGGCAAATTCTTTGGTAGTTCTGTTTTTTTTTTTTTTTTATTGCAGAAGAGATATATAGATATAAATAAATAAAATGGACTGCCAGTGAACTTTTCCAACATCTAGTAAATATTCACTCTTCAAAACACTGGGGCCCAGATCCACAAAAGGGTGTTGAACTTTAGAATGTCTTTACGAGAAAATCAAACATTTATTATAGTATATGCTACTCATAAAACTGAAGGACAAAACAATACACAAGAAAAGGTGTATGAACAATAAAAATAAAAAAAATAGATTTACTATTGCAAATATTTTCAAAATACACAATATTGTAGCTTGGAGCCACGCAACTAAGTGCAGATAAAATAATATCTACACGTGAACATGCTGAAGACATGTAAGAGGAGAGATCGCTATTTTAACATTTTTAAACTGTACAGGTGGACACAACCTTGATGAGGAACTGACCTGCAGTCCACTGAACCTCAGAAATGCCCAGAGTTTCAAACAGCGTCTCCGAGTGCATAACTGGAGGTGACATGGAACTCTGGCTAAAGGGATCCAACTTGAAGAAATCACAATGAACAACTTCAAGTTGCCCATCCATTCGGTTCTCTAAAGCCTGGGAAAGAGAGGAGGAAATCAATGTTGCTGGGTGTTTATCCAAGTACAATGTAATTCACTGGCAACAATAGAAAAAAACAAAAAATACATACTATATTTTTTCCTCCACGGTTTATTCACCAAGTCATACGTAATTTACATGTTTAACTTACTACTGATAAGTAAACAATAACTGATCACATATAAAGTGCCAGCTGGTGAGTAAGAGATTAATGCTTTAGTGACATTTACTTTTGTAAGAGACCTCTAACACACGTGCGGCCCACTTTTAGGCACGTGTAATGCAAGATGCAGAAATTACAGGAACTAACCACCTACCACCCTCTGAATGACTTATAGGAGGTGTCCTGCTGGTCGTCAGATGGAGAGGAGCACAAGCTTATTCTGAGATCACAATCCGGAGAACCAATAAATAACAGTAACTGAAGTGCCACGGCTCATATACATGGAGGCAATAGTACTTAATCTATTATCTTTGTGTACGTGGCATTGAATTAACCATTTAGCGGCGAGAGGTACCCACAATGCCCCAATGGTTTAAGAGAGGGGTAGAGGCCCATGTCTATGCACGGTTTCAAAGTACGTTCAACTTGTCCTCATATTCCCTAAATAAAATGGCTCGGCAGGCAGAATATACACAGGCTCGTAACTCATGTTCTGTGTTTAGATTTCACACAACGTTATAGTCTCAGTTGATTAAACTCGAAGAGTTCAGTATTTACAGAAATCAAACAATCTCAAGGCAGTAACCTCAAAATAGAAAATGTATTTCTGAATTTAAACTCCTTCACTACAAACTGAAGTTGCCAACAAAATACATTGCATTCGTTTAATGCAAAATAAAACAACTTTCCAAACAAACTCTCTCTGGAGGAAAAAAAAAACCCAACAACATTTAAGCAACAAGACATAACTGTTCAAATACCTGTAAGTCAGGAAGAAAGACGGTGTTACTTTCCAGTGCAGCGACTCTGGCACCGGCATCTAGTAATGCCCGAGTGAATACTCCTGGACCTAAAAATATAAATCAATTAAAAAAAAAGCTATTGGTTTAATAGCATCAGTTGTTGTTAATGGTTTCAAATGCGTTTAACCACAATAATATATAAAAAAACAAAAACAACAACTTAAGTTCAACAATACCTCAGCGTAGCCGTAGCCTTTGTTCTGCAGTGTTGGTTTCTGGTAATATTTCTGGTCATACTGTGTGTCACTTTTGAATGTGAAAAATCCTAACTACTGTTTTGATTACGTTTCACAACACCCCATGTCTTTTACCTTACTTTCAATGTCACCCCTATGTGGCTACGTCGTAAGTGTGCGCAGCGCCTTGAAGATTATTGTCAAGGTTTGAAAAGCAACAGAAAAAGGAACTATGAGAATTCAAATGCTCTGTGCACTAGCACAAGCAGGTAAGCGCCGCGCAGGAGCTTGCTCTCACGCTGGCCACACACATTGCATCAATGTGTTTCATCGCGGCCAGCGTGAGCGTGCCCGCCTGCTCAGAGGCACCCTGGCCGAGGCCTTAGAAGTGGGATGAAGCTGGTTTAAACCTCAGCATCAAACATACAGGGCAACATCTGAAAGCTACTTTCAGGGAGTTATGATGTAAACGCTGGAGATTTTTTTAAACTTCCATTCACTTGCAGTGGGATCAAGTCACTGTTTTTGCCTCCCTTCGGCTGAGTCCATGCTCCCTGCTTGACGCTGAGGCGGGTGCTTTCCCTGGCCTTGCGGTTGCTTACCGCACGCGGCGTCGGCGGGCGCGTCACTGGCCGGGGCCGGGCCAGTGACGTCACGGAGCTGGTTCGCCCTCATTGGGCAAACCACTCACGTGACCGCCCTGTCGCGCCGGCAAGCGGGGGAATTTTAAATTCCCCTAAGACCTGCGCTTCCGCAAGCGTGCGGAAGCGCAGGTGAGTCCCTACTAAAGCCGCTCTAATTGCGGCTGTAGGAGCTCAGTGCTGAGCGGGAGCGCACCTCAGCACGCTTCCGCCAGCAAGCAGGGAACATGGCCGAGGCCTTATACATAGGGAGAGCTGGTCAGTATGGTGTCAAGTAGAAAAGAATTATCAAGCAACACTGTTTCACTCTTCCCTGGAATGAAGGAGCTATTTTGGGAGTACTGTAATAACAATACTAATAATAATAACTTAACTTATATTACGTGGCACTTTTCTCCCAATGTGAATGTGCATGCAAAATCTGTAACATAAATACATTTCCAGAATGAAAAAAATATATATACCTGGGGCTAGAGGGGGTTGCAGCACCACTAGTTACAGGACCCATGAAACTTTTTTCTCCTCAATTTAATGATAACCTGTCAACTCTCCCTGTGACCTCGAGCAAGTTCCTTTAGCTCCCTGTGCTGCAGACACAGAGTAGGATGAAGAAGGAGCACAGCGCTGTGCTCCTTCATCCTACTCTGTGACTACCCATACGTCTGAGGTCTGCACGCTGGAGAACCTGTCCTGGCTGGATACTATTGTAAGTTAAGGGCACTTGCTCCTCTGTTTTACCTCTCAGTGACTGTTATCCCTTTGGCCATTATCCTGTGGGAGGTTTTATTCATAGTGGGACTTCTGTGTGGTTGCCAGGTGGGCACCACTAGGTCCCCACATCTCCCCAAGTTGGATATTAGTGGACATTATTGGACATTATTCTACATGCCTTATGGACACTAGGACAGCACTCTCAATATTGAATATTATCAACATCTACCTACTAAGCGCATACATTAGGTGAAGCCCCACTCATCAAACTATCTGCCTGTGCTGCAGACACTGGATTATATGAAGGTATTCCGGTTTACGATGTTTATTTTTTGTGAAATGGGGGTTTCTTTTCTTGTTTTTCTGGTGTTTACGTTTTAATAACAATAATAATAAAAAAGGAATCTGCATTTATCAGTCAACGGGGAAAATTGACACATTTGTATTGCATTTTAATTTGTGCATCTTTTTTACTTTCCATACTTCCTTTGGGTGCAAAAATAATAATCTAATTGAACCCTTGGAGTCCCCCACGACGTACCTACTACGTAATGAGTTCTGGTAGCCCCATTACGTAGTAGCTATGGGGAGATCGCGTCCTGTGCTCATACAGTATGGTGCGCAGGTCGTGATCTGCACTGACTGCGGAAGAAAGGGAGATGACTCTTCCCCTACATGAGTGAGCGGAGACGAGTGCCGGATGGGGCCAGAGCACCACGGCCTATGACCCACCTGGCACTCAAAGTGTGAATAGGACTTTTTTTGGGTCAGGTTAAAACCTAAAACTGGAATCCCTAGTTAGGTTTAACTCACCCTGCAGCGGTGTTCAGGGGCCGCTTGGGTCACCCAGCACACGGGGGTGGGGGGAGATAAGAGACCTGGGTGACCCATACATAGGGTGTGGGGGCACTTGGGTGACCCTACACACGTGAGGAGAGGGGGGCACACACGGGTGACCCTGCACACGGGACACACACATGGGTGACCCAGCACACGGGGGGGGGAGAGACATGGGTGACCCAGCACAACACACACACACACACACACACACACACTACATATATCATTACAGTAGCTGTGGACAGCGGCAGACTTCAAGATTCAGCACCCCTAGGCACTTGCATGTGGCTGTCGCCCTCCTTCCACAGAGGACAAAGAACTTTGTATTCGCAGCTGCATTCAATCTGAACCCCTTCAGTGTACATTTGCGTCGCCCCAAAGGGGGACACTTTGGCACAGCCATAGGGTGTAAGCCATTTGGTGATGTTAAAGCTTCCCTATTTCAATCTGAAACTCCCCAGGCCTTTATCCCCTGTACCCAATCTTCCAACTCTATCTGTTCATGAAATGTGTGAATTCACTGTATAACCCTATTCTTTTAATGTAACCATGTATTTTTTGTTACTGTGTGCCCAGGACTTACTTGAAAACGAGAAGTAACCCGATATATTACTTCCTGGTAAAACCATTTAAAAAAAAAAAAACGCAGTGTCAAAATGATGCCGCGGACGTCGCGTCGCCACGGTAATGCGATGTCATTTGAAGGTGCGTCGTCCCGTTACCATGGTGATGACGTCCGCGGCGTAATTTTGACGTTGCAATTTGGGAGGAGGAGGGCGGCATCAAGGAGGCAGTTGCCACGTGGAAGTGCCTTCCCATCGGGCCCGATAGGCCCGAGAGCGCAGCGTCTGTATATGGGGGGTGGACATTTTTTTCCACCGCCATAGGCCCTGGCCTAATGGGAAATCCGCCACTGTGTGTGGAGCACACGTTACGTCAATTTTCTGTAGCGTGCTAAAAATGTGGTGGAAATAAGATCTTACGAACAGGCACAAACACTTAAAAGTGGATGAAAAAATGAGAGCATTGCCCCCTTCTCTCTCTCTCCTTTTTTTATTTGCCCCCCATGATTGTAGCCGGGGGTCCTTTGGAACTAACCACATACTTTTCAGCTCAAGGGAGCCCCTGGATCCAGAGATGCTGTTGGAATTAATTGCAGCTTTTTAAAGGGGATTTAAATGACAGTTCAATAGGAAGCCGTAACCACTCGTGTTGCGGCGTCCTATTTGCCCAAGAGGTCGCCGGTATTTTGTTTCCCGACGAGGGCGATGTAAAGCCGGTAACTTCATCAGGACAGTACCTCAATAAGAACCGGTGGGTCCCTGGAGCTGGAAAAAGGCGTGTTTCAGCTCCGGCGGATTCTCGCTTCCCATCCAGTTAAAAAAAATTTTTTTTAAAAAGTTGGGGTCCATTGCTGCTTTTAAGGTGCTGATAAAGTATATCTGCTTCTCCTATGCTTCTTGCCCCTGTGGGAAACCTTCATGTAACTTCTTTTCGTTCTAATATGTTTCTATTTCAGAATGAATCGAGGCGTCCTGCGTCTTGGACTTTGATTGCTCAATGTGGCAAGTAGAGGATCCTTCTCTCTTCAGGATGCTAATGGACATTCCAGTGTAAACTGGCAACATGGTAAGTTATTTATTTTCTTCTTATCCGTTTAACCCTTCGAGTTTTCAGAGGGGTCGCGGCACGTGCCACTTGGGCATATTGCAGTCACGTGACCACGGGGGCCATTTTGCAGGAAACGGAAGAGGAGGCGTCCTCCGTTTCCTCACTGGACAGATGGGAACGTAGAACACGATCTAAGCGGCAAGCCGCAATTGGGAATTACGTAGTCACTACGTCATGGGGAACCCAAAGGTTTTCCTCCTAGGGCGCTATTTTTGTTAGATTGCATCTGGACGTGGATTTGTTTTTTAGTTTGGTATGAAGCAGGGGGTCTCCGGAGCTGTACTACATTCATTTCTGTTCTGGAGACTCCTTGCTTCCCAAGATACCACCAGAGCTCATGCCGGTAGCAGCCCTGGCTGGGGACACAATATGGCGGCACAGGAGCCAATAGGAAGATGCAATGTCATCAGCTTCCTAATTGCCCGCATGGTGCCGGACATTTACCAACCAGGACATAATCAGCATGAACTTCTCTGGTCTGTTTCTCACATCGTGGGGCGCATCCAGAACTGAAATTAATGGGGTTTAGCTCCAGAAACACCCTGCTTCATTTCCTATATTAAGAATAACAATGATGAGGAAATGCTCCTCTAAGCAGGGATCTCGACTTCTTAAAATGCCATTTGTTCTCAGTTGATTTGCGTGTTTAGCTATGATATTAAGTTCCACCCTTCAGCTGAGATAGGATATAAACTACATTATGGGAGGACTGATAAATAGACCCTCCTCTTCCTCCCGTGGTGGTCTTTTTTTTCCCTTCTTTCCTACGTTGCTGCGGTAGATGTTTGTGTTTTTTCTGTAATGTAGAGGAGGCTTACCTGACTACTTTGTAGTTGATCCACGGGAGTTGTCTGTCTCTGTCTTTACCGGTGAAGCCTGGACATCTTCTGCACCTCGCACAAGAATCAGACTTTTACACTGGGAAGCCTCTTCAAGTACTGCAAAATAAGGTGCGAGTGCTACAAGCATAACTAAGGATACAGGTACTGCTTACAAATGTGCAAGTCTATCTGACCCAAGCCAATATTACCGTACAATCATGGATGCAGTCTATGCAAAGACTACTATTACAAAGTTTCCAAGGTAAGCCCCAGGAAGACAGTAGTAGGTATTGTGATTTTTGTATTATGTTGGGGCTCCAGGATCCCAACTCGAGGATCCAGAGCAAGAGCCGGCTACTAGGGAAAAAACCGCGAGGAAAACAAGACGGTGTGCTGCTTTCCACAGGAAAGGATTTCATACCCCCTACCTCAAGTATGAAGAAAAACTAATGCCGAGGCATGAGAGCTTATAGGCCCTGAAGTGATTACTCGAGAGCAACCTCCTGGCACAGAGGCCAGAGCTCTCATTCGTGGATCCACAGGATCTGGACCCAAATATAGAGTGACTGGGAAGTTCGCAGGAATTGAAGAGATCTTGAACATCCCACGTAGGGACTCCAGCAATTTCAGGATGTTTGGGCACGAACTATTGCGGATTCCTGGATGCTCAACGTTGTCTGTAGGGGATACTGCATGGAGTTCAAGACATCCGGAAGACACGTGCATAAGATCCTGACAGCCAGGAAACAAGCTGGCAGGGTAGGCCTAACCAACAATGTCCGTGTCTAACGACCGAGCGATTCAACCGGTTCAGCCACGAGAGAAATATCAAGCTATCCACTCTCCAATATTCCTCTTAAAGAAAGCGAATGGAACATTCAGGTCCATACTAGACGTAGTGGGAGTAAACAAACTGTTCCAAGTAAGGTGGTTCCAGATGTCCCGCAAGACAATTATTTCAGCAGTGGACCAGGGAGACTGGCCTGTGTCTGTAGATCTGAAAGATGCCTACATCAGCATGCCTGTATGGTAGACACAGAAGGTATCTAAGATTTGCATTTGGGGTAAAGCACTATCAAATTGAAGGCACTTCCATTTGGCCTCTCAACTTCGCTTTGCCCATTCATTAAAGTGTTAATAACCCTCATCGTCAAATTAAGGAAGGTGGAATTCCACTACCGTGACGATATCTTAAAAGCATGGAGTTTAGTCCAGTTGCTCCAGCATCTATCATCTCACATCACAGCTGGCCAGTCAACACTGAGGAAAGTTAACTAAATCTGACCTAAGATTCTTGGGAATGCAGTTGAACATGTAACTGAACATGGTTTTTCTTCCCTCTGGTAAAAGGGACATTTTTGAAGGAGATGATCAAAGCAGCCAGAGTCAGCAATCCATGGCAGGGCTTGTCAATTCATGAAGCTGATAGGCACTTTACCTGCAACCATACAGGTGGTAAAATAGGCCAAATAGCATAAAGGTACGTTCGAACAGAACTTGTTACACCAATGGCACAGACGGGCAACAAACCTAGTTCAATTAAACACATTACCTCAAGACGTAAGGAATCCCTGAAATGTTGGGAATGCGATAGAAAACGAAAACAGGTTGTCCGCACTATAGTATTAAGTTTGGCTCGTACTTACGACAGACACAAATGGTAGAGTCTGAGATGCCTAACTTTAGAGGCTATTTCCTTCGGAAGTCACAAAATGTTGGCAAACATTTTTAGAATTATGCGTCGTAATGAGGCGATCAAACACTTCTCACAACTATTACGAGAGTGCAGCGTGAAGGTCAGGTCAGACAACCGCGCAACGGTTACCTAGATAAGGAGGTACAAGAAGTCCTGTGCTCTTATACCTTATGTGATACATAAAGTTTGGCACCCTGCAGACGCACTTAGCTGAATGCCCTCCCCCTGTCTCTGTACGTTCTTCCGACCAATTAGATTGTAAGCTCTTTGGAGCAGGGACTTCTTTTCCTAAATGTTACTTTTATGTCTGAAGCACTTATTCCCATGATCTGTTATTTGTATTTATATGATTGTCATATGTATTAATATTAGGCGTAATGGGAGATTATGAATTTTTGTGCAGTGTTCCGAGACGCAAGGCTGTTTAAACTTTTGAAATTGTTTATGATGTACTTCTGCTTTTAAGAACCAAAAGCAAGAAGGGATTTCAACAAATAAGTCTGTACAATTCTTTTAAAAAAAAAAAAAACGTCATGTCCACGACTGTGTTTTGCCCAGTATTATTGAAGCAGAGCACCAGAGATAAAGGCTCATATTTTCTAAGCTATGCTATTCAACAAGGTACTTTCCGGCACCACTTCTGCTCGGTAGGTCCAAATGCTAAATGTGTCTTGCGTTGCATTCCTCATTAATGCCCATCTAAAGACCCAGTAAGTGTGGGGCATCAGTTTGTACATCCTCCCTTCATTTCTTTGCTGCAAAATGGTGTGTGTGCAACCAGAGAGCAGCGTTTGCTTCTTGCTGTAAGAGCCAGCACACCGTTCCACATTGAGTCTTTTTGAATGGAGAGCCAACACCCTATGTTGACTGCCTCCTTTCCACAGGAAAAGGCAACAGCTGTATGCTACAAGGAGTTCCTGACAGCGCAGACATGATCCTTGTATTTAAGGAAAGGATCATGTGACCCCTGTGTTTATCTCTATGATCAGATCATTGAGCACTGGCTGGTGGGGTGTGGGAGTGGATAGCACCACTTGTTAAACAGAGCATGAGTCCTAAGGCTATCTTAGGAGGGATGACAGAGCACTCGCATGAAGGAATTAAGCTATTCATGTATTTGACAGCCAAGGGCTAATATCTTATATGAAATACCCAAGTTTCCACTTTATCTCACTCAGCCTGAGGTACTAAATATTCGATTGGAAACAGTCTAGGGCTGCTCCTCACAGGACCTAATTGAAGAGAGTGTTGTATTCTGTTTGCTGGGGTGTACAATGATAAACCACTCTATTGCAGTGCATGAAATTTTATCTTCACTTCTGCACACTACCACATCGCCATCCTAAAGCTGTTTCTCAGGGCACCAACAGTTTAACTTGGATTATGGGATCCTTGCTGGTCTAGGGGTGGTTAGTGGATCATCCCTAGTTTAGAGTTAGTTTTATGCTGAGATTTAATTTTCTGTTTGATACCAGCTCAGCTTTTCCTTCAACTTTGTTTTTTTTTATTTTTTATTATTGTGTTTTAATAGGCGACTTAGAATACCACTTATTTAGAACCCCTTAAATGTAGCCTTCCCTTGTAAAATCCATTGTTCCTGTCACTTAATGCTTCATTCCTACTTCTCTCCCTCTATAAGGAGCCAGCGGAACTGGGCACTTGAGAGTTTCAGCCGTTTCTGTCTGTGCATTTTGACAGAACGTGATTTAGTGCCACTCCAAAGATATCAGTCACTTGGCACAACAAAGGGATTTGACTTGCACTTCTATAATCTTTAAGTACAACTCACCAGGTGTCTGTATTTGGAGATCCTGCGCTTACTTGGCAAGCTGTTGCTAAGTAGTTGATTAAGTGAGGTAGCTACAATTGATCTGGTTGATGGTACTCACGTGCAGTGCTTGCTTAACATACATTTTATAGAAATTACTCCCTCTAGCTCAAAATTATGTTTGGCAGTGTCCTGTTCAAGGCATCAATTGCTCAATTTTTGGGTTTAATAATTCTAAACGAGGATATACTCCATAACTGTATCGTATATTTTAGCTCATTTAGTTCCTTGAAACCCTGATCCCTAAAAGTGCAATCCAACATAGTCAGCCAATTGAATTTCTTAGGTGCCTTGGAATAAGGAAGTGCTTTCTTATCCCACCCTGCACTTATCAGCGAACCAATAAAGTTAAGGAGAAAGGGAGACTGGCTGTACAAGCATTTGCTGGTCACCTAGTAACATCACACAAAAGGGAGCAGCAGAGGAAATCAAACCCCTCCTGTCTAACTTTTAAAATATAGAATAAAAATACTTGGTGATGTCAGAGTTTGAGTAAAAAAAGGTATTAATTACCCAGATCAGACCCCTTAAACATGTCACTGGAATTAGTTCACTTTGGTCCTTGGATGTATTGTCCCTTGAGCGTTCCTCAGCACCTCAAGAAGAAGAAAAAATCAAGATGTTATTTCCATCAAAATCACCTTTACAGCAAGTAAAAATGCATTGCAGGGGGTAGCCAGTTCGTGACCACTGATTAGATACCACTTCTTACCTGAGGCATCTGGGATTCGCACTACCACATCAAATCCTGGGAGGGAGACTTTCCCTGGCTTGGCGATGGTTGACAGGTAGAGGCTTTTGCCAACAAATTTAGAAAAGTCTGGTAGCAGATTTCATTACATCTAATTCGGGGGATCACAAATTTTTTGGAGCTGCGCCCCACTGCTTGCTCCCCATCGCTTTCGCGCCCCCCTCACCTAGTATGGCGGCGTCAAATAACGCTGAGGGGGTCACGTGATGTCGCATGACCCCGTTGCCATAGAGACAGATGCGTGGCTCTGCAGGACCCCGGTAAGTGAGTTGCAGAGACCTTACGTGATACCCGTCATTTAATTTTAATGCTTCGGAAGAGCGCGGGACCTCTGCAAGCACCTGTCCCCCCCCCCCCCCACCCCCAAAAATAATCCAGCGCCCCCACTTTGCGCACCACTGATATAATTTATCTTTTAAAGTCACTACATTAAAGTAAAGCCAAGTACCAACAGTATTTTGCAAGTTACAAAAGTTACCAAGCTGCCAGTTCCAAACAGGTTATACTTTGTTGAAATACTATGATGTATAAGGTGTTTCTCTGAGGGAAGAAGTGGAATATCCCTGTGTTAGAAGTGGTTTTGTTGCTTCTGAGAAGCATATCCGCACTTCATTTACTGGATTATAGTGTTTTTGTGCATTTAACATTCTCATTAAATCTCCCTACATATTTATCTCATGAGCAAGATCTGTCCTTCCATACCTCCAGGCCTAGTCCATACCCGTACTGACTGATCCAGAGAGATGCTTGTGCTTTAAGTCAGCTGAAGCTTCATGACTCCAGAGTCTCTGCCCTGGATATTGATTGTTATGGTTTTTAAGCATTGATATAACTGGAAGGGGCTGCGTTCTGGGCAGTGTTCCCCACTGCTGTTGAATGTAGAGCGGCAGTGCATGGACCTGCTCCCGTAATGTTGCAAGGACTCTCTGTTCCTGGTTGTTTCCCAGACTGTAAGAGCAGCAAAGAGGCAAGGAAGGGAGGCGGGTTGCCAAAAGTGGATCGTGGTGCACCTTGCCCTAATACTCAACGTGAGACTTCTTTTTAGGGCTAGTTACAGATGCTGTATAGCTATTTGTAAATGTTACCTTTGTATATACTCTTGTATGTATATAATATAATAGTCAAATGCATCTCCAGGAGATAAAGCGGCTTGCCTAATGATACACACAACTGCCAGACGGGACGAAACAGTGACCTACATAGGGATGTATCAAAGAAAATTCCATCCCCCTGTCAGCTGGGCACTTGCACATTTGCCAGGAGTAGCAGAGCAGGGACCTAAATCGACAGCCCAACTAGGAAAAAAATTAAATCCAAATGTTTTCATGCGTTTTATGTAATGATATGTCTGTTTGTTTTTTAAAGGAGCAATAGAAGCAATATGCTACTTTTGTTTGTTTTTTTGTTTGTTTTTTGTTAATCAGTTCTGTAGTATTAGATAATACTTTATTTATTTATTTATTTTTGAAAATTCAACTCTTAATCCAAATCCGAAGGTGTTTTAATATACGGAGTATCTTTTTGATTTCTATAGCAGTTTTAGCACCTCCCAATCAGTGCAAGATCTTGGCAACACTTCCCTGTTTGTGCTAATTTGTTGCCATTATTCCCAGCTGCAAACTGTAACAATAGATGTTACCTTGGTAATATAAGGATACATTGTAGCTGCTGAGTTACACCGACTGAAAGATTGATTTGAAATTGAAAGGCAGCCATTGAGTGAACCCTGGCAAACAGGATTTTGCTGATCGATCACAGGATAACTAATCGATCGGCAGCTTAGGGAATTAGTTTACAATAAAGGGAATCAAAGGCTGCATATTGAAACAAACTTTTTTTATTTACGCTGCTTGGACTGCCTGTTGAATATGTTGATAATTGCTCAATATAAGCTAAATGAAATTCATCCCAAGTAATGAACTTCATGGTTTTTCCTTTGCACCTCTCTGGTGTCCAGCTGTCACTTCTTGTCATATCCTTCATGGCTCTGCCTGTGACAGGAACCATTTGTTAACAGCAGGAGGGGATGTTTGAATGGGGGGGAGATGATTTAAGGATGCCGTTTTCAATGGAGACTTGAGTTTCTTCAGCAGTGCTATATCACTGGAGTTGTAGACGGCAAAGCCATTGTTGGACGACAGGTGACATGCACCGCGTGGGGCCTTCACCACCGATTCCAAACCCGTGGGCTTCGGACGGCCGGCTCTCGCTCTCTTCCCACTGCCTCCAGGTCGGCTGTTTTATTACCGTGCACTCGTGATTAGTGTCCCGCTCCTTTTCTGTGCTCATCACAAGTTCTGAGGGTAAGTAAGACAGGATTAGTGAGCATAGTGGCATTAAGCAGCTGATAGGGCGGGCGGGAAGGCATTCCTATCCATGGATGCAACGTCCCTGTGCACCAGCAGTGAGAGAGGTACAGCTCCCCCATATCACCCTCCCCCCCAAATCACTGTCTGTCCCTATGACCTCTGCCTCACTGAATGTTAACCTTTTAACCAAAAGGCTTATGGGTAATTTGTGGCTCTTCTGAGGAGTCCAGGGGCGTACACGCAGCCCTATATCACATTACCCACCACTAATTTATGCTGGAAGATAATTTGGTTAAATTGTATCTTTCTGCCTATGGAATGACATTAATGTCTTAGGCCGCGCTCATGGTGGCAGCGTCGCTAAGTGCGTGCGCATATCCGGGGCTCTTACGTGTTTTATCTATTTTAATTACGCAAGTGCCCGCTGCCCCTGGTGGCGCTGTAGCACGTCGACGCTGCTACATTTTGTCTGTCAAGTAAATTTGTCATTTCGGGCTTTAGTTGCGTCACGTAAGCTGGTTCAGCCAATGAGGGCGAACTAGCTTCATGATGCACCCATGACGTGTTTGCCACGCCCCCGATCGCCTCCCCAATCTCCTGCAGCCAAGAGCACAGATCGCTGGGGCTGCAGGAGCAGCACGGTAGTGTGCGGCCTTCACTTCCTTTAACTCCTGTAGCATATAGTACATGACATCACCAAAGTGGCCACATGGCAAACTCCTGTTCTGCTTTATTTTGCCAATGTGCAAAACTGTATTTTATTTTTCTTTTTAAAAACATGTTGTTGTTAAAAAAAACAAGACACTACTTAAGAATGTCAGGTGCACCCTGTGGCAGTCAGACAGACTTGTGCAGAGTCAGAGGGGAGAAATGACCAGGATCTTATGTAAAGATGTAATAAAGACAAACAATGGTAGCCTCATGTCATGAATAATTGTTTGCAGGGCTTTAGCTCACACGTCAGAAAATAATAAATGTTTTTTTCATGTTTATTATATCTTATGCTTGTGAAAGCCCTCATATTTGTTTAGTTAACAGAAAATACCGGTTTGCATACCTATTATTTACTGTAAACTGTTTATAATACAGTACAAAGTGGTGGTTTAATATTATAGTGGCAGTTTCCACGCCCCACCCACCCACGTGTCTGCGGCCTTGTGAGAACCCCCACCATTTTCTCTTACATTCCCCCTTCTCACACACCTCACTCCCATCCCCTTCTTACACTCCCATCACCCTTTTCTTCCCCCCCTTTCTCTCACAACCCCACCTCTCCCACTCCCATGTATTTTCTCCCCTCCCCACCCTCAATAACCTCCCTCCCCAATATGCACACGCACACACATACCGTAACGTGTACACACACAAACAGTGAGACACACACACACACACAGTGAGACACACACACACAAAGTGAGACACACACACACACAAAGTGAGACACACACACACACAAAGTGAGACACACACACACAAAGTGAGACACACACACACAAAGTGAGACACACACACACAAAGTGAGACACACACACACAAAGTGAGACACACACACACAAAGGAGGGAAGGGCCCGGCCTCCCTGCAGGAGAGAAGGGAGGGGGGTGGTGCCGAGGGAAGGGCCCGGCCTCCCTGCAGGAGAGAAGGGAGTGGGGTGGTGCTGAGGGAAGGGCCCGACCTCCCTGCAGGAGAGAAGGGGGGAGGAGGGCTGCAGCCAGGAAAGGGAAGGGCCGGCTTGCCTGTACAGCATGGAAACAGCAGTGCTGAGGCCAGGACCCTTGACAACTGGGCCTGGGCGTGCCCGGGACAGCAATACTGGCTGTCGTCATGTGTCCACCCCCTCGGCAACCCTGGTGCTGGTATCTGACTTTAAGCCAGGTGCATTCACATTCACAACAAAACAGACATGTCTGTCAGTAACATACCCACCAACTAGTCTTTTGGGGAAAATGTAGTTACTAAAGTCTCCTGCCTGCAGAACTAAAGCAAAATCAATGCAAACAGCAGAACAAAGAATGGAAAAACCATTCTTTTGTACTGTTTCTGTCTCAATTTTGCAGCCAGGAGACTTAACAAATGATGCCGCGGGGTCACGTGACGTCGCGGTGCCATGGCAACGTGACATTACATCAGAAGGCCAGAGCCAAGGTAAGGAGGAGAGGGGGTGGGGGCGAGCAGGGCAGGGGAGCCGGCAGGGGGCGCAGCGGAAAAAGTTTGCGCACCCCTGCCCTAAGAAATGCAATAGTAACTAATTTCTAAATGAAAGCAGCAAAACCTTTACTATTAGCAAGGTTTGTTTTGTTTAAGGAAGCCAGTTAAATTGTGAAATGTGTGTTTATTTTTTATTTTTTAAAGTATGTTTTCTCACTGGCTATGTGGGACTAAACCTTTAAGTAAATAGCCCCCAAGGAATCTAAAGATTTTAACAAGATCTTATTTTTCTGTTCTACTTGGATATCATGTAACTATTTAATAATATGATGTAATATGCAAACAGGTTATATCTCTGTGTGAAGAAGCAGAGTATTTCTATGTGCTGATGAAGTATACCAAATAAAAGGGTTCTGCTGGGGTTAGGTTTCTGCATGTAGCCATAAAGCTGTGTCCTTGTTGAGGAGAAACGCCCTTTGCCTGAAGCTCTAAAGAGTCGCACGACTGGAGCTACAAAATACTGTATTTTATACATTTGTATTAACGTCATTTGATTTTTTGTTAGCGGGACATACTGTATGTCACTGGAGACCAGACATTTACACCTTTTTGTCATTTATTCACTTAAACAGGCAAACACACTATGAAACACAAAATACATGAGACACACACTTACTGGGGGTCTGGGGCAGAGAACTAGCCTTTTCTGGTTGAAATAAGCAAAGAACCAAAGTTTTTAGTTGACCGGGACTCGGCCCGAAATGTCCTGGAACTCAAACCAGCTTGAAGTTCCTGACGCCACCGCTCTTCCGGAGGTGCTCAAATCCCTTGACCGGGAGTTGGTCCCAAACGTCCTGGAACTGTTTTCGTCTTGCAATCCTAGCCGCGACCGCGGATTCTCAGAACTTGGGACAGAAAATTTCTGCCTTAAAATTTCTGATGCCGGCTCGCTGCTATTTCTCCAAGAGCATCTTTTGGTGGTTTCAAATTTGCCGCTGCTGTTCTGGCGCTTAGAATCTGCTCTCCGGATTGGCTGAGGGTTTCTTATAATATTTCAGAGTTCATTCATGAAATACTACAGCCAATCCGAGCGTGGGAAATTTCCTACCAGCCAATCAGAGCAATGCCAGTCTCCTGAAGCCAGGCAAGCGGATCTTTTTCATCTACCGAGGGCATGCGCCAACTTGGCACCTCAGCCACTTGGTATGCAGAAGCCACCTGCTGGTTTAGGCTCTTCGCAGTCTGGGAAGGCTGAGGACCCCCATTCATTCCAGGACGTGGGTACTCGAGCTTAAACCTCCTGCCCAAATGCTCTTCACACCTTTTGACATCCTCTGTGGCTTTCATGTCCGATGTCTGGGTAGACAGCGGCACCAAGCTGGTAGCCCAGTGACTCACCCAGAACATCGGTCCGTAAAGATCCAGCTCATAATACCGTACACAAGCATATATATGTATTTTAAACACACTGTTTTAATAAAACCATACATTTTATACTTTCCTAAGTCTTATGGTTATGAGGAATAGAATAAAAAGTTGCACTTTTATTCCTACTAGCCATATTCCCCACACACTTATACTGGACTTGGACTTTAACAATCCACACAACCTTATGCATGGTTGGAGCACCCCTGGAACTCCTATACCGGGTTCTGGGTGGCATGGGCATTATCTGGACATCCCCCCTCAACCTAGGACCCCTTTACCGTTTCAAGGATACCTGACATCCATATGCCCGTTTACCTTTTCTGGTCTGTGCTGACGCGGGGAATCCTAGTGGTGAGTCGCGCAAGTGTTTTCAAGGGGAGACTTTGCCGGAGCAATTTGCCTAATATGTATCTGGGATTCTGACCTAACTCCCGGGTACATTTTTAGGGGAACCAGCAACTCTGGACCCTGACTAGCTGGGCACATTCTGACAACACTTTCTCTGTAAAACCCCCCTTGAAACTCATAGCCCAGCAATCTGTGCTTGCTGGCACTCCTGGAAAGGTACAAACACATATATTCTTTATTGCCGCATAATTATTTACAATGCATAGACAATCGCTGGGCTCAAGAGCTGACACGCCCGAACCCTAATACAAGGGTCAGAGGTAACCAAACGGGCTTAACCTTTTATTATTGAGCCTAGTTACCCCCTTGCCGTCACAACATGAAAATGTTCAAAAAGTTAGCATAAAAAGCCACATACGTAATCAGCCTTCATTTATTCTGACTTTTGTGTAGACTTTGCTTGGTATTAATAAATGTATTGTTCACTCTTGCTGCGGGCTAAGTATCAAAGTTTCTGTTTTCGGGCACAAATCCGTGACACTGCAGTAAAGCAAGAAAGCTCATGCTCCAGGGAGAAGGAAGAACACTCTTAAAATCTCACATTCGTTATGAAATTTAGCATTGTTCGGAAGTATACAATTAAAACACACATGAATGTAAGATGGGAGGGGCTCTTAATTGGATTTGAGCATGTCTGTGCATAATAAAATTAGCAAAAGTTGAACTCTATGGTCTTCTGTCATCTTAATCCCCTATCTTACTATTGCATGCAACCTTGGAGTATATATGTATTAAAAGTGAATGTTCTATGTTTTTTAATAGTAATTTTTTTTATGGAAGTGGTTGCATGATCTGTTCTTGCTGGGGATTTAACACAGCAGTTTTCAACTTTTTGTTGTTTTTTTTGTTTTTTTTTGTTAAGGGGCTCTATTTATGATATTCTGCAGAACCTCAACCCTCAAGATCAGATGCATTGTAAATTCTTCTATATTTGGTAACATTTTCAAATGACCTGAAAATGTCAGGGAACCCACCAAGGACTCCTGGATGATAAGCACTGTTTTAAACAGAATCATCCTTTAAAAAAAATATATATAGATATATGATCTTTCTCTGTGTGTGCTTGACAGATTGTGTTATAAAGAACAATGCATGTCAGTTAAGTACCCAACTTCAGGCAAAGTACCAAATTTTGTGTATTCAGTATTCTGCCAAGGCTGCTTATCCTAACGAGAGTACAGAATGTTATACTTACAAATATCTAACCTTTTGCCTGTGCAGTTAGTATCTTCCGCCCTCCGTAAAACCCCCAATTTTGGAGCTGCAGTACAAAGGGTCTTATCTACTGGGCAAAAATACTTATGAAGTGGACACAAAATGGCTTACGGGGTCAGGCTCACGCCAGCGGCCAATAGAAAGACTAGTTGTTATCGGTAGGTAACGTTGCGGCTTTCTATTGGGTTACCCCGGCAGCCATCTTTGTAGTTCTGTTAAGAAAATACAAAAAATCCTGGTG
The DNA here is from genome assembly GCA_036426205.1 of Ascaphus truei. NCBI lineage: Eukaryota > Metazoa > Chordata > Amphibia > Anura > Ascaphidae > Ascaphus > Ascaphus truei. Next base: position 118,654,467 of record CM071570.1, on the reverse strand, counting down.
GTAAGGGGGGCCATGGATCATCTTTGGGGAACTCCCTGGTTCAGGTAAGGTTAAAAAATATATTTTTGGGATGAAATTGTTGCTTTAAATCAGTGGTTCCCAAAGTGGGCGATACTACCTCCTGGGGAGCGGTGGGATTACCTAGAGATTCGCTAAGAAGCAGGGGGGCGCTGGAGGTGGGCCCCTTCGAGCACATTGTTTGCTTATTTATGACTTACCAGGATGGAGCCTAGAGCGAAACACCTTCCTTGCTTCAAGTTTCTGCCTCTGCATGGTGCTGAAATCTGGTGGAAACTATCAGAATTTTTTATTAAACACGCCACCAGAGCTCTAGTCAGACCAGTAGACCGCATTTTGAGAAACTGTCGTCACCAAGTGTGTTTTTGTTTGTAATCTCTCAAGTTTTTGCTGGTAAGTCCTGAACATAATAGTATTGTGTGGTATTTTATTTTCCAGTGTTCTCGGTTACTGAACCTGTTGATTTAATGAAGTGAGATTTTTAGCTATACAAATGTTATTTTTGTCGCAGCCCGCCCAATATTAATAGTTCAAGGTTAAACAGCTGAACCCCGTTATAACGTGGTGCCCGGGTCCACCCGATACGACCGCGTTATAACCGGGACCTGGCGGCACCCCCACGCAGGACTTGCCTGGAGCAGGGTGCTGGGGATCCGACACCACGGAGGTGTGTGTTTGTCTGTCTCCGTGTGTAGGTAGCAATAAAGTATTGAACAGTTTTTAAAAAATGGCCATTGAAATCGGGTAACCGGGCGGCACCCCCACGCAGGAGAGGAGGGTGGAAATGAAACCACAGGTATTTAACACTTTAAAACGTGTATGTGTGTGTTAGTTAAGGTTTCTAGTAATTAAACAATCTAGGAAGTACCATGTCTTCCCAAGAGAATGCAACACAACACATTTACAACTAATTTAGCCTGACTGTGTATGGTAAAAGACACTAAGGGCGGAGCGAGGGGCGGCAGGTGCCCAAATGTGATATGATGATGGCACAACTAATCTACTAACTAATGGGAGAGCGTTAAGTATTTTATACACACTGATTTACATTTGAAATTAAAGAAGTTCTCATCTCCCAGACCTCAAGCGGTAAGCCAGTCTGCAGCTTGGGAGGAGTGACAAATTAGGTCAGGACATATCCCTACAGCGCTGTCAGGTCTGGATTTACTCTCTCTCTCGGGTCAAAGGATTGGGGGTATAAGAATTTGTGTTTGAGGCCCACAATGGGAGATGCAGCTGGGGGTAGTGTGTGTGTGTGTGTGTGTGTGTGTGTGTGTGTGTGTGTGTGTGTCAATGTCACAGTGTGAGTGTGTGTGGGTGTGTGTGTGTGTGTCAATGTCACTGTGTTGTGTGTGTGTGTGTGTGTGTGTGTGTGTGTGTGTGTGTGTCCATTCATTCGTCCTTTAGCAATAAAGCTTTGGGGAAAAAAACTATATTAAAAAAACCTTTTGCTTTTAAAAAACGGGAGCCAAGCTGATACCGCGTTAAATGCGGATCTGCGTTGTAGTGGATTGCGCTATAACGGGGTTGAGCTGTGTAAGGATATAAAGATTTAAAATGTCTCAATAACTGTTTTTTTTTTTTAAATTATTTGAGAACCAATATTCAATAGGTAAACACATGTTCTAACGTTCATGTGTCACTTTTAACATTTAATGTTAAAGAAATCGACTCCAGATTACTAAACGTGGTGATTTAAGACTCCTGCTAAGTGACCTTAAACCAGACATTGGAAAACTGGTATCACTTCACTAAGCCCATCCATCGCATTAAGAATTTACTGAACATAGAAGTAGTTACTAAATGTGGTATCCAAGATTTTTGCTAAATGACAATCAGACTTTGAAAAGCTGTTATCACTGGATCAATTTTGTTGAATTAATTAAACTAAAAAGTTTTAATTGGATTTTAATTAAATGTGCAATTAATTGTTACTGTTTTTAATTTTATTGTTAACTTCCTTAGTGGGTCATGCAAACAACTATTCTGGATAATTCTTTTATAGGGTAGGGGGCACTGGGGATGAGTTTATTGAACCAAGGGGGCAGCGACCCCAAAAAGTTTGGCAACCACTGCTTTAAATCTTAATGAAAGATTTAAAATATATAAAATGTTACCTGAACCAAGACATTCCCTAAAAAAGAACCACTTTTTCCTCATCAGGATCTCCCTGGATCAGGAAAAATTCAGAGAATTCCAGGCATCTGATGCCAGTCCATGTGGGAACGGCCTAGCAAAATCCTCCTCATTCATTGGCTCGCCAGCAATAATGCTTCTGAGGGCTATTTTCATTTCCACGTCCACTAATAATGTGCTGCAGAATTTCTCTTAAGTAGGAGGTTGCTTTTTTGCCCCAGTCGATTGCCTTTAGTGCAGCATTCTGTGTGTACTGTATGGGAAAAGTCACTATCCACTATGAATTCAGCTGAAAAAAATGAACATGTATAATGCTATATTTATTCTATACGGACAAAGAGGGAAGAATTTTGAAATAGCTAGTAATTGGTAATCCTTAAAATCATTACACTTCAAACGCCATATTTTAACTTATTTATTTATACCTACTCGCTGTCATAACTGGCTTGGAGAGGAGAAAGAGAGCCATATATCTGACTATAGCACTGACTATCACTGATTTCAGACACTAGGCAATTTAAAACGAGGCCACTAATTCAATAAACACAGAAGTGGCTGTTTGTGTTCTCTGCCAAAAATCCTCATTAACGCCAGTGGGGATTTTCTGGTGAAAACAGCCTGAATGAGTGCTTTGGTTTTTTTTTTTTTTTTGTTTAGCCCCAAGGCAGAAAGGTACAGCCAAGCTGAATCTTGGGACACTTTGGAAATTTCTCACACCAGGAGGCAACTAGTGAAGTCCTCTGGGTCTGTTACACTCGACTAGTGTCTAGAATGCAAGACACTTGAAGCACCCAAGTCACAAAAGATCTTCCTAGCTCTATTAGACTCTCATGATTTTACCTCACCCTTTCTTATGACCAGGTGTTAACCCTTGCCAAGTGTGGACAATTCATAAGAACTAATGCACGACATCTCTGGAACCCGAAGTTCACAAGACACTTTGTCTAGACCAGGGGTGGCCAGCTCCAGTCCTCAAGGGCGTACCAACAGGTCAGGTTCAGCACAGGTGACTCAGCGGGGATATCCTTAAAACCTAACATGTTGGTTGCCCTTCAGGACTGGAGATGGCAACTCCTGGTTTAGATGTTGGGAGAGTCAAGGCGTAGACTGAGTTCTCGAAAATAAAGGGAATCCGTCAAAACCCCGCAATAATTGATCAAAGATAATATGGTAGCTTAGTGTTTTTCTAGGGCAGTTAGTACATGTCGCAAAACCTTTCTTGGAGAACGCTTGGCATTGTTAGCTTGGTACTTTTCTAACTTCAAGTACTTTCCCAGAGCTTCCATTCATGTGGACCAGTGTCAGAGCGATGCTATATACTGTGTATCCAATCCATTTTACAATGTTGGTTTTCAGCTTATTTACAATGGCAACACCCACAGATGATTTTACAACTGCTATTGCCAACTGTATTCCCTTTACACCATGTTTTTCTATGTAAAACCTGTTACATGATGGGGTTTTGTTTTGTTTTGACTATAAACTCTTGCAGTTTTTTTTCTTCTTCTGTGTGTTTTGATTTGGGTTTATAGTTGTAGTTTTGTTACTCCCTGTGATGAGCGGATTGCCCATCGGGCGATCGAGGCTGCCCCGGTGGGCTGGTAAGTGAGGTGGGCCGGTGCTGCGGTTCCTCAGCTCCCTGACTGCCTGCAATACTCTCCCTCCTGTCAGCGCCAGTATCCAACTTCCACCCGACCAGAGGTGGGAGCTGCAGCATCCCCGGACCGTTCCTCACCCCGAAGTAACTCTGTGTGTGGTTATGGTGTGAGGAAGTCTTGCCTTCTCCGAGCGGCCCTCCTCCTGCAGTGTTGCGCTGCCATGGTAGTCGGACGTCAAATGACGGTGCGACGGCACATGTTGCCATGACAAGGGATGTCACATGATGCTGCAGGAGGTGGGCCGCTCTTCAAGGCATTGCCCGGACCGACCGGTATGATAAATCCGTCCCTGTGAATTGTTTCTTGAGCCATCAATTTTCATCACCGAACAGACAGTGAGTTGTGACACCACAGGGTGTACATACGACCTGGTTAAGAGTCTGTTTTAAGAAATCAACAAAAGAAAAGAACTTTAAAGTGCATTTAGATTTGGGAATCCTCTACGTCCTATATTTTCTTTTTTCCTGCAGTGTCACCTTGCATGCAAACAGAAGGTGCCTTTTAATCTGGTATCAGTGCTTTTCTATTCAGTAGTCTTAACAATGTGGATTGTTTGAAACGCTAAGCACAAAGCATTTTGTTTCTGTAGCTGAATAAAAACGTTATTCAGTAGTAGTGTCCCTGTGCCCTTGCTGAGTAAGTCGATATCCATGGCATGGTACTATTTTAATTATATGCTTGGCCGCCGGGGAATTGACCTGGAAAAAAAAATCAATTTGTTCTGATTTGGTTAATGGTTTTCTTATTTCTCTTGAAATTATTATTATTATTATTATTTCCATTAATTTTTTTTTCTCCATGTGTTTTAAACTGAAAATGCTCCATACAGAACATCTGTAGTGATTACAATTACCAACGCTAATGCTTTCAAACTAAAGGTCTGAAATGATTACGGTACTTACTCCCAGTTAACATCATAGAGTTTCCTTGCTGAGCTGGAGTGAAATATGCGAGTCTGGATTGGCAATCTTATCTGGGAGAATTTCATTCCTGTGCTCCGCTGCTTTTAAAGGATTCATTACTTATTAATCTGAGTCTGACGTCCACAGGATGTTTAAAATGATGGCTGCTTTGGCCTATATAGAAATGCCCCCTTCGGTATTTATTTATTCACTGTTATTTGTACTTACAAAATCATTTTAGAAAGGAAAAAAAAAGAACTCCAAAAACAAAGTACTCATCTCTTAAATGTTGTTTTTAAATGGCTGCACTGTAAAATAGATACACCACTTGAATACACATAGTAGATGGTGGTTCTTGTCAAAACTGCTGCTCCGTGGAGTACAGAGGGATTTGCTGCCTTTTGTGACACGTTACTTCTCCATTTCTATAAACCTGCAATTCCTGCTGTGTAGAGGCTTTAAAAAAAAATAATATATATATATATATATATTACATTTTATATTACGTTTTATATTACATTACATACCCTATTTCCTCAATTCTAAGCCTCACCTTTTTTTCGATTTTCACATGTCTTAAATCGAGGTGCGTCTTAGAATCGATGTATTAAAAAAACTTAACATGGTTCAGGAGAGGTCCCATGTCAGCGGAGGTTGAAGTGTGCGGTGGCGGCAGGAGAGGTCCCACGTCTGCAGATGGTTGAAGATGGACAATGGGTGGGAGTTCGGTTGCGGTGGCAGGACAGGTCCCAAGTCTGCAGGTGCATGAAGATAAGACGACAGTGGGCGTGCGGTGGCGGAGGCGGCTAATAGATCATAATAGCAGGAGCAGAGCGGCATAGGGGAACGGCTTGGGAGGTGCACACTGTAACACCGGAAGTTAACTAGTGTCTTACTTCCGGTTACAGTGTGCACCTCCCAAACCGTTCCCCCTATGTCGCTCTGCTCCTTCTCGGCTCTCCTGCTATTATGATCTCCTGCCGTCGCACCCCACCACACGCCCGCTGTCTTATCTTCATTCACCTGCAGACTTTGGACCTGTCCTGCTGCCACACACCCACTCGCTGTCCATCTTCAACCATCTGCAGATGTGGGACCACTCCTGCTGCCGCCCGCTTCGTCCTCCGCTGACATGGGACCTCTCCTGAAACATGGAAAGTGAAAAAATTATTTTCCTCGATTGTAAGGGCCAAATCGATGGTGCGTCTTACAATCGAAGGCGTCCTACAATCGAGGAAATACGGTATTACATTTTTTGGCGCGCTGATACATGTATGTATGGTATGTATGTGTGTATGTATGTATGTATGTATATATATATATATACATTAGCGCGCCAAAAAATGTAGCTACGGCAAGCTTGTTCATTCTTGTTTGACATGATTCTAATTTACTTAATGTCACCTCTTGAAGCTTCTGCAGCATCGGCACTCTGGGGGATTTGTCTTTCCTGGTATTGCTAAGCAGCCAGGGGTGTATTTCATCATGTTGGAAATTATATGATCCAAGAACTTCAGTACATTGCTGCTATACCCAGGGCTTCTCTGAAATTGTTCAGGGTAAGCTTCTGCGTGCGCTTTTTTTAATTGATAGGGATTAATTAGTTTGTGTATGTAACAGTGTACAGCAAATAAAACATCACTTGTGAGCACATTCACATGTCTCACACACCGGGCTGCAACTCTGCTTTTCCCCATTACATCTTAAGCTAGGACCCCGGTACATGCTGCACGGCGTGCTATGGCATGCGCTGCAGGAACAAGAACCGCCCCTCAATGGGGCCGGGCCCACTAGCTGCCTTGGCGTGCGATTGGCCACCGCGATGCACGACAAGATTTTCTGAAGACCAGAAAATTATCTTCAGAACTGGCGACGGAGCGCTGGCCAGGGATTCTGGGACATGACATGCAAATGTGTCCACTTTTGGACCAGCAAATTCCAGAACTGCCCATAAAGGGATTCTCTTTGGTCAGCATTTATTTATTTTTCTCGATAAATATTAACATTTTACTGACCACTTTTTTTATTTTTATTTTTTTTCTCCAATTGTAGAGATGTTTTGAAGCTTATTTATCTCTTTAATGTATGAAAGGAAAAAGTTATTTAACGTAAGGGCAGTTACAGTGTCGAATTTACTAGCCATGGAGACTGTGATGGCAGATACAATAGATATGTTCAATATAAGGTTGGACATCTTTTTAGTGAGGTAGTCCGAGTTCACCTATGTAGCTCCTGTATCCCTCTGTGTCTAGAAAATAGCTCCGTTAGCAGTAACCTAATGGTTACTTCAATTTCATTCTGATCATCAGAGAAAGACCGCAGCGTTGCATTGTCATGGCAATGTGGCGTCAGACGCCGGACACCAGGTAAGTGGGGGGGGAGGTGAGCAGGGGGGCGCAGACTGAAAAGTTTGCTCACCTGTGATTTTCAAACTGGGTTCTGCGAGTCCACCTTAAGGGTTCTGTGGCTGCACCGCAGTAACCCGGCGGCTCCGGAGCACAGCAGCAGCCGCCCGGTCACTGCAGTCCTTCCTCTCCCTGGTATGAAGTAGGATTGAGGATTGAGGATTTGAATGTTTAAGTAATTTATGGAATGATCTGGCTGTGTGATGTGGTGTCCCTCTGGAGTGCAATATCTTCCTTCATGGTGTGTTACTGTGTGTCTGTGTAGGTTTGTTCTGGTTTGAAGTTTTGGGCTGGTTTCACCAATGTAGTATCCTTGGTCACATTTGCTGCACTGAATCCTGTATAACACATTCCTGGATGTGCAGCGGAATGATCCTTTGACATTGAATGTTCTATGCTGTGGGATCTTGGCATATATGTTTGCAGCGTGTTGTTGTTGCATGGTCTTGTGCTATTAGCAGTGTCCTTCAGTGCGGTATGATGTTTTCCACTGCCTAACTTGTCTGAGGTTTGGCGGTTGACGGAATGCAAGGGTGGGAATTTTGGGGAAGATATCTTATAATGTTTCATCCTCTGTCAGCATGGGTTGCAGATCTTTGATTTTTTTTTGTATTATGTGTGTGGTTTTTAAAAAAAAAATTTTATTGGAGCAGGTGTTCTTGTTAGGCTTTGTGCAGTTGTGGCAATAGTCTTTGGCTTGTATCCCTTCTGTCTGAATGATTCAGTCAGGGTTGTTCGGTGTCTGGTTCTGTCTTTAGTCTCAGAGCATATGAAGTGATATCTTATAGCCCGGCTGTATATGATGGCTCGTTTTGTATGAGTGGGATGGAAGCTGCAGTTGTAGAGGTAGCTACATCTGTCTTTGGTACTGATGTGTGTAGTTTGCCATTCTTCACTGTTAATGGGGTATCTAGAATGTTAACTAGGTTTGTCAAATCTATTTTGAGCTTAATTGATGGGTGGAATGAATTCAAGGACTCATAACATTGTTTGAGATTTTCTTCACCCTCTGTGCGTATTATATAACAAATGATCAATGAATCTAATATTTGTAAGGTTTGTGGAGGCATGTGGTAAGGAATCACTGTTCAAGATTGGCCAGAAAAAGATTGGCATATTGTGCTACTAGTTTGGTGCCCACTGCATTCCCCATTAATTGTAGATAGATGTCCTTGTTGAAGCTGAAGTAGTTGTGTGTGAGGATGTATTCTATCAGTTTGGTAATGACTTAAGCGCTGTATTTCTGATCCAGGGGAGATGTTGCAAGGAATTGCAAGCATGCCTCAGTGCCATCCTTGTTGGGGGATGTTACTGTACATCACAAACAACTGATCCCAACTTGGCACACATGGCCAAGATCAAATATGTAAAAAAAACATGTTTGGTGGTAATAGATAAAGCCAGGATTGCTATTAGTGGTGTTTTGCAAACATGTATTGTTCAGTAATTACCAGGATGTCCCTGTTCTTTGCTGCTTTTCTTACATGTAGGTTTTGTACAGAAAAGCCTATGGCTTTTCATTTGCAGAGTTTTTTCAAATGTTATTGGGCAAGCTCTCACAAAGTATAAATCTTGTGAACATTTTGTTTATCCATGTAAGGCAAGTCTGCTAATGTCCTGTCCATGTATTTGTATTAAAGAAGAGGAATCCAGATTTGAAATACTTACACAGCTTTCCATGTTTGTACGTTGATACAGCAGAAAGCCCTGAATAATTCTTCATCCAGGAATGATTTGTTTATAAAAAAGTTCGGACTGTTATGCTTACAGAAGCGCCAGTGGAAATACAGTGGTTGTATTTGGAAGTTCAATCCATAAGTTAATCATTTAGAATTTAGTTCAAAATATTCAGACTCTGTGGTTAGTCATAACATTTTATTTTGTACATTTGAGTCATGAAATATATATATATATTGCAGACCTGTCTAAGACATGCAAATGAGCATACAGTAATATTTCCATTTGCTATATGCTCTGCTGTGGAGGGTTTTTCTCACTTTTTTTTAGCCAACATAACTTAAGTATGGTAAAACCGATCCCTGCTTCATTTTTGTATAGCCAGTATAACCAACCCCACACTGAGGAGACCCATTAAGGTCGAAACAGTCTGTCTGTGGGTGGGTTTGCTGGCTATGCATGTTAACCCTGGCTGTGCTCAAAGCTGTGACCATGCAGCAAGTTTAAGCCTATAGGGAAACCATGTTTATGGTTTTGAAGCAAAAGGTGGCACTGTGTGCTCATTTGCATGTCCTTTCCCAGACTCCCTTGCTGCGTGATAATGGTGATAGGCGGGTTGCAGACCTGTCTAAGATATGCAAATGAACATACAGTAATATTTCCATTTGCTATATGCTTTGCTGTGGAGGGTTTTTGTCACTTTTTTTACCCAGCATAACTTAACTATGTATATGTATACACACACCCCCACCCACACACATATACACACAGTTGGGTCTGGAAATAATGGGACACTGATACAAGTTTTGTTATTTCGGCTGTGTACCAAAATAAATTCAAGTTACAGTTAAATAATGAATGTGGGCTTAAAGTGCAGTCTATCCGCTTTAATTTGTGGGTATTCACATCCAAATTGGAGAAAGGGTTTAGGAATTACATCTCTTTAATATGTAGCCCCCTCCTTTTTTCAAGGGACCAAAAGTAATTGGACAATTGACTCAAAAGCTGTTTCATGGACAGGTGTGGGCTATACCTTCGTTATTTAATTATCAATTTAGCAGGTTATATGGCTCTAATGGTATATATATATATTCCTATTGTGACACACCTACATACTCATTAATAATTACTTATCCTAAATACCCCCTCTACTTATTATCATCTTACCTAATTAATTATCCACAGAAATTTCCTATATCTAACACACTCACCATACACTATTTAAAATTATTAGTTAAAAATGAATAATAGAGATAAAAAGTATGAATGAATTATGATGATTAAAAATTGTAAACCTATTGATGCCTTATTTATTAAACCAGATTATTTGGTATTATTTAAAACTTCCAAATAGGGCAGTTATCTAAGAAAGGGATTAAGCTCTATCATATCATTTAATCCACCCGGTATTTTGCTTCGTAGTGAATATATCCAATATTGTTCTCTCTGGAGCAGTTTTAGTTCCCTGTCACCCTTCCTAATATCACTTGGTACCACTTCAAGGCCTCTAAACCGTAACCCTTCCGTTACCCCATTGTGATGATCCAGAAAATGCTGTGCTAGATAATGTATTTTCTGTCCCTGTTCTACAAGGCGTTTGGCATTTTTGATGCCATTCACATGTTCACCGTTTCGTACCTTTTAAAGGTCGAATGGTCTTCCCAACGTAACATTTCTTACATGGGCAATCAATAGCATAAACTACAAAATTTGTTTGGCATATGATAAATTGCCTGATTGTATGTTGTAGCCCTGTTTGATGGTCTACAAAAATCTTATCCTGTGACATATATTTGCACATAACACATTTACCACAACGGTAGTTCCCGATTTGGTTTCCTTAAAAAAATCCCACTATTTGCAACCGGAATATTAGATACCTTTAAAGCACTAGGGACCAGAATGCTTTTTAAATTTTTGGCCTTCCTAAAGACTACCGTGGGGTCTATCGATTAGCTTAGTTCGTAAGATGGGGTGCATTAGTAGCACATCCCAATGCTTATAGATTATTTTCCGTATCTTTGATTCCTGTTTACAGAAATCAGCAACAAACATTGGTGTTTGGTTGTTTTCAGTGGGTACAACTTTAGTTTTTGGCATCAACAAAGTATTCCTAGGTCTGAGCTGACTTCTATTAAAGGAATTTTGTATCACATCTGTTTTGTAACCTTTTTTCTAAAAATCTGTCTCAGAACCTCAGATTGATCATCACAGTCCCTAGGCTCAGAGCAATTCCTTCGAATCCTCAGGAATTGCCCATATGGTATATTGTTGAGCCATTTAGCAGAGTGATTATCGTTCATGCAGCAGTTCTTGATTGTAAGTTTTTAAGTGTAAAGTGTGTTATTAAAAGTGGATTGTTGCCTAACGTCTTGTCCTCTCTGCGCTCCTACTTTTTGTTTTTTGAATGCATGGCTTACAATGGCACTGAGTCACTAGTGTTTATTGATGATGTGACAGAAGACAGAAGCAGCCGGATGAATTCTGAAGTGTATAGGGATATATTGTCTGCTCAGATTCAGCCAAATTCAGCGAAGTTGATTGGACAGCGCTTCACTTTACAGATGGACAGTGACCCAAAACATACTGCGAAAGCAACCCAGGAGTTTTTTAAGACAAAGAAGTGGAATATTCTGCAATGGCCGAGTCAATCACCTGGTCTCAACCCGATCGAGCATGCATTTCATTTGCTGAAGACAAAACTTAAGGCAGAAAGACCCACGAACAAACAACAACTGAAGACAGCTGCAGTAAAGGCCTGGCAAAGCATCACAAAGGAGGAAACCCAGCGTTTGGTGATGTCCTTGCGTTCCAGACTTCAAGCAGTCATTGCCTGCAAAGGATTCTCGACAAAGTATTAAAAATGAGCATTTTATTTATGATTGTGTTAATTTGTCCAATTACATTTGAGCCCCTGAAATAAGGGGGCTGTTTATGAAAATGGTTGCAATTCCTAAACATTTCATACGATATTTTTGTTCAACCCCTTGAATTAAAGCTGAACGTCTGCACTTCTATTGCATCTCGGTTGTTTCATTTCAAATCCATTGGGGTGGCGTACAGAGCCAAAATGATGAAAAATTGTCGGTGTCCAATTATTTCCGTGTGTGTGTGTGTGTGTGTGTGTGTGTGTGTGTGTGTGTGTGTGTGTGTGTATTCGCTATATTGAGTTGGACACATGGGTATTTCCTGAAATCTAGAGTATTATCCATTGTAGAAATGCATTTGCTTTAATTAGAGATTTATAGTGTTGACTTTTATTAGCATGTACACATACAGTACGCCCATGTATAATGTGACCTTCCAGTAGGCAGGTGCCCGATATTATTTAATAGATGGATTTACATTTATTTTAACAGTGGATTTTGCATGTTGATGATGGCATCAAATAGCTAAAACATACAGGTGCTAAAAACGGTTAACGTATAGCAAAGGTAGGTACAAAAAGCATAGGTGACGGTAAACCGATTTTATAAAAAATTCAAACGCTAGAAAATGAAACTGATTCTTTTTTGTGAGGACAACTATTTATACTGTTTAATTAGGATTGTCGCAGTGACGCATGTAAACTCAGAAATGCTGACTAATTATCCACGTCTCCAGGTTATCACTAGTGAGCGCATTTACGTCTCAAAACAGGTCTGCAACCTGCTTTTCCCATTATTGATTGGCAAACAGTGATTTGACTGCAGCCAGGGATTTTGGGTAATGACATTCAAATGAGCGGTGTCACACTTTATTTTTTTTTTTTTTAAATAACTTTAGTATTTGCAAGGGTTACAGAATGGAAAAAGGACACCGGGAAAATATAAATGTATAATGAGTTGCATAACTTTTGGTTTACAGCTTATTAGCATAGGGAATAGGGGGAAAACATATATCGGGCATTTTGGGGGAAGAAAAACACTAGGGGAAATAAAAAAAATAGAATCTTAATCAAAATAATAACACCCATGTCTAGGCCCATCCACACATCCATAGCTTCCTTACTTCTCTTAAATAGAAGCATTGGCCGAAATCTGCACAGGAACAGGTCTCCTGCGCCTCTCCCCGCAGCCAGCCACGGTTCCCATACTGATGTGAATTTCTGGGTGCTCTCCCTCAGGAATGCTGGGATTCTTTCCACGGAGAGGATGTATCATACCCTTTGTATGGCTCCTCCCCGGCTTACCAATAGGAACGCTCCTGCTCCGGTCACATGGTTCCCCGGCTACCACTAGCATCAGCTGTGTGCTGTATTCATGCTGCTCCCGCCGGCTGAACACGGATTTCTGCTGCTGCCGCCGCCGCCACCAGGGCGTCTCCTGCTGCTCCCAGATGTCGCCGTGGTCCTCCTCACCCTCCGCAGCGATTTCACCCTGCAGATAAGTGCCGTCGGGTTCCCGGCCGCGCACAATGGTTCATTTTGTCCGGGTACCCGTTACCTGGTTTTCGGAAAATGTAGGACCCGGTACAACACTAATCCTTGTATCTCGCGTGCAAGCTCGGGCTCACTATGGCCATGCGCTTGAAATACACACGTTTGTAGCACGAGCTATGTATCTCGCTCTGTACCTTGCACTATGGGCGAGGCCTTATACGGCAGGCATAAGTTTATAGGGGTCCATGTTAAAATGGATAAGAAGTAAAGTGTGACACTGCTCATTTGCATGTCTTTACCCACAATCCCTGGCTGCAGTGGAAGCACTGTTTGCTAAGGGATAATGAAGAAAGACAGGGTTGCAGGCCTGTCTGAGACATAAAAATGAACCACTAGTGGTATTTTTGTTTCTTTGGAAATGTATTACAATTTGCCTCTGAATGAAGGAATGTTTGTCCATCAAGTATTTTCTTTACAGTTCGCTCACCCTGTGCTTATCAGAGAACTAAAAAAAGATAAGTGAGGAAGAGAGATGACTCAGGCTGCTCAAACTGTAGTTGAACACAATGGCATCTCAACGGGAGAAGCCAGAGTGTTTACATATCAACATTAAACTATGATTTTAAAATACTTCTAGGTGTCAGATTTGGCTACAAAACCTCAATCTGACAGATGTAACCCCTTAAACGTGTGACAGGCATGACCAGGGAGGTTCCAGGCGGTTCCCCTCTCCCCCCGCCTTGTACCCACATGCAACGTACAAATAAAGACAGGAAACAGGAGCTGGAGGTAAAATGGCCGCGGCTATTTATTTATACAGAAAACCTAATGGGGTAAATGCACTCCCTGCCAGAGTGGTGCTCCTTTGACAGGAGGGGGAGGGACGGTCAGCGGCCCTCGAACCGCTGACCTCGTTTCCCCTACGCGAGCGGGCTCTCGAGGGTCATGGATAACTGACCTTGCCCCCTCGTACTCCCCCCGGGCTCACACGTCCCAGCTCCCAGTCTGGCAAGAACAAGCACCCACCCCCCAAGAGCCGCCGCGACAAAGGCAAAACTGGTCAATGACCCCTCCTGTTCGGAACCTCGTCCTTTCACTCAGCACAGTATCAGCTGTTCGTGCTGTAACGGAACAAAGAACCATTAACACGGCATACAATGCATATGTCCACATTCCTGGGAATACCCTGCCCTGCTCAACCTTCTGCTGCCGTTCATTACATGATTGCAATCACTAACTAAGGGGATGGGTGGGTGGGAAATCGTCTGGCGGGCAGCCAAAGAGGATGTGCTGCCCGCCAGCCTGGCCTTAAGTAGGCCTTCCTGGAACTCCTCCCCTGTCCTGGGGAGGGAGGTGTGGGGGCGGGCCAGCGAGGGGAAGGCCGGACCCCCCCCGGTCATGAAGCCCCCCCGCCTATGGCTAGGGGGGCCGCTTGACCAGGGAGGTTCCAGGCGGTTCCCCTCTCCCCCCGCCTTGTACCCACATGCAACGTACAAATAAAGACAGGAAACAGGAGCTGGAGGTAAAATGGCCGCGGGGTCGGTGCCGAGGAGGGCCCGCCTTCCATGAAGGAGAAGGGAGTGGGTGGTGCATGAGGGAAGGGCCGAGCCCCGTGCGGAGAGAAGGGGGGAGGAGGGCTGCAGCCAGGAAGGTGACAAGGGCCGGTTGCCTGTACATATGGAAACAGCAGGGTTGAGGCCAGGACCCTTGACAACTGGGCCTGGGCGTGCCCGCTGGACAGCAATACTGGCTGCCGTTATGTGTCCACCCCTGCGGCAAAACCTGGTGATGGTATCTGACTTTTAAGCCAGGTGCATTCACATTCACAACAAAACAGACATGTCTGCAGTAAGTAAAAAACATACCCACCACTAGTCTTTTGGGGAAAAATGTAGTACTAAAGTCTCATGCTGCATGAACTAAAGCAAAATCAATGAAAAACAGGCAGAACCAAAAGAATGGAAAAACCATTTCTTTTTGTACGGTTTCTGTCTACAATTTGCAGCCAGGGAGACTAACAAATTGGGCCGCGGGGTCAGTGACGTCGCGGGCCATGGCAACGTGACATTACATCAGAAGGGCCAGAGCCTAAGCGTAAGGAGGAGAGGGGGTGGGGAGCGGAGCAGGGCGGGGAGCGGCAGGGGGCGCAGCGGAAAAAAGTTGCGCACCCTGCCCTAAGAAATGCATAGTAACTAATTTCTAAATGATAAAAGCAAGCAAAAACCTTTACTATTAGCAGGTTTGTTGTTTTAGGAAGCCAGTTAATTGTGAATGAAGATGTGTGTTATTTTGTATTTTTTAAAGTATGTTTCTCATGGCTATGTGGGAGCTACCTTTAAGTAATAGCCCCAAGGAATCTAAAAGATTTTAACAAGATCTCTATTTTTCTGTGACTTGGATAATCATTAAACTATTGAATATCTGATGGATATGCAAACAGGTATATCTCTGTGTGAAGAAGCAGAGCTATTTCTATGGGGCTGATGAAGATACAAATAAAAGGGTGCTGCTGGGTTTAGGTTTCTGCAGTAGCATAAAGGCTGTGTCCTGTTGAGGAGAAAGCCCTTTGCCCTGAGCTCTAAGAGTCGCACGACTGGAGCTACAAAAATACGTATTTTATACATTTGTATTAACGTCATTTGATTTTTTTTTGTTGTTAGACGGGACATACTGTATGTCACGGGAGAACCAGACATTACACCTTTTGTCATTATTCACTTAAAACAGGGCAAAACACCCCCTATGAAAAACACAAAAATACATGGATGACACACACTACTGGGGGTCTGCGGCAGAGAACTAGCCTTTTCTGGGTTGAAATAGCAAAAGAACCAAAGTTTTAGTGGAAGGGGACCGGCCGAAAGGTCTGAGAACTCAAACCAGCTTGAAGTTCTGACCACCGCTCTTTCCGGAGGGTGCTCAAATCCTGACCGGGAAGTTAGGTCCCAAACGTCCGGGAACTGTTTGCTTGAATTCCTAGCCGCGACCGGGATTTCAGAAACTTGGACAGATAAATTTCTTTGCCCTTAAAATTTCTGATGCCGGCTCGCTCTATTTCTCCAAGAGATATTTGGTGGTTTCAAATTTGACCGGCTGCTGTGTCTGGCGCTTAGGAATCTGCTCTCGATTGGCTGATGGTTCTATAATATTTCAGAGTTCATTCATGAAATACTACAGCAATACGAGCGTGGGAAATTTCCTACCAGCCAAGCAGAGCCAATGCCAGTCTCCTGAAGCCAGGCAGAGGATCTTATCTCCGAGGGAATGCGCAACTTGGCACTCAGCCACGTGGTATGCAGAAGCCACATGATGGTTGGCTCTTCGCGTCAGGGAAGGGATGCGAGGACCCCATTCATTCCAGGACGTGGGTACTCGAGCTTAAACCTCCCTGCCCAAATTGCCTCTTCACACCTTTGACATCCTCTGTGGCTTTCATGTCGATGGTTGGGTAGACAGCGGCACCAAGCTGGTAGCCAGTGACCACCCAGAACATCGGTCCGTAAGATCCAGCTTTCATAAATACCGACACAAGCCATTTATATGTATTTAAAACACACGTTTTAATAAAAACCATACATTTTATACTTTCCTTAAGTCTTATGGTTATGAGATAGAAGAAAAAGTGAACTTTATGCCTACTAGCCATATTCCCCACAAATATACTGGACTTGGACTTAACACAACCGATCCAACAAAACCTTAGCATGGTTGGGGCACCCCTGGAACTCCTATACTCGCGGTTAGGGTTGGCTAATTGGGCATTATCTGGACATCCCCCCTCACCTAGGACCCACGTACGTTCCAAGCTACCTGAATCCATTGCACGTTTACCTTTCTGAGTCTGTGCTGAAGCGGGGAATCCTAGTGGTGAGTCGCGCAAGTTTTTTCAAGCGGAGACTTTGCCGGAGCAATTTGCCAATATGTCTCTGGAGTCTGAACTAACTCCAGGGTGACATTTGTAGGGGAACAGCAATATGGACCCTAACTAGCTGTGTCAACATTCTGACAACACTTGCTCTGTAAAACCCCCCGTGAAACTCATAGGCCCAGCAATCTGGCTTGCTGGCACTCCTGGAAAGGTACAAACCCATATATTCGTTATTGCCGCATAATTATTTACAATGCATAGACAATCGCTGGCTCAAGAGTGACACGCCCGCCGAAACCTAATACAAGGGTCAGAGGTAAACCAAACGGGCTAACCTTTTAGATTGAGCCTAGGTTACCCCTTGCCGTCACAAAATGAAAAATGTTCAAAAAGTTAGCATAAAAAGCCACATACGTGAATCAGCCTTCAATTTATTCTGACTTTTGTGTAATAGACTTTGCTTGGTATAGAAATGATTGTTCACTCTGCTGCGGGCTAAGTATCAAGTTTCTGTTTTCGGGCACAAATCCGTGACACTGCGTTTAAAGCAAGAAAGCTCATGAGCCAGGGAAGAAGAGAAGAACACTCTTAACAAATCTCACATTCCGTATGATGAAATTAGCATTGTTCGGAAAGAGTATACATATTAGAAATAACCATGATGTAAGAGGGAGGGGCTCTTAATTGGATGTGAGCAATGTCTGTGATAATAAAAATAGACAAAAGTGAACTCTATGGTCTTCTGTCATATAATCCCCTCTATCTTACTATTGATGCAACCTGGAGTAATATATGTATTTAAGTGATGTTGCTATTGTTTTTTAAGAGAATTTTTATGGAAAGTGGTCTGAATTATCGTTCTTGTGGGAATTTAACACAGCACGTTTTCAAATTTTTGTTGTTTTTGTTTTGTTTGTTTGGTTAGAGGGGCTCTATTTATGATATTCTGGCAGAACCTCAACCTCAAGAGTCAGATGCATTGTAAATTCTTCTATATTTGGTAAACATTTTCAAATGACCTGAAAATGTCAGGGAAACCCACCAAGGGACTCCTGGATGATAAGCACTGTTTTTAAACAGATCATCCTTTAAAAAAAATATATATAGATAGATGATCTTTCCATGTGTGGCTGGACAGATTGTGTTATAAAGAAACAATGCATGTCAGTTAGACCCAACTTCAGGCAAAAAGTACCAAATTTTGTGTATTCAGTATTCTGCAAGGCGCTTATCCTAACGAGAGTACCAGAATGTTTATACTTACAATAATCTAACCTTTTGCCTGGCAGTTAGTATCTTCCGCCCTCCGTAAAAAACCCCCAATTTGGCGAGCTCAGTACAAAGGGTCTATTCTACTGGCAAAAAACTTAGAAGTGGACACAAAATGTTACGGGGTCAGGCTCACTGCCAGCGGCCAATAGAATGATAGGGTACGGTAGGTAACGGTGCGGGCTTCTAGTGGGTTACCCCGTGGCAGCAAGTCTTTGTAGTTCTTGTTCAAGAAAAATACAAACAATCCTTGGTGGTAAGGGGGGGGGCCCAATTGGATCATATTTGGGGGAACTTCCGGTTCAGGTAAGGTTAAAAAAATATAATTTTTGGGAGAGGCGCATGAAATTGTTTGCGTAAATCACAGTGGTTCCAAAAGTGGGCGATACTTACCTCCTGGGGAGCGGTGGTCGGCTTACCTAGGATCGCAAGAAGGCAGGGGGGTGGAGGTGGCCCCTTTCGAGAACTTGTTTGCTTATTTAGACTTACAAGGCGGAGCCTAGAGCGGAAACACCTTCCTTGACTTCAAGTTTCTGCCTCTGCATGGTGCGGAAATTTGGTGGAAACTATCAGATTTTTTATGAAACACGCCACCAGAGCTCTAGATCAGACCCGTAGACCGCCCATTTGAGAAAATAGACGAACAACAAAGATGTTTGGTTGTAATCTCTCAAGTTTTTGCTGGTAAGTCCGGAAACATTATAGTATTGTGTGGGTATTGTATTTCCAGTGTTCTCGGTTAAGAACATGTGATTTAATGAAGTGAGAGTGAGATTTTTAGCTATACAAATGTTATTTTGCGCAGCCCGCCAAACTTATTAATAGTTCAATGTTTTAACAGCTGAACCCGTAACGTGGTGCCCGGGTCCAACCGATACGACCGCGTATAACCGGACCTGGCGGGCACCCCGCCAAGCAGGACTTGCCTGGAGAGGGGGCTGGGGATCACACAAGGAGGTTGTGTGTGTCGGTCTCAGTGTGTAGGTAGCAATAAGTAGTTGACAGTTTTTAAAAATGGCCATTGAAACTCAGGGTAAATCCGGGGCAGGGAAAGACCACGCAGGAGAGGAGGTGGAAATGAAACAAGGGTATTTAACATTTAAACGTGTATGTGTGTGTAGTTAAGGTTTCTCGTATTAAACAATTAGAAGTACCATGTCTTACCAAGAGAAGCAAACCACAACACATTTACAACTATTTAGCCGACGTGGGTATGGTAAAAGCATATAGGGGCGGAGCCGGAATGGGAGGCAGGTGCCCAATGTGATATGAGATGGCACAAACTAATCTACTACGAATGGGGAGGAGCGTTAAGTAGTTTTACGACATGATTAAATTTGAAATTAAAGAAGTTCTCATCTCCCAGACCTGCAAGCGGGTAGCAAGTCTGCAGCTTGCGGAGGAGTGCAAATTAGGTCAGGAAGGGCATATCCCACAGCGCTGTAGGTGGATTATCTCTCTTCGGGTTCAAGATGGGGGTTAAGAAATTGTGTTTGAGGCCAACAATGGGAGATGCGCTGGGGGTAGTGGGGTGTGTGTGTGTGGGTGTGTGTGTGTGTGTGGGTGCGGTGGTGTAAAGTCAACAGTGTGAGTGGGTGTGAATGTGTGTGGTGTGTGCATGTGTGTCAGTCACGGGTGTGTGTCAATGTCACGGGCGTGTGTTGTCGCAATGTCACTGTGTGGGTGTGTGTGTGTGCTGTGTGTGTGTGTGTGTGTGTGTGTGTGTGTTGTCCATTCTCGTCCTTAGAAGGAAAAGCGTTGGGGAAAAAAATATATTAAAAAAAACCGTTGCTGTCTTTAAAAACGGGAGCCAAGTGATACCGCGTTTTAATGCTGGAGAGGCGTTGTAGGGATGGCGCTTATAAAGGGGTTGAGCTTGTGTAAAGGATTAACGATTTAAAATGTCTCAATAACTGTTTTTTTTTTGTAATTATTTGAGAACCATAAATTCAATAGGTAAAAACATGTTCTCCTTATGTGTCAACTTTGTAACATTTTAATGTTTAAAGAAATCGACTCCAGATTACTAAACGTTTGGTGGGTGATTTAAGACTCCTGGCTAAGTGACCTTAAACAGACATTGGAAAAACTTGAGTATCACTTTCAATAGCAAATCCACGCATTAAGAATTACTGAACATAGAAGTAGTTACTGAAATGTGGTATCCAAGCTGATTTTGCTTAAATGACATCAGACTTTGAAAGCTGTTATCACTGCGATCAAATTTGTTGAATTAATTAAACTAAAAAGTTTATTGGATTTTAATTAACTGTGCAATTAATTGTTACTGTTTTTTAATTTTATGGTTAACTTCTTAGTGGGTCATGCAACAACTATTACATAGGAATAATGTCTTTTATAGGGTAGGGGGCAATGGGGATGAGTTTATGAACAAGGGGGCGACCCAAAAGTTTGGCAAACCACTGCTTTAAATCTTAATGAAAGATTAAAAAATAATTAAAATGTTTAGCTGAACCAATGACATGCCCTAAAAAAAAGAACCACTTTGTCCTCATCAGGATCTCCCTGGATCAGGAAACAATTCAGAGAATTCCAGCATCTGAGGCCAGTCACTGTGGGGACGGCTCTAGCAAAAATACCTTCATAGCCTTCTTGGCTCGCCAGCAATAAGCTTCTGGGGTATTTTCATTTCCACGTCCACTAATAATGTGCTGCAGAATTTCTCTTAAGTAGGATGGTTTGCTTTTTTGCCCCAGTCGATTGCCTTTTAGGGCAGCATTCTGTTGTGTACGTATGGGAAAAAGTCACTATCCACTATGAAATCAGCTGGAAAAGAAATGAACATGTCTAATGCTATAGTTTATTCTATAGGACAAGAGGGAAGAAAGAATGTTTAAATAGATAGTAATGAGTAATTCGACTTAAAATCATTACACTTTCAAACGCCATATTTAAAAAGATCTATTTATACATACTCGCTGTCATAACTGGATGGAGAGGAGAAAGAGAGCCATATATTGACTATAGCACTGACTATCACTGATTCAGACACTAGGCGAATTTAAAACGAGGCCACTAATTCAATAAACACAGAAAGTGGCTGTTTGGTCTTCTGCCAAAAATCATCATTAACGCCAGTGGGATTTTCTGGTTGAAAACAGCCTGAATGCGTGCTGGTTTTTTTTGTTTTTTTGTTTAGCCCCAAGGCAGAAAGGTACAGACTCAGCTGAATCTTGTTTTTGGAAACTTTGGAAATTCTACACAAGGAGGCAACAGTGAAGTCCTCTGGGTCGTTACACTTCGACGAGTGTCTAGAATGCAGACCACTGAAGCACCCAAGTAACAAAAGAATCTTCCTAAGCTCTATGACTTCATTGATTACCTCACCCTTTCTTATGACCAGTGTTTTGTTAACCCTTGCCACAGTGTGGGACAATTCATAGAAAAATAATGGACGACCTCCTGGAACCGAAAGTGCAAAGAACTTTGTCTAGGACCAGGGGTGGCCCAGTCGCAGTCTAGTCAAGGGCGTACCAAAGTGGCAGGTTCCAGCACAGGTGGACTCAGCGGGGATATCCTTAAAACCTAACATGTTGGTTGCCCTTCAGACTGGGATGATGGCAACCTCAGGGTTTAGATGTTGGGAGTCAGGCGCTTAGGGGGACTGAGTTCTCGAAATAAAGGGAATCCGTCCAAAAACCCCGCTAAGATCAAAGATAATATGGTTTAGCTTAGTGTTTTCGTAGGCGTTAGTAAATGTCAGCACAAAACTTTCTTGGAGAACGCTGGCCTTGTTAGATTGGTACTTTCTAAACTTCAATACTTTCCCAGAGCTGCCATCATGGGGGACCAGTGTAGAGCGATGCTATATTACGGTGTAATCCAATCCATTTACAATGTTGGTTTGCAGCTTATTACAAATGGCAGACACCCACAGATGATTTTACAAACTGCTATTGCCACTGTAGTCCTTTACACCATGGTTTTCGATGTAAACTTTTACATGATGGGGTTTTTTTGTTTTGTTTGGACTATAAACTCTCCTGAGTTTTTTTTTTTCTTCTCTGTGGTTTTGGGATTTGGGTTTATAGTTGTAGTTTTGTTACTCCCTGTGATGAAGCGGATTGCCCATGGGCGATCGAGCTGCCCGGTGTGGGGCTGGTAAGTGAGTTGGGCCAGGTGCTGCGGGTTCCTCAGCTCCCTGACTGCCTGCAATACTGCTCCCTCTGTCAGACGCCCAGTATCCAACTATCACCCGGAACAGAGGGTGGGAGATGCAGGCAATCCCCGGGACCGGTCCGCAACACAAGTAAACTCTGGGTGTGGTATGGGGTGAGGAATTTGCATCTCCGAGCGGCCCCCCTCATGCAGTGTTGCGCTGCCATGGTAGGTAGGACGCAAATGACGGTGTTGGTCTAAGCTGCGACGGCACATGTTGCCATGCAAGGGATGTCACATGATGTGCAGGAGGTGCGGCCGCTCTTCAAGGCATGGCACGGGACCGGACGGTATTGAGAAATCCGTCCCTGTGAATTGTTCATTTGAGCCCATCATTTTCATCATCGAGACAGACAGTGAGTACGGGTGACACCACAGGGTGTACATACGACCTGGTTAAGAGTCGGTTGAGAAATCAACAAGAAAAGACTTAAGTGCATTAGATTGGGGAATCTCTATCGTCCTCTATATTTTTTTTTTCCGCAGTGTCACCTGCATGCAAAACAGAAGTTCTTGGGTTCTCCTTTTAAAGTCTGGTTATCATTTGCGTTTCTAGTCAGTAGTCTTAACAATGTGGATTGTTTGTTTGAAACGAAAGCACAAAAGCAATTTTGTTTTGTAGGAATAAAAAACGTTATTCATAGTAGTAGGTGTCCTGTGCCCTTGGCTGAGTAAGTCGAATCCATGCCAGTGCGTAATTTTAATTATATGCTTGCCGACGAGGGGAATGGACCTGGAAAAAAAAACAAATCCAATTTGTTCTGATTGTGGTAATGGTTTTTTATGTAATATGACTATTAGAATAAATTATGTAAATATTATTTTCCCTTAATTTTTTCTTTCTCCATGTGTTTTAAAACTGAAAAAATGATCCCATACAGAAACTCTCGTAGTGATTACAATTACCAACGCTAATGCTTTCAAAACTAAAGGGTCTGAAATGATTACGGTACTTACTCCAGTTAAATCATAGAGTTTCCTGCTGAGCTGGTAGTGAGAGTGAAAATATGCGAGTCTGGATGGCAATCTTATCGGGAGAATTTCTTCGTGTGTCCGCTGTTTTAAGGTAATATACGTATTAATTGGAAGGTTGACGGGTCCAACGGAGTTGTAAATGATTGGCTCGCTTGACCTATAATAGAAATGCCCCCTCGGCGATTTATTTATTCACGTTTATTTGACTTGACAAAAATAATGGTTAGAAGGAAAAAACAAAAAAAAAAAAAAAAAAAAAGAATCCAAACAAAAAACAAAAGTACTCACTTCTTAAATGTTGTTGTTAAATGGCGCCCGCAACGTGAAAATAGATACACCACTTGAATAACTAATAGCATGTTAGTAGATGTGTGTGGTGGTTCTTTGGTAAACCAAAAAATGCTTTGCTGTGGAGAAGTAGTATACAGAGGACGGGATATTGCTGCATTTTGTGGACACGTTATCGTCCCTTCTTATAAACCTGACAATTCCTTATGTTGTAGAGGCTTTGTATAAAAAAAATATATATATAGTTTATATATATATTACATTGATAGTTACGTTTGTATATTAACATTACAGTACCTATTCCCATCATATAGCTCAACCTTTTTTCGTTATTACACGTGTCTTAACATCGAGGTGGCGTTTAAGCGAGATGTATAAAAAAATAAGTAAAACATGGTTCAGGAGAGGTCCCATGTCAGCGGAGGTTGGAAGTGTGCCGTGCGGCAGGAGACTGGTCCCACGTCTGCGCAGATGGGTTGACAGATGGACAGGGATGGAGGGAGTTCGGTGTGCAGCCCGGTGGGCAGGACAGGTCCAAGTGCTGAGGTGCATGAAGATAAGGACGGGACAGTGGGCGTGACGGTGGCGGATGGAGAGGCTTGAGGCTAACTAGATATAAGTAGAGCGGAGCAGAGCCGGCATAGGGAAAGGCTTGGAGGTTGCACACTTGAAACACCGGAAGTTAAACTAGTGTTTACTCGGTTAAGTGTGACACTACCAAAGCGGTTCTCCCCCTAGTAGCTCTGTCCTTCGCGGCCTGCTCCTGCTATTAGATCCTGCAGCCGTAGCACCCCCCACAACAGCACCGAGTCTTCTTATCATTCATTCACCGCAGGGACCTTTGGACCTGTCTGCTGCCAACACACCCACTCGCTGGGCCTCTTCAACCATATGCAGATGTGGGACCATCCTGCTGCCGCCCGCAGTCGTCTCGCTGACAATGGAACCTCTCACCTGAAAAATGGAAAGTGAAAAAAATTATTTTTCCTCGATGTAAGGGCCAAATCGATGGTGCGTCTTACAATCGAAGGCGTCCTACAATCGAGGAAATACGGTATTACATTTTTGGCGCGCTGATACATGTAGTATGGGTATGTATGTTTGTGTGATGTATGTAGTGATGTATATATCATATATACATTAGCGCGCCAAAATGTAGCTATGGCAAGCTGTGTCATTCTTGTTTGACAGTGATTTCTAATAGTTAATGCTCACTCTGAAGCTTCTGCAGCCATCGCACTCTGGGGGAGATTTGTCTTTCCTGGTATTGCTAAGCAGCCAGGGGTGTATCAATCTGTTGGAAATATATGATCCAAGAACTTCAGTACATTGCTGCTATACCCAGGGCTATCTCGGAAATTGTTCAGGGTAAGTTTGCGCGCGCTTTTTTAATTGATAGGGATTAATAGTTTTGTGTATGTAACAGTGTACAGCAAATAAAACATCACTTTGAGCACATTACATGTCTCACACACCGGGCTGCAACTCTGCTTTTCCCCATTACATCTTAAGCTAGGACCCCGGTCATGAGCATGGCGGCTCTAGGGCATGCGCTGCAGAGAACAAGAACCCCCCTCAATGGGGCCGGGCCCACTAGCGCCTTGGTGTGCTGGCCACCGCGGATGCACGACAAGATTTTCTGAAGGACCAGAAAAATTATCTTCAGAACTGGCGACGGGAGCGCGTGGCCAGGGATTCTGGGACATGACATGCAAATGTGTCCCTTTTGGACCGCAAATTCCAGAATGCCCATAAAGGATTCTCTTGGTCAGCATTTATTTATTTTTCTCGATAAATATTAACATTTGACGACCACTTTTTTATTTTATTTTTTTTCTCCAATTGTAGGAGATGGTTTTGAAGCTTATTTATTCTTAATGTATGAAAGGAAAAAGTTATTTAACGTCAAGGGGGCATAGTTTACAGTGGTCGAATTTACTAGCCATGAGGACTGTGATGGCAGATACAATAGAATGTTCAATATAAGTTGGACATCTTTTTTAGTGAGGTAGTCCGGAGTTCACTATGGAGCTCCTGTATCCCTCTGTGTCTAGAAAATAGCTCTGGTAGCAGTAACCTATATGGTTACTTCAAATTTCATTCTGATAGTCAGAGAAAAGGACCGCAGCGTCTGGCATTGTCATGGCAATGTGGCGTCAGACGCCGGGACACCAGGTAGTGGGGGGGGATGTGAGCAGGGGGGCGCAGACTGAAAAGTTTGCTCACCTGTGATTTTCTAAAACTGGGTTCTGCGAGTCCACCTTAAGGGTTCTGTGGCTGCACCGCAGTAACCCGGCGGCTCCGGAGCACAGCAGCAGCCGCCCGGTACGGCAGTCCTTCTCCCATGGTATGAAGTATCGTGTTAGTTGGGAGGGATGATTTGATGTTTAAGTAATTATGGAATGATCTGGTGTGTGATGTGGTGTCCCTCGGAGCGGCAACATCTTCCTTCATGGTGTGTTACTGTGGGTCTGTGGTAGGTTTGTTCTGGTTTGAAGTTTTGGGCTGGTTTCACCAATGTAGTACCTTGGCACATTTGCTGCACTGAATCGTATAACACTCTGGATGTGCAGCGGAATGATCCTTTGACATTGAATGTTCTATGCTGATGGGATCTGGCATATAGGTTTGCAGCGTTTGTTGTGTTGCATGGTTCTGTGTGCTATTAGCAGTGTCCTTCAGTGCGGTTATGATGTTTTCCACTGCCTAACTTGTCTGAGGTTTGGCGGTTGACGGAATGCAAGGGTGGGCATTTTGGGGAAGATACTTATATGTTTCATTCTCTGTCAGCATGGGTTGCAGACTCTTGATTTTTTTTGTATTTGTGTGTTGGTTTTTAAAAAAAAATTTTATTGGAGCAGGTGTTCTTGTAGGCTTTTGTGCCAGTTTGTGCAATAGTCTTGGCTTGGTATCCTGTCTGTTGTAATGATTTCAGTCAGGGTTGTTCGGTGGTGTGGTTCCGTCTTTAGTCTCAGAAGAATATGAATGTTGATATCTTATAGCCACGGCTGTATATGATGGCTCGTTTGTATGAGTGGATGGAAGCGCAGTTGTCGAGGTAGCTACATCTTGTCTGGTACTGATTGTGTGTAGTTTGCCATTCTTCACTTGTTAATGGGGTATCTAGAATGTTAAACATGTTGTCAAATCTATTTGAGCGTAATTGATGGGTGGAATGAATTCAAGGACTCATAAACATTGTTTGAGATTTTCTACCTCTGTGCGTATTATAACACAATGATCAATGAATCTAATATTTGTAAGGTGTGGAGGCATGTGGTAAGGAATCACTGTTCAAGATTGGCCAGAAAAAGATTGGCATATTGTGACTACTAGTTTGGTGCCACTGCATTACCCATTAATTGTAGATAGATGCTCTGTTGAGATTGAAAAGTAGTTGTGTGGTGAGGATGTATTCCTATCAGTTGGTAATGATTCTTAAGCGCTTGTATTCTGATCCAGGGGAGAGAGTTGCAAGGAATTGCAAGCATGCCTCAGGCCTCCTTGTTGGGGGATGTTACTGTAATCCACAAAAATCGATCCAACTTGGCACACATGGCCAAGATCAAATATGAAAAAAAAAAACATGTTTGGTGGATAATAGATAAAGCCAGGATTGCATTAGTGGTTTTGCAACATGTATTGTTCAGTAATTACAGGTTGTGCCCTGCTTCTTTTTGCTGTTTTCTTACATGTAGGTTTTTGTACAGAACAGCCTATGGCTTTTCATTTGCAGAGTTTTTTCAAATGTTATTGGGCAAGCTTCAACAAAGTTATAAATCTTGTGAACATTTGTTATCCATGTAAGGCAAGTCTGCTAATGGTCCTGTCCATGTATTTTAGGTAAAGAAGAGGAATCCAGATGTGAAACTACCTTCACAGCTTTCCATGTTGTACGTTGATACAGCAGAAAGCGCCTGAAAATTCTCATCCAGAATGAATTGTTATAAAAAAGTTCGGACGGTTATTGTTACAGAAGAGCAGTTGGAAAGTACAGTGGGTGTATTTGAAGTTCAATCCATAGTAATCATTTAGAATTTAGTTCAAAATCTTCAGACTCGTGGTAGTATAAACACATGTTTTATTGAAACATTTGAGTCATGAACAATATAAGATATATTGCAAGACCTGTCCTGATAAGGACATGCAGAATGAGCATACAGAATATTTACATTTGCTATATGCTTGCTTGTGGAGGTTTTTCTCACTTTTTTTAGCAACAAACTTAAGTATGGTAATAAACCGATCATGCTTCATTTTTAAGCCGTTAACCCACCCACACTGAGGAGACCATTAAGTTCGGAAACTAGGTTGTCCTGGATGGGTGGGTTTGTACGCTATGCATGTAACCCTGGCCTGTGCTAAAGCTGTGACCAGGCAGCAAGTTAAGCCTATAGGGAAAACACTGTTTATGGTTTTGAAGCAAAAGGTGTGCACATGTTGTGCTCATTTGGCATGTCCTTGCCAGACTCCCTTGGCGCGGATAATGGTGATAGGCGGGTTGCGACCTGTCTAAGATATGCAATGAACCAGATACGAAAGTACGTTTCATTTGCTATATGCTTGCGGTGGAGGGTGTATACTGTACACTTTTTTACACACAGCATACTAACTCATGTATAGGTATACACAAACCCCCACCACACAAATATACACACAGTTAGGGTCTGGAAAATAATGGGACACTGATACAAGTTTGTTATGCGGCGTGTCAACAAAAAAATTCAAGTTAGTTACAGTAAAGATGAATGTCTGGCTAAAGTGCTAGTTATCCGCTTTAATTGGTGGGTATTCACACCACATGAGAGTAAGGTGTTTGGAATTACATGCTCTTAAATGTAGCCCCTCTTTTTCAGGGAGCCAAAAGTATGGACCAATTGACTCAAAAGCTTGTTTTCTGGACAGTGTGGG
Organism: Ascaphus truei; assembly: GCA_036426205.1. Classification (NCBI taxonomy): domain Eukaryota; kingdom Metazoa; phylum Chordata; class Amphibia; order Anura; family Ascaphidae; genus Ascaphus; species Ascaphus truei. The sequence goes on along the minus strand of CM071570.1, from coordinate 118,625,821 downwards.
CACAAACAAATATAAAACAGAGTAATATCAGCCTTTAGAAGGTAATGGACTCAATGGATAGGTATATATAAGCTCATATGGATCCCATACCTAATATCAGGACATATATCTAATGTGATCCTAAATAGCCCCCTCTACTTATTATCATCTTACCTAATAATTATCACAGAAATTTTCCTATATCTAACACCTCACCAACACTATTTAAATATTAGTTATTAAAATGAATACATAGAGATAAAGTATGAATGAATTATGATGATTAAATTAGTAAACCTATTGCAATGGCCTATTTATTAAACAGATTATTTGGTATTATTTAAAACTTCCCAAAAAGGGCAGTATTAAGAAAGGGATTAAGCTCTATCATATCATTTAATCCACCCGGTATTTGCTTCGTTAGTGAATATATCCAATATTGTTCTCTCTGGAGCAGTTTTAGTTATCCCTGTCCCAATGCAAATCACTTGGTACCACTTCAGGGCCTCTAACCGAAACCCTTCCGGTACCCCATGTGATTGATCCAGAAATGCTGTGCTAGATAAGTATTTTCTGTACCTGTTTAACAAGGCGTTTGGCATTTGTTGATGCCATTCACATGTTCACCGTTTCGTACCTTTTAAAGGTGAATGGTTTTCCCAACGTAACATTTTCTACATGGGCGAATCAATAGCATAAACTACAAAATTGTGTTTGCAATGTAAATTGCCCATGATTGTATGTTGTAGCCCTGTTTGATGGTCTACAAAAATCTTATCCTGTGAAATATATTTGCACATAAACACAATTACCACAACGGTAGTTCCGATTTGGTTTCTCTAAAAAAATCCCACTATTTGCAACCGGAATATTAGAACCTTTAAAGCACTAGGGACCAGAATGCTTTTTAAAATTTTGGCCTTCCTAAAGACTACCGTGGGTCTATCGATTAGTTAGTTGCGTTAAGATGGGTTGCATTAGTAGCACATCCCAATGATTATAGATTATTTCCGTTATCTTTGATTCCTGTTTACAGAAATCAGCAACAAACATTGTGTTGGTTGTTTCAGTGGGTACAACTTAGTTTTGGCTAACAAGAATAGATTCCTAGTCTGAGTGACTTCTATTAAAGGAATTGTGGTATCACATTGTTTTGTAACACTTTTTTCAAAAATTGTCTCGAACCTCAGATTGATCATCACAGTCCCTAGGTCAGGCAATTCCATTCGAATCCTCAGGAATTGCCCACATATGGTATATTGTTGAGCATTTAGCAGAGTGATTATAGTTCATGCAGTCAGTTTCTGATTGAAGTTTTTAAGTGTAAAGTGTGTTATTAAAATGGATTGTTGCCTAACGTCTTGTCCTATCTGCGCTCCTACTTTTGTTTTTTGAATGCATGGCCTTACAATGGCACTGAGTCACAGTTGTTTATTGATGATGTGGACGAAGACAGAAGAGCAGCCGGATGAATTCTGAAGTGTATAGGGATATATTGTTGCTCAGATTCAGCCAAATTCAGCGATAGTTGATTGGACAGCGCTTCACTTTACAGATGGCAGTGACCCCAAAACATACTGCGGAAAAGCAAACCAGGACGTTTTTTTTAAGACAAAGAAGTGGAATATCTGCAATGCCGAGTCAATCACCTGGTATCTAACCGGATCAATCGAGCATGATCATTTTGCTGTGAAGACCAAAACTTAAGGCAGAAAAGATCCCACGAACAACAAAAAACTGAAGACAGGCGCAGTAAAGGCCTGGCAAAGCATCACAAAGGAGGAAACCCAGCGTGTTGGTGATTGTCTTGCGGTTCCCGACTTCAAGCAGTCATTGCATGCAAAGGATTTCGACAAAGTATTAAAAAATGGAGCAATTTATTTATGATTGGTTAATTTGTCCAATTACATTTGAGCCCCTGAAAATAAGGGGGATGTTTATGAAAATGGTTGCAATTCCTAAACATTTCATACGATATTTTTGTTCAACCCTTGAATTAAAGCTGAAGCGTCTGACTTCTTGCATATCGGTTGTTTCATTTCAAATCCATTGGGGGTGCGTACAGAGCCAAAATGATGAAAATTGTCGGTGTCCAATTATTTCCGTGTGTGTGTGTGGTGTGGTGTGTGTGTGTGTGTGGGTGTTGTTTGTGTGTGTGTATTCGCCTATATGAGTTGGACACATGGGTATTTCCTGAAATCTAGAGTATTATCCATTGTAAGAAATGCTTGCTTTAATTAGAGATTTATAGTGTTGACTTTATTAGCATGTACACATACAGTACGCCCATGTATAATGTGACCTTCCAGTAGGCGGTGCCGATATTATTTAATAGATGGATTTACATTTATTTTAAAAGTGGATTTTGCATGTTGATGATGGCATCAATAGCTAAAAATTACAGGTGCTTAAAAACGGTTAACGTATAGCAAAGGTAGGTACAAAAAGCATAGGTGACGGTAAAACCGATTTTATAAAAAATTCAACGCTTAGAAAATGAAAATGATTCTTTTTTGTGAGGACAAACTTTATATACTGTTTAATTAGGATTGTCGCAGTGACGCATGTAAACTCGAAATGCTGACTAAATTATCCACGTCTCCAGGTGTATCACTAGTGAGCGCATTTACGTCTCAAAACAGGTCTGCAACCTGCTTTTCCATTATATGATTGGCAAACAGTGTTGACTGCAGCCAGGGATTTTGGGTGTAATGACATTCAAATGAGCGGTGTCACACTTTATTTTTTTTTTTTAAATAACTTTAGTAGTATTGCAGGGTTACAGAATGGAAAAAGGACACGGGAAAATATAAATGTATAATGAGTTGCTAACTATTGGTACAGCTTAGTAGATGGGAATAGGGGGAAAACATATATCGGGCATTTTGGGGGAAGAAAAACACTAGGGGAAATAAAAAATAGAATCTTAATCAAAATAATAACACCCATGTCTAGGCCATCCACACATCCATAGCTTCCTTACTTCTTTAAATAGAAGCATTGGCCGAAATCTGCCAAGGAACAGGGCTCCTGCGCCTCTCCCCGCAGCCAGCCACGGTTCCCATCTGATGGAATTTCTGGGTGCTCTCCCTCAGGAATGCTGGGATTCTTTCCACGGAGAAGGATGTATCATACCCTTTGTATGGTCCTCCACGGTACTTACAATAGGAACGCTCCTGCTCCGGTCACATGGTTCCCGGCTACCACTAGCATCAGCTGTGTGCTGTATTCATGCTGCTCCGCCGGACTGAACACGGATTCTGCTGATGCCGCCGCGCACCAGGGGCGTCTCAGCTGATCCCAGATGTCGCCGTGGTCCTCTCACCCTCCGCCAGCGATTTCACCTGGCAGATAAGTGCCGTCGGGTTCCCGGCCGCGCACACAATGGTTCATTTTGTCCGGGTAACCGTTACCTGGTGTTTCGGAAAAATGTAGGACCCGGTACAACCACTAATCTCTGTAGCGCGTGCAAGCTCGGGCTCACTATGGCCCATGCGCTTGAAATACAACAGTTTGTAGAGAGCTATGTATCTCGTCTGTACCTTGCACTATGGGCGAGGCCTATACGGCAGGCATAAGTTTATAGGGGTCATGTTAAAAGGATAAGAAGTAAAGTGGTGACACTGCTCATTTGATGTCTTACCCACAATCCCTGGCTGCAGTGGAAGCACTGTTTGCTAGGGATAATGAAGAAAGACAGGGTTGCAGGCCTGTCTGAGACATAAAAATGGAACCACTAGTGGTATTTTGTTCTTTGGAATGTATTACAATTTGGCCTTTGAAGAAGGAATGTTTGTCCATCAAGTATTTTCTTTACAGTTCGCTCACCTGTGCTTATCAGAGAAACTAAAAAAAGATAAGTGAGGAAGAGAGAGACTCGGGCTGCTCAAACTGTAGTTGAAACAAATGGCATATCAACGGGGAGAAGCCAGAGTGTGTTACATATCAACATTAAACTATGATTTTAAAATACTTCTAGGTGTCAGATTGGCTACAAACCTCAATCGACAGATGTAACCCTTAAACGTGTGACAGGCTCTGACCAGGGAGGTTCAGGGGTGTCCTCTCCCCCCGCCTTGTACCACATGCAAGTACAAATAAAGACAGGAAACAGGAGCTGGAGGTAAAATGGCCGCCCGGCTATTATTATACAGAAAACCTAATGGTGGTAAATGCACCCCTGCCAGAGTGTGCTCCTTTGACAGGAGGGGGGGGGACGGTCAGCCGGCCCTCGAACCGCTGACCTCGTGTCCCCTACGCGAGCGGGCTCTCGAGGTCATGGATAACTGACCTTGCCCACTCGTACCCCCCGGGCTCAAAACGGACCCAGCGCCCAGTTGGCAAGAACAAGCACCCCCCCCCAAGAGCCGCCGCGACAAAGGCAAAAAAATGGTCAATGACCCCTCCTGTTCGGAACCTCGTCCTTTCACTCAGCACAGTATCAGTGTGTCGGGACGGAACAAGAACCATTAACACGGCATACAATGCATATGTCCACATTCCTGGGATACCCTGCCCTGCTAACCTTTGCTGCCGTCATTACATGATTGCAATCAAAACTAAGGGGATGTGGGTGGGTGGGAATCGTCTGGCGGGGAGCCAAAGAGGAGTGCTGCCCGCCAGCCTGGCTCTTAAGTAGGCCTTCCTGGAAATCCTCCCCTTCCTGGGGAGGGAGGTGTGGGGCGGGCCAGCGAGGGGAAGGCCGGACCCCCCCCGGTCATGAAGCCCCCCCGCCTATGGTAGGGGGGCGTTGACCAGGGAGGGTTCCAGGCGGTTCCCTCTCCCCGCCTTGTACCCACATGCAACTACAAATAAAGACAGGAAACAGGAGCTGAGGTAAAAATGGCCGCGGCTCTATTATTTAACAGAAAAACATGGGGGTAAATGCACTCCCTGCCAGAGTGTGTGCTCCTTTGACAGGAGGGGGAGGGGACGGTCAGCCGGCCTCGAACCCGCTGACCTCGGGTCCCCTACGCGAGCGGGCTCTCGAGGGTCATGGATAACTGACCTTGCCCACTCGTACTCCCCCCGGGCTCAAACGGCCCAGCTCCCCGTCTGGCAGAACAAGCACCCACCCCCAAGAGCCGCCACCGGGTCTATTTAACCCCCCTTAAACTAGGCCCGTACCGCCAACCCTCCAGGACCCTCTCGAAGACCCTCCGGAAACTCAAATAAGTCTACCCCGGTCCTGGCATGCCTAGCCGCGGACCGATGCTCTCTACCGCCCAGCCTGCCCTCTCCCATTCCACCTGGGCTGCCAATCGCGCCTGGGGCAGAGTTACTCAACTTGCCATGGCTTTTTAAAGATGCCCTGAGATACGCTTTTTCGTGCACTATCCCTCACCCGGTCCGGACATACCCACCCGGAGCCGCAGGCCGCCTTTGCCCAGCGCTATCTGGGATTTCGCCTTTTTTACTGCGGCAGGCTTCACCCGCCCTCAGTGACCCCTAGGGAATCGACCCTGGCAGTGGACTGGGCCACGCCTCTTCCCTGCTCGCTCTGTGTCGCCCACTGACGCACATGCGCACTCGTCGATACGCCTACCACACAAAAGCGACTCCTTACCATTACCCGATACGCCATTGCCGTACCTTCACGGCGTCGGTCTCCATCAACCGCCTGCCGGGGTGTTCCACCATTGTGCAGTGCGTGGCATGCGCCGGGTGGGTCGGCTACGCGCCCTGACCCGGCCGTTGCTGCAGAATGAAAGACACCGGGGTCCGGCGATGGCTGCTGGTACTGGAATGGGATTCGCGGTGCCAGTGACCCGGACGTGGCCATCTGTGGTTCCCGTGAGGAGAGACCGGGCTGCGACTTGGTCGCCCTTCACCCGATGCCGGCTCCACTAGTCGAACCCTTGGGTTCTCTGCTCTACGAAACACATTGGCACCAACCGCGGTTGCGGTTGGCCGTCTTGTCTCTTGGCCTGCCGACTCTGCAGGCGAAATCCTGACAGTGACACCGCCCGCTGTCAGCAACGGGCGGCCGTTTTGTCGGGTGGTAGTGGGTGTGAGTGAGCCCTGTTTGCGTCACGGGGCTGGAAGTCGCGCCCCTCCTTGCGGGGCCGACCTGCGCGCCGATCCGCCGTGTCCTTGGTCCCAGCGGTCGAAGTCCTCCCCAACCTTCGCGAGCCGCACCAGGGCTGTGACGCCAGGCCTCGCCAGGTAACGTGACCGAGGGCTGCGCCCTGCGTGCGGTTTGCTGAACTTCGCCTGCCGCCTTGCCACTGCGCACCCGCCCGATCCCTTCGTGGAGCGCGGCTTCTATTCCGCCGCTGTCTAGCGCGCAAGCTGCCGTAGGGCTGTCGACTGTCGCCCTGTTGCGTTGTGCTGGCAGCGCCCTCCGCTTTGACGCCCCTGCCCTACCAGGTACCGTGAAGAGGCTCCGCCCTGCGTTGCGGTTGCTGAACTTCGCTGCGGCTTGCACTGCAGCACCCTCCGCGCTCCTTCCTGTGGCGCGCGGCTTCTCTACATGCCGCTGTCTAGCGCGCAATGCTGCCTAGGACTGTGCCTGACGCGTGTGCTGAGCGCCCTCTGCTTCTCCCGCGGGAGCAGCCTTAGTGCCACGTGCTGGTTTCACAGAGACGCCTGAGCCACCGATCCAACCATGCCTGTCTGGTTTCCGCCTCGATGAAGAGGCGTAACGCTCTGCATTGCTGCAATGCAGCCGTTCGTATGCCTGTCCAAAAATTTTCGCGCGACGGGGCACACGGCCCGGTTCCTACCCGGCCCTGCTTGCACGGGTCGGGACTTTGCCTGCCCCAGGATTAGCAACCAGGGCCTCACGCGTGTGACCGCGTGCTTCGCAGCCCTCTCCACGCACAGCAACGGACGCACCCGCGCGCATTTCCGTGTGCCCATATACACGTGCCGCGCGCTTTTCGATGTGCCACTATACACACGGCCGCAGCCATTTCCGTGTGCCCCATTACACCCGCGCGGCATTTCCGTGTGCCCCAAAGATGCACACACGCGCGCACCCATAACATCCACGCGCACCCATATAACCCGCGCGAACCTGCGTGTGCCCGTAAACGGACGCACCTTGCGTTGTGCCCGTATCCCAGAGCGCGCATTTCGTGTGCCCATATACACACGGCGCGCTATTCCGTGTGCCCATATACACACGCTCGGCATTTCGTGTGCCAATATACAATACGCGCGCGATTTCTGTGCCCCAAGTACACGCACGCGCCGCGATTCCCGTGTGCCCATATGACACACGCGCGCATTCCGTGTGCCATATGCACACGCCGATTTCGTGCAGCCGCATCTCACGCGGCGCCATTTCCGTGAGCCGATATAACGCGCGCATTTTCCGTGTTCCATATACACGCGCACATTACGTGCCGTATAAACACGCGCATCTACAGTGTGCACCATATACACACGCGCGCACTAGCTGTGCCCATATACACACGCTGCGCATCGTACGTGGGCCCATATACACACGCGCGGCATATAGGATGCCAATATACAACACGCGCGCATCTACGGTGTGCCCCTATACACACTCGCGCATCTACGTGTCCATTACCGCGCGCTATTACGGTGTCCATATATACGCGCGCATTTACGCATGTCCATATACACGCGTGCATCACGTGCTATCACGCGCATTTACGGCACTATCCCATGCGCGCATTTACGTGCACCCTATACCCTCGCGGCATTTACGGAGTGGGTATTTATATCTATAATTACTACAGTTATATTTATATAGTTATAATGGTACTAGATAAAGAGCTCTACTGACATCTACGAGTGCCCATACACCACGCGTCGCTCATACACACGCGCGCATCCACGTGTGCTCATATACACGGCGCGATCACACGCGTGACTCATACACACGTGCGCCCATATCGCAATCTCGCACATATACTGGCTACAACCCGCACGCTATACGTGTTGCCACGCGACGCAAGCGCACATATACGTGTGCCCCGATACACCCGCACACTTCTAACGTGTTGCCCCTCAACATATAAACACCACATGTGCCTACATATAGATTGGCATCATACAGTATATCGCATGGAAACAACGCATGCAGCCACCGATCCAACCATGCCCTCGTCATGGTTTTCCGCCTCGACTTGAAGAAGGCAGTCAATGCTCTGCCATGCTGCCATGCAGCCGTCTTCCCGTATGCCTGTCCAAAATTTTCGCGCGACGGGGGGCACGGCCCGTTCTACCCGGACCGCTTTCACTGGTCGTGACTATTGCCTGCCCAGGATAGCAACCCAGGGCCTCACGCGCTGTGACCCGGTTGCCTTCGCACCAGCCCCTCTCCCGAACGCAAAAAACCGTACGCACCCGCGAGAATTCGCGATGCCTGGTAAACCACCACGCGCGCATGTCCGTGTGCCCAATACACCGGCAGCGCGCCATTTCCGTTGTGCCCATAAAAGCCCGAGCGCATTTCCGTGTGCCCATGCACACCCGCGCGCACCCAAAACATGCACACGCGCGCACCCTATTATAACCCGCGCGCGACCTGCGTCTGTGCCCGCTACACACACGCACCCTGCGTGTGCCGTATACTCACAGTACGCGCGCATTTCCAGTGTGCCCATATACACACGTCGCATTGTACGTGTGCATATAACACACTGCGCGCATTTCCGTGTGCCCATATACACACGATGGAATTTGCCATGTGCCCATATACACAACGGGCGCGCATTCCCGTGTGCCATAGAAACACGGCGCATTCGGGTTCGGCCCAATCCCGAAAGCCCAACTTACAGCATATACACACGCGCGCATTTCCGTGAGCCATTACCACGTACGCGCGCATTTCCGTGAGACCCATATATACACGCGCTAACTATACAGCGCACTTACGTGTGCCCGTATCACACACGCGCGCACTACGTGTGCCCATATACACACCGCGCGCATTACGTGTGCCCATATACACACTGCGCGATCTACGTGTCTGCCCATATACACAGCGCGCATCACCGTGTGCCCTAGTACACCGCGCGCTCTACGTGTGCCCATATACACACTTCGCGATCTACGTGTCCATATACACGCGCGCATTTACGCGTGTCCATTGTGTTTCTTACAAGCGGCGATTACGCAGTCATTACACGCGTGCATCTAAGTATGCCCCTATACACGTAGCGCATTTACGGCACCCTATACCCATGGCGCGCATTTACGTGCACCCCTATACCCACGCGCGATTTACGCGTTGGAGTTCATCTAATAACTTTACTACAGTATATTTATATAGTTTATAATGTCACTAGATAAAGAGCTCTACTGACATCTACGTGTGCCCATACACACGCGCGCTCAGTACACACGCACGCATCCACGTGTGCTCATATACACGGCGCGCATCCCGGTGCTCATATACACACGTGCGCCCATACGCACTCGCGCACATCTACGTGTGGCCAACATACCCGCAAGCATCTACGGGCCCACAGCACGCAAAGCGCACATCTACGGTGCCCTATTACACCCGCACACTTCTACGTGTGCCCCTACAAATAAAACATCCACAGTGCTACATACATACTTCTGATGTTGCCTACACGTATATCGCAGAGAACAACGCATGCAAACACCGATCCAACATGCCCTCGTCATGGGTTTTCCGCCTCGACTTGAAGAAGGCGAAACTGCTCTGCCATGATGCCATGCAGCCCCGCTTACCGTCTGCCTGTACAAACTTTTTGCGCGCAGTTCGGGGCCACCGGCCCGTCCTACCCGTCCCTGCGTTGCACGTGGTCAGCGACTATTGCTGCCCAGGATTAGCAACCAGGGCCTCACGCGCTGTGACCCGCTCTCCGCAGCCCTCTCCCCGCAACAGCAAACAGTACACCACCACGCGCATTTACGTTGTGACCATATACACACCCGGCGCGCGCATTTCCGTGTGCCCATATACACACCCGCGCGCGCATTTCCGCGTGCCCATACACACCCGCGCGCACCCATATACATCCACGCGCACCCATATAAACCCGCGCGCACCTGCGTGTGCCCCTCTACCCACGCACGTGCGCGCCCTGCGTGTGCCCGTATACACACACGCGCGCGCATTTCCGTGTGCCCATATACACACGCGCGCATTTCCGTGTGCCCATATACACATGGGCGCATTTCCATGAGCCCATATACACGCGCGCATTTCCGTGAACCCATATACACGCGCGCATCTACGTGTTCCCATATACTCGCGCGCATCTACGTGTGCCCACATACACACGCGCGCGCATCTACGTGTGCCCATATACACACGCGCGCATTTACTCGCGTCCATATACACGCGCGCATCTACGCGTGTCCATAAACACGCGCGCACCTACGCGTGTCCATACACACGCGCGCATCTACGCGTGTCCATACACACGCGCGCATTTACGCGTGCCCATACACACGCGCGCATCTACGCGTGTCCATACACACGCGCATTTACGCATGTCCACATACACGCGCGCATTTACGCATGTCCACATACACGCGCGCATTTACATGCACCCCTATACCCACGCGCGCATTTACGTGTGGTATTTATCATCTAATAATTACTACAGTATATTTATATAGTTTATAATGTCACTAGATAAAGAGCTCTACTGACATCTACGAGTGCCCATACACTCGCGCGCATTTACGTGTGCCCATACACACGCGCGCATCCACGTGTGCCCCTACACACGCGCGCATCCACGCGTGCTCATACACGCGTGCATCCACGTGCACCTGCCTACGTGTGCCCATACGCACTCGCGCACCTCTCCGTGTGGCCATACATACCCGCACGCATCTACGTGTGCCCACACACGCAAGCGCACATCTACGTGTGCCCCTATACACCCGCACACTTCTACGTGTGCCCCTACACATATAAACATCCACATGTGCCTACATACATACTTCTGATGTGCCTACACGTATATCCATATATCCAACTACCTGTGCCCACACACCTATCCCCCACACATGCGCCTCCGCACGCACGCCTCCCCATGCACCCATCCATGAATTAATTGGGGAATTCAGATAAAGTAACCAAGCATAAATGCTAAACATTGCGATTCCCATTAACAAGTATTTATCATCTAATAATTACCACAATATATCTATATAGTCTATAATGTCCCTAGATAAAGTGCTCTATTGACATTATATAATTCTCTGCACCGTCTGAGACCATAAGTGGGGGGGACACGTCGCCAGTCAGACCGCGCTCCCTCCTATGCAAATCTTATGCCAGCCTTTCTGTCCCAACTTCGCCATACCCCCACCCCGCACGGGCGGGCAACTGCTACCCCCGCACGGGATACCAGAAGGAAGCGGCCGCTGGGAGCAGTCAAGCATCCACTTGCCATCGCTCCCAGCGCCTCAGCGTGTCCCCCCCCGCCGAACTACAGTATATTTATATAGCTTATAGTATACATGCCTACATACACGTACACCGATTTACCTGTACCCATGTACACATATATACACGTACCCGTATACACATATATATACCCGCACACATACCTGCACATAATCGCCCCGAGCGCATCAGCGTGTGTCCCCCCGCCGAAACTAACTGCGGGGGCAGACCGTGAAGCGCCAACCTTGGCCGCCCCCTCTTTGCGCTTACCCCCGGCCTAGGGCCGCAACCACTAAGAGCGGCTGCACTAGCCTATACATGCGTATATCTCCACTTACGTATACGTGCATACCCATATACACATGTACATACACACCCACATACCTGCGCATAACACCCATAAATACCTGTACGTACATCCACATATATACCCACGCACATATACATATATATACCCATACCACACATACATATATATATATACACCCCCATACATATACATATATATACATATACATATATATATACACACATATATATATATATATACACACCCATATATACCCATACAACGTTATTTATTTATTATAGATTTTTCCCGGCCGGCCCCCCCTGTACAGCCCACCTCACGCATACATTTTAACGACCCCACAAGTGTGGGGGAAGGGGGGGGCGCGGGAGCAGCCGCCTCTCCAGCCGCATGGCTGACCGGTCCACCCCAACCCCCGTGCCCCGAGACCACTAAACGAAAAGGGGGGGGGGAGGGGTAGGAGGGGCCTCTGCCCGCGCTACATTCCACCACGTGGGACTGCACCCCAGCCCCCGAACGGGCCACGAGCAGCCGCCCGCATGGGACACACGCGGGCCGCATGCCTCGGCCGGAACCCCCTCTCCCCGCAACCAACATCCCTCTGCCTCTCCCCGCCGGGTGCCCCTACCCATGGCAGCCGCCGCGGGGCTATGCGGATGGAGGAGGCACCCGCCCGCACAACGCTGCGGGAGCAGGTAGCCCCCTCCCCCCCCCAGGAGAAGCGGGGAAAAACCCGTCAGGCCCCTACTGCCCGCCAGACCCCCTCTGTCCCCCGAGACCAACCCCTCCCCGCCTGCAGCCGCCGCGGCACAGGCTTAAGTCCGACCCCCCCAGCTGCATGCTGCGCGCCGCAGATGGAGGATGGGGACGGGCCGCTACCCTACGGGGTCCCTCTCCTCCCTGCATCCCGCCTCCCCCCTCGCCGCCGATTCAAAAATCGCGGCTATACAGGAGGGGGGAGTGCCCAGGATTGACCCCCCTTTCGGGGCCTTACCTTAGTTTAAACTGCAGGGAGGAGCGGGACTTCCAAATCGTCTGGCGGGCAGCCAAAGAGGATGTGCTGCCCGCCAGCCTGGCCTTAAGTAGGCCTTCCTGGAACTCCTCCCCTGTCCTGGGGAGGGAGGTGTGGGGGCGGGCCAGCGAGGGGAAGGCCGGACCCCCCCCGGTCATGAAGCCCCCCCGCCTATGGCTAGGGGGGCCGCTTTATTGCACTAGGAGGGATTGCACACTTGTTTAAGGTGTTCCATGGAGGCTGGAACTAGAGCGCGGGTTTATACAGTTTTACTTGATGGTAATGTATGTATGGTACTGATTTTGTATGTACACCATCCCCCGCCAACAATATAGTTCAGGGGTGCGCAAACTGGGAGGAGCGAGATTTTTCTGGGGGGGGCTGTTGTAGAGGCCCCGCGCTCTTCCCGAAGGCATTTAAATTGAATGCCGGGGGACCGCGCTAGGCCTCTGCAACCTGAACTTACCGACATTCAGCTGGCCTCTTGACGTGACTCTGCAGCGTCATTTGACGCCGCCCTAAGGTAAGGGGGAGGGGGGTGCGAGCAGCGGGGGAGACGAGGCAGGGGGGCACAGCAATAAAAGTTTGCTCACCCCTGATTTATAGTTCATGTACTCCTGTGTGCATCTAAGGGAGTACAGAGAAACACATGGAAGGCTAGTTGTCTCTTGCATACCACACAATAAAGGGTATGGTGGACAAAGGCATTACAAGTTACTTCTGAGATAATAATAAACCGTTAATGAAATCACGGGCATTCGTGAAACATCTCGCCAGGCATGCAAGCTCTGGATCAACAGGTATCCCATTTTGATGGCTACAATCCACGGGAAAGGATATTTTTGAAGCTGCGAGAAAATGGTAAACTAATCATTTTAGACAAATTTCTTAACTGGATTCCAGAGCACTGGACATGATTTCTGTCCCAATAGCATAGTGTTTAAGATCACGCCTGTGTTCCTACTTGATTTTTCTGCCATGTCAGCCTCCTCCTTATAATATGCTTGTATATGACCAGAGATTTGTGAATGTGAGCAATTGCAGTGTTTGAATTTGTTTGCAAATGTAATGGGAAGTTCACCATTTCTTCCATATTTCACATTAAATGATCTGACACATAAAATGGCTTGTTATATAGTGTGTGCGTGCGCGTGCCAGTGCGAATGCACGTGTCGCATGCTTTTTGTGTGTATGCTGTGAGCTGAGAAGGTAGTATGTGTGTGTATCTATGTGTAATTTATTATTAATAAAAAAAACATTGATAAAAATAAAATATTTATTAACATTGTACACACATACATACATACATACACACACACATACACATACATACACACACATACATACATACATACATACATACATACACACATACATACATATACACACATACATACATTTCAGCGCCGGTAGCGACGCAAAATCATTCTTTTCCCCGTTTTCCCCGCTGTCGGCCGGATGCACGCTCACTGCCGTGCGCTCGCTCGGCCCTTGTATAGAAGGGCTGACTAACCTCAGCCAATTATAAGTGCCGCGCGCGCACGGCGTAGCGCATGCGGCCACAATATAACAGCCCTTATGCAAGGTCATGTCACCCCCTGGTACCAATGCTGTAAAAAAAAAATAAAGGTATTTTATTGTAGATAATGACTGAGTTGGACATTAGTCTTGAATAGACGGTACAAATAACATGTAATAAAGGCTGTACGTTTGTTATAAAACATATGGCGATTGGAATACGACAGATTATGATTTCCAATCGTACATCAATGATCTCATTTATTAGGACCACAAGTCAAAATGCTTCATATATACTGTATATATATATACTACATAGGTGAGACAGGGCAGGGGCTAAACAAGAGAATGAACCTGCATCGCCACAGCATCACGTGCGGAACAAGAGACAGTCCTGTCGGCGAACTTTTCTCTGACTCTGGCCATAAGCTGAACGATCTGAGGGTTGCCATACTCAAAGGTAATCTTAAAACACCGAAAGAGAGACGGTTGCATAAATACAAATTTATGCAACTGTTCGGGACACTTAGCGGTGGCCTAAACAGAGATCGAAATTTTATGAGTCATTACTGACGCAAGTGAACTCTCTTCCCATGAGCGCTATAGGCCATGTCTGTACATACTGTGCTATATGTATGCACACACAGCTGTCTCTTACACATACTAATACTCCTTGTTTTTCCATCCCTATACACCTATAGGGACCACATAGTATCCACACACACTTTTAGTTGTGCTATAATCTCTCACATTTCCACACCTACCCACACCATTTATATCCACTCCCACTCCACACACACCTTTTGTAAAGCACTGCATATACTGTGGGTTCACCATTCATTTATATTCACACTGATACACACACACTCTTACATCACTTGCTTTCAGGAACCTTTTGACACCTCTAGCCATAAAACACATCCACACCGGGGGAAGGACTAGCACAGATAACATTCCAAGAGACACTGTTTTTAAGTATACCTTTTGCTTGCTTCATTCATTGTAACATCGCCGGAAGAAGAGATCAGTGTATCTCGAAAGCTCGCACAAATAAAAGCATTTCGTTAGCCACAGAACGGTATCATCTATTTATTTTTTGATTATATATATATATATATATATATATATATATATATATATATATATATAAAAACACACATATATACACATATATATATATATATATACATATACATATACACACACAGACAGTGTTCGACAAATCACCCAAAAATCTACTCGCCACCTAGCCCCGCCCCCAGGCCAGCTTTTTTAACAAAAATTAATAAATTCCTAGTAAGAACAACATTAGTTTTTGACATAAGTTTATTTAATGTAGTACATTATACTACAATTAGTCCTTGTTACGTGTGTGTGTGTGTATGTGTGTCAGATTTAGAAAAAAAAGCCAGATGTGAATGACTAGTTTCCTGAACCCCATAACTAGTGCCTGGACGCCCCCGCTTCACAATATCTAATGCAGAAATCCCGCCTGGGATCTTACCTGATCCACAGTCCCTCAATGTCCAGGTACCCGCATTCCCGCAATGTTATACATTTGGAGGGGAGGTGTTCCCTACCTGTCTTCTGGGTTAGAGGGGATTCCGATTTCTTCTGTGTGAAGCTCGAGAGTCAGATCTGGAAGAAAGCAGTGTATGTTATTTCGGTGTAGTATAGGGCAGTTAAGATATATAGGGTAAATAAGAGATCCAGAGTGTGTGAGAGAGAGAGTGTGGGTGTGTGTGAGAGACAGAGACAAACACACAGAGACAGAGACACAGAGACAGAGAATGAGAGAGCACGACGGAGAGAGGGTGACAGGGAGAGAGAGGGTGAGGGCGACAGGGAGAGAGAGGGTGAGGGCGACAGGGAGAGAGAGAGGGTGAGAGAGAGAGAGAGGGCGACGGAAAGGGAGAGGGTGACACACACTCACTAACAGACACACTCACAGACACACACACTGGGTGGGTATTCATTGGAAAGGGAGGTGGCCCACCTGTTCATCCAGGCCTTGTCCTCCACATGCCAACTGCGGGCTGAGGGTCGGGCAGCCAGACGGGGGGGTCGGGCAGCCAGGCGGGGTGTTCGGACAGCCAATCGGGGGGTTCGGACGGGCAAACAGGCAGGCGGGAGGTCGAGCAGACATGCGCGGGGGTTGGGCAGCCAGACGGGAGGTCGGGCAGTGCGGGGGGATCGGGGGCCAGCGGAGGACAGCCGCACGGCCACACCAACCTCCCCATGAGAAACATGGCCGGACGGGGAACTTTGCCAAAACCCTCCCGCCCCCCCGCAGGCTGCAGCCATGGCGACGGGAGTTAGAGCTGCCAGCCTGCTTCCCCGCTTCCATTACCTGCGCGTGTGCCAAAGGAGCGTGGGACGGGGGGGAAGCGCCTGGGCAGCAGCCGCGGGACCCCCCCAGCCTACCTCCCGCCCCGGGCGGGGATCAGGGGCAGGTGAGGTTGGGGCTGACCCAGAGCTGCCAGCTGGCCCTCTTCCGCGCGTCACACCAATCAGGGAGGGGGGTTATTTATTTTTTAAAAAAAATTGGCGCGATCAGGGAAATTCGTAGAGCCGCAGCACGGCTCGCCAGCAGCCTAAATCCACTCGCCATGGGCGTGTGGTTATAACTATTTATGTCGAACACTGTGTGTGTGTGTGTGTATGTGTATATATATTATATATCTATATTATACACTAGTATATACTGTATATATATATACTATATATATATATATATATATATCTACCTGGGTGTCTAACTCTCTCTCTTCTCTCGCTCCTCTCTCTCTCTCCTCTCCTGTCTCTCTACTCTTCTTCTCTCTCTCTCTCTCATCTCTCTCTCTCTACTCTCTCTCTCTCACTCTACCTGTCTCTCTCTCTCTCCTCTCTCTCTCTCTCTCTTCTCTCTCCTCTCGCTCCGTCTCTCTCTCTCTCTCTCCGCTCTCTCTCTCTATCTCTCTCTCTTCTCCTCTCTCTCTCTCCCTATTGTCTCTCTCTCTCTCTCCCTCTCTCTCTCCTGTGTCTCTCTCGCTCTCCTCTCTCGTCTCCCTGTCTCTCTCTCCTGTCTATGTGTGTGTGTGTATACATACATACATACAGTTTTAAAGATCAGGGACATATGAACTTAAAAATTGCAGCACCAAAAAAAAAATCTACTGCATTCAAATAATGCTATAACCTTTTGCACATGCTGAAAGGGTCTATGTGATCGTCACGGGAGGCCAGATGTGGCTTTGGCCCGCAGATTTCCCACCGATGGCTTAGGTTTTTAGTTCAGGCTTTGATGCTGACATAGGAAAATAGCTGCTCCCTGGAAAAATAAACTGCGTTCTTCTCTAAATTTGGCACACCCCATCCAAAACCACTTGCTTGTAATCATAGCCATGGTAACAGTCTTTGCATGTTTTAATGTTTCCATTTTTATATTGCACAAAAATGCTAAGCCCTCAAGTAAGAAAAAAGAAATTGCATATGTATCATTGCTTTATTTCTCCTTTAAGCAAATTTTAATTCCCCCACTTTCATTCTCAGGCGTGACATCCATTGGGCAGTCATAGAGTACATCTGAGAGCTGGCACAATGAACGCTGAGCAGACGCCGCTAGAAGACCTGCAGAGGAATAGTGCAGAGGAGCGTCTGACGGTGGCTGAGGATGTGGGCACAGAGGGAGCACTAGGCCCGTTGATATCCGATGTGAATGAGAACAAGGTGGATGGCGAAGAGAACGAGACGCTGGCCAGAAGCGAAGAAGATACGATGATTGAAAGCAGAGACGTCCAGGACAGTCTTAATAACAACGAAAACTGCAACCTAATGTGCGGTCAACTCAGCTGCAAGAAGGGCTGTGAAGACAGCGAACGTACAGTGGTAGAGAGTTTTGCGACTGCTACCCAGGCTAGCAGAGAGTTGGCCACGGCTAAAGCAAAACGGATAACTGGCAGGCGCAGTAACAGAACCAAGAAAAACTGTAATGGAAAACCCACAGGTACGATCTTTCTTCTGTGTCCCCTCCTCCTTTGACTACAGAAAAAAAGCACATTGTGTGTCTTCCAATTCTAGTTTGGGACACCCTTCCTTCTAACTAAATGTATGTACATACTGCATTATAAAGGTCTACTATATAATCATACTCTGTATAAGCTTCCAGCTCTCAAATATCCCTTCTAATTAGACAAAATATTATCCAGAGGAGCCAACGTGCACAGTTGTGTGGTGTTATTTTGTGCGATACCTGTACTTGCTTTTTTTTTTTGTATATTATTTTTCTTCTTCATAATAAACATTCTACATTATATACCATTTCCATAGAAGCAGATACAGCATCAAATATATGTTCATATCGAACAACTGTTTTACCCTACAGTAAATGATCAGAAATTCAAATCCTTCACGCCCAGAACCAGAACAGGCAGTGTTCCTATAGCTGTCAGTAAATGTAACCGTATCCATCATTTAACATCGCAAATCCTTTTCCTATACATTCCTTTCATGGCTGACTGAACACGCGTGCTTATGTTACGGCTTGTGTATATACCCCCCTTCTACTTTACTTTGCTGACTTTTAATGCACCATAAGGCCTAGGACATAGTGGAATCAGCGTCGCTGAGGCGGGCTGAGCCGCGCTGAACAGATGCACAAAGCCCCTGCTTCTGTAATCAGCGCGGCTATAGTTTCTCCCTCCGCATGCGTGCTGATGCGTACGGAGGCTGAGAAAATCAGAAGAGACAGGCAAGTTTGAAATTTTGCCGCTTGGGGGAGCGGAGGAGCGGTCACGTGACCGCTCCCATCCAATGGGGCTGCAGCCGGCATTTTACCTACTGTGTCGGTGAGATAGCAGAGCCACCAGACCAGACAGAGTAGAGGCAGCACAGAGGTGTGTGTGTCACTGTGTGATGTGGTCACTGGTGTGGGTTGTTGTGTCACTGTGTGTGTGTGTGTGTGTGTGTGTGTGTGTGTGTGTGTCATGTGTGTGTGTCATGTGTGTGTGTCATGTGTGTGTGTCATGTGTGTGTGTGTGTGTGTGTGTGTGTGTGTGTGTGTCTGTGTGTGTGTCTGTGTGTGTGTGTGTGTGTGTGTGTGTGTGTGATGTGTGTTCATGTGTGGTGTGTGTGTAGGTGTGTGTGGTGTGTCACTGTGTGGTGTGTCACTGTGTGTGTGTGTGTGTCACTGTGTGTGTGTGTGTCACTGTGTGTGTGTGTGTGTGTGGCCTGTGTGGGTGTGTCAACTGTGGTGTGTGTATGTGTGTGTGGTGGTGTGTGTGGTGTGTGGTGTGTGTGTTGTCTTGTGTGTGTGTGTGTGTTCATGTGTGTGTGTGTGTGTATGGGTTTAGGTGTGTTGTGTAGGTGTGTGTGTGTGGTGTGTGTTGTTGTGTGTGTGTGTGTTGACATGTGGTGTGTGTGTGTGTGTGTGGTGGTGTGTGTGTGGTGTGTGTGTGTGCTGTGTGTGTGTGTGTGTGTGTGTGGGGTGTGTATATTTATCAAAAGTGCACAATGTTAATAATTTATTCTCTACAATGTCTTTTTTTTTAATTTTTAAAATATTATATAACATACACACACATACAGACATATACACACACATAGTTACCCAATGACACACACACACACACTGACAGCTACCAAGTGACACACACACAGTGATACCCGCCTCCCAAGCGCGCCTGCTGTTTCCTCTGCCAGGACATTAAAAAGCTCCTGGTAGAGCGAGCGGCAGCAAGCAAGAGCGAGCAGCAGCACAAAATTCTTTACTATGTCCCAGGCCTAAGAACGCACGGCAGCGCTTCTACTAAAAGCAGCTTTTATGTTCCTGAAAAGTGGCTATTTTGTAGACTTTAAAAAAAAAAAATCACGTGGACTTTTAAGTGCTGTCCATTTTCATTAGTAAAACGCAAGGGTGGCCAACTCCTCAAGGTCCACCAACAGGACATTTTTTCAGGATATCCCTGCTTCAGCATAGGTGGCTCAGTCAACGACTACGTATTTGTAGTCACGGCCAAACGTCCCAGGGCAGGTGGCTGCGGGGGGTCTTGGCCGGCCTGCGCTGCACCTCTGGCCAGGCCCGGCTGCCGATCCTCTCGCGGCCGGGCCCAGGCTCTCCCTCAGCTGCAGGCCTCGTCCTCACTCTGTCCCACGTTGAGCTTCCAACGCATGAGGGAGGCCCCGGCGCCACGCTGGCTCGGACAGTCGGAAGCTGGCGTGGGACAGAGGAGGACGGGCCTGCGATCTGAGGAGAGCCTGGGCCCGGCCGCGAGGGGACCGGCTGCCGGGCCTAGCCAGAGGTAGGGCCCAACATGAAGCGTTGCCTGGACCCCCAGCACCCTCCCGGCCTGACCATCCATATGTTTTTTAATGTGATGGAGGGGGTGTGTTTTTTTATATATATGTATTGGGGTGGGGGTGTATATTTATATGTATTGGGGAGTGAGGGGTGTATATTTATATGTATTGGGGTGGGGGTGTATATTTATATGTATTGGGGAGTGAGGGGTGTATATTTATATGTATTGGGGAGTGAGGGGTGTATATTTATATGTATTGGTGAGTGAGGGGTGTATATTTATATGTATTGGGGAGTGAGGGGTGTATATTTATATGTATTGGGGAGTGAGGGGTGTATATTTATATGTATTGGGGTGGGGGTGTATATTTATATGTATTGGGGAGTGAGGGGTGTATATTTATATGTATTGGTGAGTGAGGGGTGTATATTTATATGTATTGGTGGTTGAGGGGTCTTAATTTTTATATGTATTGGGTGTATTTTTATTATGTATATGGGGTGGGTTATATGTACTTGGGGGTGGGGGTTTTGGTATGTGTTTTGTGGGGGGAGATTGAGTGAGAGCGGGTTAATTCTCCACTCCTCCCCCTTTCTCTTTCTCACTCACCTCTCTCACTCACCTCTCTGGTGCCGGGGCAAACTTCTACCCTCCCCTCCACAGGTAGGGCCCAGGGGGAGAAGGCAGAGGGGGCCTGTCTTGAATAGCAGGATGGGTCTCTGTCCCTGTGCCCCCTAACAGGCATTGCCCTGCTTTAGTTCTGCCTGCAGTGCTGGTGAAACACAGTACAACTAGCATATACATCCAGTAGTTACTAAAGATTTTAAATGGAAATATATAGAATACTAACCTTGTCGCAGATTTTTATAAACCTACGTACTCCATGTAGTTGATTTTGGAAAATATTTTAACTCGGTGAACAGCGAGCTCCCTGTATTTCTGAAAATGTCCATTTGCTCGGCGTAAAGCTCATGCTGATAAGCTCTCAGTAGCTGTGCTGTGCAGTCAGCCCAATGCAAATAATGGGCTTTAACATATGGAATATTGTTACCACCCGTTTTCGAGTAAGTCTCATAGGAGGTTATTTATTAAACTGCAATAGTGCCAATCAGGACACGATCGCACGGAAAACGCCCATTGAAATCAATAAACGTTTTATGACCAATATTCAGTATACTGGGAAGACGCCTGTCCCACTCTTATATTAATTACTGGGACCATGCATATTCTGGGATCAGGAAAGGTATCTGTCTTCCACTGGATCAGTGTAGACACACATCTAACATGCTGGGTTAGGAGTTGGTGAATCTAGTTGAGCAGCTAAACAAGATATGACACGCAAGAATGGTTATGTACATATTAGGAGAACTTGTTTCTTGGTTCGTTCATGCTTATTAGAGCCCAGTTATTGTTTGTAATTAGAGATGAGTAACAGAGCGTCACCACGGAGTCACTCAGTGTTTCACATAATGTTCCATTGCAACGTACATTATGCTGCTGCCATTGTGTCTTCACACTCCACAATATCATTATTATTTTTTTGCACCTTGTATGGATTTGGAGGCACAGATAAAATGACAAAAAAATATATATTGTAGTTCTATGTACACTAAGTGTTTTAATCTTGAAATATTTGTGAAGATTTTATCTGCCTATATAAAAACAGCCAGTTTTGCGCATTCCTTTAATAATGTAACTTAATTCATTAAAATACACTGAAATATGGGAAATGTTCTAGAGCAGCCTAAAGTAGAACTGTCAGACCATTTGATGTAAAATAGCTGTACTTTTTTAAAACTCCCAAGTTCTTGGATTCCACATACAGCTAAACCCCCTTATGACGCTGTGCTAGAGGTCCAAAGAATCGCATTGCGTTATAAGCGGATCGCGTTATAACGGGGTTGAGCTGTATTGGGTTCATTGCAACAAACTATGACATATTGAGAAGCAGAACTTAGATTGCAAGCTCTTCGCGGCAGGATCTCCCTTTGACTTTGCCATTTAACTGTTGCACTCATCCATATCGTTTGTCATTTATTTGCCTTGTATTTTTTTTTTTTTAAAGCGCTGCGTACCTTGTTAGTGCTTTCTAAATCCAATTGCACATAGTTGCATTAGTGAGTCGGGGCAAATAGTAATAATGATAATACAGTTCCCTTTGTTTGATTGAAAAACGCAGAGAAGGTTTTCTGTAGGTCTTTTTGAAGCCACAATTTTAAACCTGCTTGAAAATTCCCGCGACACAAATTGCTACTTTAATAGAATGTAATACTGAACTCAGTCTGGATGCGAGATCTGTTCAGGGGAAGATGCAGATCCCAGTAAGCAGGTTAGGAATTTGATATATTCTAGAAGGGCAGTTCACTCTCTCCTTTGTTTTTAATACAGAACACAAACATATATTATAAAGAATCACCATATTTTTGGGAAGCTGAAGTCAAATTTGCTGTGTAAGTGGCACCTTTGCTTTGCGCTTCACTTTCACCTGTGTCATGGATCATGTTTACCTTCTCTGAAACAAGTGTAAGATGAATACACAATGCTTTACATTCTCTGGTTTTATTCATTTCATGATAACGCTTATATGCAGTCTGTAGGAGTTATTGATCGTTTTAATACCCTAAGCTGTCAGCATGATATGTATATTTTTAGTTACAATATGTACAACCTGGTACTTAAAGCAACAAAACGCAGCACGGAGTGATTTTATTTATTTATTACATTTTAAATATACAGGATTGAAGCAGGGGGCCTCCAGAGCTGAACTGTTAGGCTGCGCTTATAGTGACTTGCGCCGCAACGTCGCTCCGAAACAAAAATGTTGAAGCCGGGTAAAAAAAAAATTTTTTAGGGATAGTCGCCACATGTGACTGTCTCTAAACCAATCAAATTGTGCAGCCCGCCCCTTTTAGTGACGTCACTGGCCTTGTCGCCAGCGACGTCACTAAAAATCAATTTATAACTTTCGCCAGTGGCGACGGCGACTGGTGACGTCATCTGTCGCGTTGCCAGCACTATAAGCGCTGCATTAATATCCGCTCCGGGACCCCCAGCTTCCAATGATGCTTACATCCTGTAAGGGGTGCCAGTATCTCTGCGGAGTTTAAATGCCCTCATCACGCTGGCCAATAGGAAGCTGCAAGGGATGGCGTGGGACATATAAATGCCGCAATTTCGTTCGCAAGTTTCCTGGCTGCAGAGATACCGGGCCGGCACACCGTACAGAGTTAGGTATCTGTTAGCAGGGGATCCCCAGAGCTGAAATTAACACCGTTCAGCTCTGGAGACCCCCTGCTTCAACGCTGTAATAAACAAATTAAACTAAATTGCGCAGTGCTACATGTTTTGCTGCTTTAATATTGCACATTTGCATGCAGAATTCGCATACATAGGCATTGCAATACAATGTTTACAATAACACATGGGGGTAAGAGTATGAAGCATAAATAGTAAACGTTAGGAGAAGGTAGTTGGCCATATGACAACATGCTAAGATACTCTTTCATGCAGTTTGTGTCATGGTACCTATAATATAGATTATAAGAACTACGGTACATACAGCAGGCAAAACCTGCTCATCCACCGAGTCAAAACTCACAGCCTACAAGCTTACATACACAGCCCTTGATAAAAATACAAGAAAAGCAACTTAATATATAAACCGAATGCTTTTATATCATGCTTAAGAGATGTTGCCATTTACTTGAAGTCAACAGGTTGTTTTTGATTAGTGGCTGGAGGCGAGTCCCTCATTCTGATGAGCTTCACCATTTTGTAGTGGCAAAGTGTCATGCATTAATAATTTGGGATGCAACGGTTTCCCCACAGGGTATTCCTCCGCTGGTGGTATAGACAGTAATTTCACTGAGTCTGCTCACGAGCTGAGCACACCCGAGTCCAATGCCAGCCTCGAGCAAAGAAATCAAAAGCATCTGCGACAGTCTCTGTTCTCCATCATTCGAGAGGAATTTGAGCAGACGGAGGATGTCCGGATGCTTCCCACGTGCCTTCACCAGGTAGCACTTTGTGTTTCTCTGTGTCTGTTTGAATGCATTACTTTGAACTTGCTTTGTGTGTACAGTACAGCTCTCAGATCTGTGGGAGTGGCTAAAATTCACATGTAGGCGCATAATGTTCCTGCATAACCCTTTGTGGCTGACTGTGCACCCATGGCAGCTGTATGCCTGTTCCTGTGAGTCCTGACCCACATCACATTCCAGTTGCATATTTACTTTATATATGAACAGTTATTGAGGCTTTGCCCTTTTTAGAGTTATATTTTTCGGCCTGTATTAAAAAGCTGTTAACCAGATCGTCAATGAAAAAGAAAGATCAACCATTGTAAGCTGCCACGTGGCTGAATGCTTTCACTTTACCGGAGCTCCAGTGTATGCTGCGACGCATGCTTACACCTTGTGCAAAGACATAATCAGGGCTGTCCCTGTTTTACAGCCTATTGAAATGCATTAAAAGCCTTAATCGGGCAACAATCTTTACCGGCAGAGGGGCCACTTGCTGACCCTTCTAGCAGAGAAGGGGTTACTCGGTCACACACACTAGTGGGTACTGCGCTCGCCCTGTTCGTCGCAGATGGTTTTGCATTGCTTGACATCATATCTCTTGATCTGCGGTTTGTAGAAAAGCAGATGTAGATTATGAATAGCAAAAGACAGTATGTTATGGTTTGTTAAAATCGTCATGTTTTCTTCTCAAATAAAATGTCACACTAAAAGGCGACTTCAAAAAGGCAGATATGATACAGGATATGGGATTGCCAAAAGGTGAAGTCATTCAGGTCTAATAGTCCTAGATATCATAAGGAAAATAAGTGAGTTGGATTTCTCTGCAAATCCGTAAGCAGCTCGTCTGGAGGTCTACAATACTTTGGAGGGGCGGTTGCTTTAGAGCAGGGGAGCACAATCTTTTTTCCCCTGCGTCCCCTGCCGGCTGTCCCCCTCCGTGCGCCCCCCTCGGCTCCGGCATTCTGGGCGACATGACGTCACATGACTCCAAATTACGCTGCATTGCCATGGCGACACCAGAAGCCGGCTTAGCCAAGGTATGTGCAGTTTACAGAGGCCTTCGCCGCTCCCCGGCACTTAATTGAAGTGCCTTTGTGAAGCGCGCGGGGCCTCTGTGAACACCGCGCCCCTCAGTTTGCCCACCCCTGCTCTAGAGTCCCAAAAATTGTTGGATAGTTTTTCATGCTATAAGAAATGTGATCTTATATTGCTGGATCATAGGGATTGAACCTCCATTCAAACACTGGCAAGACTAAATGTGTTTTATACGGAAGATGGGTTGGCTGAATTCTCCAGGATTAAGAAACTGGGGGTAAATTCCTTAAAAGCTGGGACTCCTACATTAATACGCTTTTCCACAGAGGCACAAAGATTTACATCCAAAAAAGTTGATCATACCTCGTGGTTAGGTAAAAAAAAACCTGAGGATAACTCCCTAACATACTATACTGAGGAGATGTGGGGAGACGGGGATTGGTCAGACATGTGGAAAAGGACATTGCTGGAGCACCCCATGTTAATATTGCTATATTCATATCGCTGTTGATGGTGATTGTGTTGTTATCATTCTTACTAGAATTCTGGAGACTAGACATACAAGTTAAATGTCTGCACCTCTGCTTCTCGATAAGTAGATGATCGTGCCATGTTTCATGTTGGTGTTCTTTGTATTATTTTATTTTTATTGGTTTAGATTTGGATCTAACATGTGCAACATTCTCAATATGAATAAGATTACGTTGTCCTCGTGGGGATTTCTGAAGGATCAGATAGTAAAAACATTATCTGTGGAAAATGTATATTAAAAGTCTAATATCTAAACTTCTGTAATACTATACTTGGTGGAAGATGATTGATCCTGAGGCTATGGGAGGAAACAATTGCTGCTGTACACAGCATGGGGTATGTCACACACCCCATGCTGTATGCTGCCGCATTTTTTCTTCCTTTTCTCTATCCAGTGGTAGAAATACGAGAGTATAGTATTGGTACGACAGGGGTGCGCAAACTGGGAGGGGGGAGGGGGGCGCGGCGCTTACAGAGTGCCATGCTCTTCCCCAAATGCCGCTGTAAGTTTCCTTTCCTTGGCTTCGGGCGAAGTGTTGCCATGACAACGCTGCGTGAAATTATGCTGCGGGGTCACGTGACATCGCTTTGCCGCTGCGTCATTTGACGCCGGAATCAAATTTTATAAGGGGGGGGGGGGGGGGAGTAGGCAGGGGGGCACAGACTGAAAAGTTTGCGCCCCTCTGGTGTAGGATACACTGAATGGATATTACCACGACATGGTTGTAGGCTTTAAATATTTTGGCCAAATTATTGAACTAAATGACCCATATTTATGAGGAAATAATATAGACAAAACATATTAATGTACTAAATGATTTGTCACATTGAGGCTCCTTTTTGTCTCGTAGTTTTCATGTAAACTTACCGAGTCCTGCAGAAATGTGGTTGTTTGGCGGCTTACGATATAAAGGTAGTTCAAGCAAAAATATGTATTAGAACCAGCCTAATGAAATGACAAACTTGCCAGCAGTTACAGTAACCAGACATAGACTGAGCACTTTGAGAGGCTTCTGTTTCTTCAAAATATAGATACCAACCAACTGGCAACATCAATATTTTCAATGAGCTGAAACACCAATTCTTTAACCATCCTAAAACACCCAAATAATACATACATAGAGTGCTACATCATTAAAGAAAAGTCATTGTAGACAACAGATGACAATTTGTTGTAAATGTATACATACAACTATTGTAACGTTAAAGCCGTGGAGCAGCTAGTTGTGTTATATTATTGGTAGGTTACCCGATAACCAAGTGCACCTTGTTGAAATGTAGTGCGCTGGTCCATTGAAGTGAAGCAGTTCATCATTTTATATGATTCAATTCATTTAGCTCATATGTACTGAGCGGCTCTGTCATAAGACACCTTGTAGCCCATTTACTTGATTGGACCACAAGGTGTCTTCTGCACCAGAAGGTGCTTTATGGCATAGCACCGTTTAGTAAATATGGACTAGCTCGGGTACAATTATATTTAATTCACTCAGGGAAAAAACCTTCAGAATATGGAGCACCTTGCAAGAAAAGCATTGTATTATTTCGACTTAGTATTGCAAGCAGATTCTCTCTTTCGCTCTCTCTTTTTTTCTCTCTTTTCTCTCTCTCTCCTCTCTCTCTCCTCTCTCTTTTCTCTCTCTCTCTCTCTCGCTGTCTCTCTCTCTTTTTTTTTTTTCTCTCTCTCTTCTTTCTCTCTCTTCTTTCTCTCTCTTTTCTCTCTCTCTTTTCTCCCTCTTTTCTCTCTCTCTCTCTCTCTCTCTCTCTCTCTCTCTCTTTCTCTCTCTCTCTCTTTCTCTCTCTCTCTTTCTTTCTCTTTTTCTCTCTCTCTCTTTTTCTCTCTCTTTTTTATTTCTCTCTCTGTGTGTTTCTTTGTCATCAAAAAATAAAAGATAAGACTGCACAGAGCAGAAAAGGCTTTATGCGGAATGGGACTTTAATATTGGGCCTTCTCTAAAAGAAAGTTTGCTTCATTGAGTAGGATATGTGAAAGTCTTGATGAAACATCCTGAACTTTAAAGCCGCAATCCACCCTACTCCTATTGTTTTATTGTTAAACGATGGGAACCAAGGCGTTCTTCAGAGCTGAATGGCATTATATTCACCTCTGGGGAGCCACGGTTCCCGAGATACTCACCGATGAAGTTTACCCGGTTTAAATCTCGCTCCAGAATGGACCAAAATGGCTGCCTACTTTTGGGCCAATTGGAAGCAGCAACACCATCTGTTGCAGCTTCTCATTGGTCGGCCATTTAATTCCCCTTTAAAAACCAAGAAGTAATACAGGTAACAATAGCGTGGTTCAGTGCCGGAGGCAAATTCATGTACACATACAAATGTGAGGACAGAGCTCAGAAAGCATCCCACCGTATTTTATATGTGTTTTTAATTGTGGTTGCGAGCACATTGTCTGTTTTTGTCTTTTGTCACTGCCTCTCTTTTACTTGCCACGTGAAGCATACACCCATTAACCCTTTGGGTGCCCTGGGACGTAACTACTATGTCATGGGTTTTGGCAGCCTGAGTGCCCAATGACATAGTAACTGCGTCCAAACAAACATGCTCATTGTCTTAGGGGAGATGGCGCCCTGCGCTCATATGGACAGAATGGCGGACAGAAGGGGGGAGGATTACTCTTCTACCATTCTGTCATCAGTGACGGTGATCACGTGACCGCTATGGAGGGCAGTCACATGATCCTTGAGGGCCAGAGTGACTCACTCCAGCACTCAGAGGGTTAAAGGTTATTTTAAAAATGGCTGCAAGTACTTTTAACCTCCTCATTTAAAGCCGCCAATCCACACGCACACACACTCACACACAAACTTGTATTTGTGCTTTTGTTTTGACATATGGCTCCATTTTCTGCTTGCATCAAATGAGCTACATGTGACACAAAGTGTTAGCCGGAGAAGTTTACACCACTTCAGACTTGGCAGATTTTTTTTTTTTTGCACAAATACAAGATAAAGTGACACAAAGTTTGATCCATCTCATTACAATTCATGCGCAATGTACCTCCTCCCTAACTGCTTATTGCACTCCCCAAACCATACGCCGATGCAGTAGAGCAGAGACCTTAACATTGACACACAGAAAAGGAAGAGGAAAATAACGCATCTCGTGTACATTTTTATATAAAATTTACCCTGATCATTCACTGTATCCAAATATGAGCTTAAAGCAGCAGTCCACGCTGCTCACACACTTTATGTATTTAACTTCTCTTGACCGGGGTGATGCGAGGTTCCCTAACATCTGAAGAGCTGCCCAGTGACTGTCTTGTCCATCTTAACCGGTGGATACAAAATGGCAACGTGTTAAGGCTCGCTCCCGTGGCCAATACTGTATAAAGTTGCATCGGCAGTGAGAGGTGATGTTGCCACCTTCTATTCAAGACAAAATGGCCATGAGGCAATTATTTGCCCCTGCCCTTTTAACCGGGGCATATATCTCATGAGCCTAGAGGCCCCCGAGGTCAGGGGACCACGAGTCAGGTCTGAGGGATACCCTTGGTTCAGGGGTATTTGCTGTTTAAAAATACTCTCAACGGGCCTTTAAGCTGACAGCCTTGTTTTTTTTAGTCTCTCTTCCTTTCACTCTTCAGGTCTGAGTAATTGCACAGTGGTGAACTGCCGCTGCACAAAACTGATGAAATAGTTGTTTGTTATTTCTATTGTCATTGTTTTTTTAGTTGAAAGAAAAACAGTTGCAACAACTGAGCCTAAAAAAAAATAACCAAAAGGTGCACGGCAACATAGTCTTATCTCATTTACTGGGAGATGCAAAGTCCTGCAAAGCACACATCTCATGTGTGAGCACAGGGTATATCGAGCATTGTGGTGAACAAGAGTAGTGATCCCGGCGGAACAGTCACAGGGAGAGGAGAACCCAGCTAAGTTTTACATAAGAAAAAACAGACTCGGGGAATTTGCCGAGTTGCCTTTTGTGTGTGTGGTTTTACAGTGGTTCCGCACAGTCCTTTTTTATACCATCTCCCACAATGATCAAAAAAATCCAATGTGTGATATTTGAGAGAGAGGAAAAAACTATACTAAAAACTATAGTGACTGTTATTTATTTTTTACTTTAGCAGCTTTTCCACATTTTTATCATTGCATAATATCATTTGTGTGTTTTAAAAGCCTTGTTTCGCTGGAAGTAGATGTAACATTTTTGCTGAAAATGGTCCCTGCAAAACTTTGATTTTCAATGGCAAAGGTGTAACCCTACATAACAAGATATAGTAGGGAGCAGGAATAGGATATTCAGCGCTCGTGCTGCAGATGTAATGGTTGGAATAATCCCTGTGCTGCACGTGCATGGAGCGTCTCCCCAGAGGCTCCCACTTCAGA
This sequence comes from Ascaphus truei, assembly GCA_036426205.1. NCBI lineage: Eukaryota > Metazoa > Chordata > Amphibia > Anura > Ascaphidae > Ascaphus > Ascaphus truei. The sequence goes on along the minus strand of CM071570.1, from coordinate 118,595,431 downwards.
GGTGATCCCCCCTCAAGAGGGGGGAGGGCACCCTGAGAAGAAAATGAAAGAAAATAGCACAGAAGCGCACAAGGGATGGAGTTAATAACAGTAATTTTAATTAAATCAACCACATGAATGACTGAGAGGATCCACCCCTTCTCGCTCAAGAGTAAGGTAAAGTAAAATGCCCAGAAAATAATACCATACATAAGGTCTCTTAACATAAAATATCTGGAATAATACATCCCATACAACAAAAAACATTCAATGTAAAAATAAACATGAAAGTACTGACACCCAAGGGGATTAAATAAAACCAACATAGAGGACTAATACCCGCTGACAGGGGGAGACGGACACTTACACTGGCAAAGGTGGGGGTCCACCTGACCGCACAGATCCGGATCGCGGCACCTGGGAAGATAGCAACAGCCACCACTAGAGCCTCAGGCAGGCTCCTCTCAGCCTCTCACAACACCGCAGATGAACCTGTCGTGACCTCTACACACGTTCGCACCACACGTTACCGAGCACGTGTGCGAAACGTGTAGAGGTCACGACAGGTCATCCTGCTCGGTTTTGCTGATAGGCGAGACGGGCCTGCCTGGATCTCTAGTGTGGCTGTTCTATCTTCCCAGGTGCCGCGATCCGGATCTTGTGCGGTCAGCTGTGGACCCCCACCTTTGCCTATTGTAAGTGTCCGTCTCCCCCTGTTCAAGCGGGTATTAGTCCTCTATGGTGTTTTTTATTTAAATCCCCTTGGGCTGTCAGTACTTCCATGTTTATTTTACATGAATGTTTTTGTTGTATGTGATGTATTATTCCTAGATATTTTATGTTTAAAGAGACCTTATGTATGGTATTATTTTCGGGCATTTTACTTTTACCTTTTACTCTTGAGCTGAGAAGGGGTTGGATCCTCTCAGTCATTCATGTGTTTGTTTTATTAAAATACTGTTATTAACTCCATCCCTTGTGCGCTTCTGTGCTATTTTCTTTCAGATATAGTAGGGAATTAATAAAAAAAGGAAAGTACTATTATGTTTAATTTGTGTAGCTTTTCAGACATTGTTCCAAAAGTGTAGCTGCACAATAATCTACAATTTACAGTATGCATTGCTTTTGATAGGGGTCATGTGTAGGAGGGATGGTTACATACAGTAAAGCGGAGTAAAAAATGTGAACCAACTTCGCAATGAACGGTGGTGATGATAAAGAAGGAAAGGAAAAGCAATTTGTAAATACAGTATATGTAAAACGTGCTTATGGAACAGTGGTAAATGAAAGGATTTGTTCTATTTAATGCATTACTAGTTTTCTCATAAACGACCAGTGAATATAGTCGTGTAACGATCAGAAAGTACATTTGAAACCAGCACTTCCAAATCCCAACCATAAACTCCTTCACTGTTTGCCAGCACACAATTATTCAAAGTTACGCTGTGTGTGATGATTGCCCAGGCCAACTGAAATCAGCCATACAAAGCAGACTCTGGAGGTTAATAATGACTTTTAATTGCTGGTATTGGCATTGAACGGTTTGTTCTGCATGGGCCTTGGCCATGGTTGCCTGAGACTTTGGACAGAGCAGACCTTGAAATGCACATGAAGAACAAAGGGCTGATTTGTTTAGTCAATGTGGGTAAAGGTAAAAGCTAACGACCTGCTCTCGTTTGTTTCTTTTCATAGATTGCGGAGACCTATTTTCAGGAGGAAGACTGTATCCTTGCACATCTGAGGTCTGCAGTCACATACTTTATGGAGCGCAATTCTACAGGATTATAGTTTACACCATATTTACATGGAGAAATATCAAAACACAGACGAACTGGAATAGAGACCTTCGCAGTGTTGTTGATACCACGTTAAAGTGCATGACCGCAGCACATTGTGTCGTTTCCAGGTTGTGGCACAGCACTCAGATTCAAAATGGGGGCAAACATGCCCTCTTCAGTTTTGCAGACCAAATATGAGGGGGAGAAGGAGTAGGTATTGTGATGCCTTTTATTAGACCAACAGATAGTTGATGCATTACAATCTTTCGAACCTCTGGGGTTCTCATTGTTATTTTACTACATGGAAGAAAGGAGCAGAATGGCTGCCCACCGTTGTTTGCTTGTGCAATGCTCTGTGATCATTAGATGATGGTAGTCATTGTAATGTAAGATTGCATACAGTACAACTCTGCAGCAGGAGATCCAAAAGAGACCAATCTCACTGCAGCAATAGCAGTGGTTAGTGACTGCGGTGTTTATATAGCTGCACTGTCCTCTATTCAACATGCTTGGAAGCCGCTTCCCAATGCTGGAGAAATGGGAAATTGCACTAAAGTCTTCTCCAGCACAGTGATCCCTGCTTCAGTGCATATTGAATAAGGGCCAGGGCGGAACCACATTTCATTTCAAAGCATGTACAGTGCGCTGCCCCATTACAATGAACATGTACTTTTCAAAATGATAGCTGGAAAACTAGAACTGGAGCAGGGTTCCCATTCATTTCAAAGTTGGCACCCATGTATAACATGCAGAAACCTTAAGAAAACTTTCTCTCTGTACTAAGAGTTTCTTGTACATGGATATGGTGTTGTCAAGTGCAAAAAAAAAGTTACATGCTGTGAACACATTTCAGTGGATTATTTTAATTTAATAACACTCCTAATAAATTAATGAAAGTTAATAAACTAATACCTGGGTAAGAGATATATTTATATCCTCAAGTGGCAATATACCTGTATGCTCATTTGCATGTCTTAGACAGGTCTGCAACCCTGCCTTTCACCATTATCACCCAGCAGACAGTGCTTCCACTGCAGCAAGGCATTCTGGGAAATGACATGCAAATGAGCACTCAGTACCACCATATGCTTCCAAACTATATGACATGGTCCCTTGTAAGCTCATGCTTGCTGCATTATACAGTTTTTGTGCACAGCCTGGGTTAAGATGCATAGCCAGCAAACCCACCCACAGACAGCCGTTTTGACCTTAATGGGTCTCATCAATGTGGGGTTGGTTATACTAGCTTTGCAAAATGAAGCAGGGATAGGTTTCACCACACTTAGTTAAGTTATGGTGGGTAAAAAAAAGTGACAACCCCCCCCCCCCACACACAGTAAAGCACATAGCAAATGGAAATATATATATTTATTATTAATATATATTTATTTATTTTTTCCATGTGAATCTCAACACTATTCAAGTCAGTGATGGTATAACCAGTTAAACCTCAGCTTCATGTTGGCTCATTAGGTGTGCAGGGCGTACCTACTTCTTGTTGAGAAACAGGCCGGCAGTATAGCCAAGTACTCCTTAACTGCTCAATCAGATGAGAAGGCAATGCAGTTCATTCAGCTGGAACGGATATATCACGAGCAGTTGCTTGCAAATCTGTCTGCTATTCAGGAGCAGTGGGGTGAGTAGATGCATGTTGCGGTACATTTTGTTCCGTGTAAGTTCTGTCCAGATTGTAGACATTTCCACCTGTGATGAATTATTTTTTTTTTTTTTTTGGAACCACATGGACATTCTTCATTAGATGTTCTTCAGAAAGGAATTCCATGGTATTGCATGTACATGTTCTTTTTAAATAATCAACACTTCCCAACAAATGTATTTTTCATCAGGATGAATGTAGCCACCAGTGATCCATGTTTTACCATTTACAATTCACAGTCGGCAATTAAATATATATATTATGTGGATTAAATAAGAAGGGTATCGCTTTCAGTTTGTAATCCCTACAACATAAAAGTAATTATATGGTTTACAAAACTCCTGTATAAAACAGTAATGTTGGCCCAGTAAAACTTCTCGCATCCACTGCTTTTCAGATGCCAATACAAACACTACTGTTGTAAAATGTATAATTTGTCATTGTGGTAATAAATCTAGGAATTTCAGACTCCTAAATAGGAATTGTTAGGAATGCTAACTCCCTAGTTACTATTTCCTAAACCAAATCCGTTTCCCTTTGTTCCGAACCTTTGTACCTAGCTATGTCATCTCTTTTCTACTGGTGTCTAAGCAGTGACCCATGTTTACACTGTAAGATCTCCACCGCCAACACTGCGTGATGCTCCCAGCCCGTTACTCTCAAAGCTCTGTATTTGGGTTACAAACGCTATTCTAACGCTATTCTAACTTCTGTTTCAAGTGTTTAATCTCTGCTGAGTACATTACAAGCTTCCTAAACACATCATCATCTTAAGTAAATACAGACCTCCACTTCAGGTGGCATCGCAATACTTTTACAGTCAGTTTGAGAACCAAGACAATTACATACAATTATTTTGTTACACGAGACAGACAGGAAAAGCCAGAATTATTATTATTATTATTATGCACCAACATATTCCGTAGTGCTGTGCAATAGGGTTGGGGGAAGGAAACAATAGAATGACAAACATTAACATACATTGTTACAGTAGGTAAGGAGATCCCTGCCTCAAAGAGCTTACAATCTATTAGGCAGGGGAAGTGGAAGCAAAGTATAAAGGGGTACATTACATGAACAGAGGTTATACATTCAGTTTACAGAGATTTCATGGATAGCTAATAAATGATTGTGGTATTTGTAAGAGACTTTGGTTGCCGCCTTTTGGGGTCACTCGTGTAGTCTCATATCAAAGATGTCCTGAGGTGAAGTAAACGCGGAGACTCAGTGGCGGTTTCCCCATTAGACCCGCGACACGTCGCCACAGGGCAGTTTGCCGCTGGACAAGCCAGTTCTGCCGCGCCCGACCACGCCGACAAGCCAGGTCTGATAAGTGCACGTTTAAATGTCCCGCATGAGACATTTAAAGATGGCACGTTGGGGTGGCAGCCCTGGGCAGTGTAGCGGTCCCGCATGAGACATTTAAAGATGGCACGTCGGAGTGGGACGCCTGGGCCCCGCGTGGGACATTTAAAGATGGCACGTCGGAGTGGCCGGCCTGGGCACTGTAGAGGTCCCGCATGAGACATTTAAAGATGGCACGTCGGAGTGGCAGGCCTGGGCAGTGTATCGGTCCCGCATGAGACATTTAAAGATGGCACGTCGGAGTTGCAGGCCTGGGCAGTGTAGCGGTCCCGCGTGGGACATTTAAAGATGGCACGTCGGAGTGGCAGGCCTGGCAGTGTAGCGGTCCCGCGCGGGACATTTAAACCTGCATTTATCAGACCTGACTTGTGGGTGCAGGTGGTCAGGTGCGGACATCGCGGCGAAATGTCTCTGCGGCATTTAGGTCGCGGCCAAACGTTCTATAACATATACAGAGGCCCTGCTCTCTTCCCCACTGATTGCCCGGAGAAAGTATGGGTCCTTTAAAGTTCTTACCTCCTTCGTGTCGCCCTGATCCTTCATGCTTCTACGTCACATGGTGACGCGTTGTCATGGAAACGCAGCGTCATTTGACGCCTCTGACACTGAAGGAGGGAAGCGCGAATGAGGAGGTGGCCCCAAGGTAAGTGCCTATGGGTGGCGAATTCTTACATCCGCCACTGCGTAGACTAGAAGATTTTAGAGGTCGAATAATTGTATTGGTTTTTGTTTGGAATCTCCTAAATATTTATACTACAAATGAAATTATTTTAGTCTTTTCTGTTACTGATTTTTACATATTCGTGCAAATCAGATCCAGCAGTGGGCAAGAGAGACCCTCTTTGTTTTTTTTGTTTTTGTTTTTTGTTTTTTCTAATTAAGCAAAAAGTTACTTCACGTTGATTTTCTGATGAATGCGTTTGCCTGATTAAAACTGCGGTCTATGAAAAAATAGTGAATAAGTGTATTCCAAAGAGGGCCAGTGTAACATACTGTAGCAATATATGTGACTGATTTTTACATGCCAGCGTAACTCGTACATCGAATACTTGTTGAAGCATTGATGGTGTTCAGAAATCTTGTTTATACAGTAATCACATTTTTACAAATATATCTATATAAATACGTTGGTTAGAGGTAAGAATACTCATTTGGGGTGGGGGAAGCCGGTGTCAACACCGCGTGAGCTTGGTAAGTCACATTATCTCCCTGTACCTCCGGCACCAAAATTCTACCCTCTTTGGGGCAGGGACTTCTTGTGCTTGCAAGAATGCGATATACAGTGCTGTGTGCATGGACAACTTATATGGGGACAATCCTATTATTATTGTATTTGTGAGAAATGTGTTAAAATGTTTCATTGAAATCATTTTTGTTTTAATGTAGAAACAAAACGGAAGACGTCTGGATCTACTCCATTGTCGTCAACTAAAAATTCTGAAAAAGGCCTCAGCAGCAATGAACTGGAAATACTTTCCAACCTGTGTGGATCTCATCAAGAGTAAGTGTTATAATGTTGCAAAAGCAAATCCTACCCCTACACTTTATAGAGTGCTTATAATGATGTGTGCGCGTGTCATCTCATTTAATTGGGTCGCAAAAAAAATGATCGGTGGGCATATGCAGTGGATGTTTGTAAAGTAAGTGATCAGGGCAGAAACATGAGATAAATACATATAGTCATGTTTGTTATTTGGTTACAATGTGGATACATAATACTTTTGACTTCACTCGTTTTAAATAGGGAGTCAAAGCTGGTGGTAGTCTCAGGAAATTTGTTGTAATTTATTAAAACAAAGTTTATATTAATCATTCAGTATGTGTATAATCTGCACATGGATATAGAAATGTTTGTGGGTAAATGCACTTCTTTCTGTGTCCGACTAATGAGAAAGCTGCAATTCAATATTAGTAATGTGTCTTTCCTTCTTAATTAAAAGAGCCATGTTAAACAGCTGTGGCTGTCTGTCGTATACTTTTTAAGTTATGCAAGTGCTTGAGCAGAGTAAAACTGTAATAGTGCTATTAAAGATAGCTAAAAATATTTCCATTTATAAATAAAGTGGTGGAGGAAACACACCGGAGTCTTTCTGTAAGTAAGCTTACTTTGTATTTAAAGCATCAGAGCAGGTATATGCAGAAACGTGACGTTTCTGGACAGACGCGTCCCTATATGGTCTGAGGAAAGGACGTGTCTGTCCTGAAATGTGTCATTTCTGCATATACCTGCTCTGATGCTTTAAATACAAAGTAAGTTTACTTACAGAAAGACTCCTGTGTGCTTCCTCCACCACTTAATTTCTTCATGTCCACTTGGATCCAGCTTTGAGATGCCGGGATCAGCGGAGGGTGAGCACCAGGGAGGGAACCCTAATTATCTTTTCCTTAAACGATGTGCCACTCCTCCAACCCCCTTCATTGTTTCCATGTATGGTATGGTTGGTTACCTTTTATGCCTGCCTATCTGTTTCCACAAGTGACATTAAAAAGCTCTGGCTGAAAAGGAGTTGTGTTGATGTGGGCACTGCCGTACTGTATGTTAAAGTTAATGGTTCCTGTGTGAGTAGACATGCAAAGAATGTAAAAGATTTATAAGAAACTTAGGTTGTAGGAAAATATGTATTTCCCTGTTCCTTGTGGTGCCAGTTAGCTATTCGCACGAAAATACACTCTTGTCCTTAGACGGCCAATCATTTAGCATACACTTTAAAATACTTCTGGCTGAAGTCTTTGTTGGGTAAGTGTCCTGTGGCCATTGCGAGTGTACTAGCAGTAAGGACTTCAGTATGAGCGATTACTTTAACTTGTGTCTGCTCACTGCCCAGGGAGGACTGAAACTGTTTCCTTTACATCTGCAATGAAAGCAACCATTTGGACATGTGCCCCATGTCCTCTCCAAGTTGCATTTGCATTTTACTGGCCACTCTCCTGCTAATAATTGGCCTTTTCAATGGAAGCATATGGTACAGCTATCCCCTTTAAACTACCCTAAACCAGTGATAGTGTTTCAGTATTGGACAAGCTCCATGCTAATATTAGAGTACAGAGTGGGTTTGTCACATGCGTGCCAGTCTATGCAGGGTTTGTTTGAAGTATAGACGTTAAAATTGTTTTTCATTCTCTTCTCTCTTTTTCATATCAATTTTTCTTTTTATTATTGCTCCCATCCACTTTTGCTCTGAAGCCCGAAAATATGTAAGCAGAAGGTAAGCTTGTTTTTGTTTGCATTGTATGTAATGTGTGTTTGGCGTGCGGTGTGAGGTGCTGGACCTCCAGCTATATAAAAGGACTACAAAGGCTAGTAAAACAAATGTAATGATAAGCAAAAGGTTCACGAGAGGAAACTTTACAGGAGAAGGGAATAAAACCAGGCTTTTTAATGATCCACCCAAACATGTGGTTAGAGGAATAAAGAAGCATACATTATGATAGAGCTCAAATAGAATAAAACAAAGGTAATCTGAAAATGCCTTTTTCTCCGAGAAGTATTCCTATTTGTGAATTTCAATCCACAGAAATAGTAGTTGACAACCTTCCAAAGCTAAGTTAGGGTGCACTTCTACTGTGGGTGTATATGTATGTATGTATATATACAGTGTACTGTATATAGCAAATGGAAATATTACTGTATGCTCATTTTCATGTCTTAGACAGGTCTGCAACCCCGCCTTTCACCATTACCACCCAGCACACACAACTGGGTGATATGGTGAAAGCGGGGTTGCAGACCGTCACTGCAGATGAGCATACAGTAATATTTCCATTTGCTATATGCTTTGCAGTGGAGTTTTTTGTCACTTTTTTTTTTTTTACCCCCCCATAACTTTAATGTTGTGTGTGTGTGTGTGTGTGTGTGTGTGTGTGTTGTGTTGTGTGTGTGTGTGTGTGTGTGGTGTGTGTGTGTGTGTGTGTGTGTGTGTGTGTGTGGTGTGTGTGTGTGTGTGTTGTGTGTGTTTGTGGTGTGTGTGTGTGTCATGAAGAGTTACATATGTTTTGTAATATAAATTATTTGTTTTATTGTGATTTTGCGCTTAAAAATATGGTGCCTAGTATTGTTATGTTTACATCACACTTTTTTCTTTTTTTCTTTAATAGTTTTATTTTCTTCCAAAGTGTGGTGAAGTTTCTTTTAAATTGTTGTAGCAAAACAAACAGAAAGCTTTGTTAAAATAGTCTTTAATGGATTCACTTGTATTGATTAAATAATGTAGGTTCTGAATAAAGACAGCTGTAAAACAGCCAGGCTGGTAATGTGGGAGATGGTCTAATGTCGAAACGTCTTCAGTTTTCAAACTGTAGGCGTCTATCATGGTTCATTTTCAGAATAGTGTTTTGGGGTTTTTTTGTTTTTTTTTTAAGATTGGTGGTTTACTAAATAGTTTTTTTTTTTTGGGTGAACAACAGTTTTGTGGTATCATTTAAAAGCTGATCTGAAACCATTTGATAATATGCAGCGTGAATAATCGCACTTTACTTTGCTTTAGTTATCTGCTTCGGAAACGTCTTTGAGAATCAGCCGTCTCTCTCAGTTAATGGGATCGAATGAGATCCATGATGTAGGTGATCCTGCTGACAATCCAGGTACTTTGTCCTAATTCTTTTAACTTACAGGTACACGCTTGTTTATTTGGAGGAAGAAATGGACTAGTGAGGCATCACTTAAAGTATATATATATGTGTGTATATGTGTGTGTTTATTTATTTATTTGAAGTAGGGGGTCATTGAAGCTGAATTGTGTTAATTGCAGCTCCGGGGACCCACTTCTTATAATAATAATAATAATAATTGTTCTTGTTTAGCACTGCTAGTGCTATACAGAGACATTTTGCAGACACAGTCCTGGCCCACCGAGCTTACAATCTATGTTTTTTGTGCCTGAGGCACAGGGAGATAAAGTGACTTGCCCACGGTCACAAGGAGCCGACACCAGGAATTTAACCTGGTTCCCCTGCTTCAAACTGAGTGCCAGAGTCAGTGTCTTTACTCACTGAGCCACTCCTTCTCCCTTCTTCCATAGATACTTACCACTGTAGGGGGTGCCTGTAGCAGCTCCGGCTGGTCTATTTGGGGTTATCAAAATGGCGGGTCCCCGGAGCTGAAATTAACACGTTTCAACTCCTGAAGACTCCCTGCTTCAATTCTATTAAATACATAAATGTTTTGCTACTTTAAGGCTTATCGTGGCTGGAAAGCTGTATGGGAAACACTGTGAGCAGTATAAATGTATAGACATAAAGTATTGATGTATTGTTTCTTCTTGGCTAGCATGCAGGTATTTAGATTAGGTAGAAATGATGTGTCAAAGTCAGATAATATGGTTAATGAAGTCGCCTTGCTTCAATCTGTGGGTAGATGTGCAAACTATTCACACACGTTGGCGAACTGCAAATGGTCACCCTTTTTGGTCCAGAGAAAAAGCTTGCTTTGATCCCAAGGTTTGCAACAAGTTCGTTTTAACACTGAGTCAGTGGGCATTTGCATGTTCAATTCATTTCAATTGCTTTCGAAATTCAATCTATCAACTGAAGAAAAAATGTTCATTTGCGTGGTTGCTATTTCGCCAATTTTTCTTTTTTTTTAACAACGAGAAATGGCGAATTTTGAACAATTTGGCATGTTTTGCTAGAAATATTTTGAACCTGATCGAAATGTTCTAGGGTTTTTCAAATGGTTTGGAAAGTTTTTGTTATTGAAGCCGCGGGGAAGCGAATCTCGGCAGGTTCGCGCAGGGAGAGGATGATAACCGCTGATGCAGTGTTAGTGCAGATTGGTTAAAGCAAACGTTTGTTAGGGAGAGACTACCCCAAAGTAAAGAAGAGTAGTAGAAGTGTGGGGTGGCTTTTTAATTTCAAGCCAATAATACCCCTACAGATTAAGCTTTCTGTACATACTCTGTATCTTGAATCTAAGCAATGGAATATAAGAAAATGGGAGGCCCAAAAACAGTGGCCTATTGTGACGGTGAAGAGGTAGCCAGGCTCACTAATAAAGGTTAAGCCGGTTTGGTTACCTCTGATCCATGTTTTGGGTTCAGGAGTGTCAGCTCTTGGACCCAACTATTGTAAAAGCATTACCTGTAATTATGCGACAAAGAATTTCTGTGTTTTTACGTTTTCCAGGAATGCCAGCAAGCAGGGATTGCTGTGTGGTATGAGTTACAGGGGGGGGGAAGGTTTACGGATGTTGTCAGGTTGTGTCTATCTAGTCAGGGCCCAGAGATGCTGGTTCCCCTAAAAATGTACCTAGGAATCAGGTAGGATGCCTGGATGCATGTAGACACATTCTCTCGGTAATATCTCCCCTTGAAAACCCTTGCACGACTCACCACTAGGGGTCCCTGCTTCAGCACAGCCCAGAAAGTTAAATGGGGCATAGGGATGTGTGGTTTCCCTGAAACAGTAAAGGGTCCCTAGGTCAATGGGGATACCCAGTAAATGCCCAGGTCACCCAGAACCGGTATAGGGGTTCTGGGGGTACTCCAATCATCTACAAGGTTGTGAAGGGACTTTTAAAAGTCCAGTCCTAAGTTTATGGTATAGAGTGTGGGGAATATGGCTAGTAAGAAATAACGTGCAGCTTCTTATTCTATTTCCCATAACCAAAAGACTTAGGATATTTTTAAAGTGTATATTTTAAGGGACAGTGTGTTTTAAAACCTATCTGTTTGTGCACAGAAATGAGCTGGGACTTTCAGAACTAATGCTCTGAAAGGCCACTGGGGTCCCAAGTGGTGCCAGGAGGTCTGGCAGGAAATCTGGAGATGAAAGCCACAGAGGATAACCAAGGTGTATAGACCATTTGGACAGGAGGGAAAGATTCAAGTATCCACGTCCTGAGATCAATGGACGTCCTTTGCATTTCCATTGATACTACCAGACTGGCTGGAGCCTGTCACCGGGAGTGGCATTGAGGGAACCAGGGCCAGAGGGGCCTAATTGCCCATGCGCCTTGGTTTATTCAGATTTCCAGGTAACCCTGTTGTCTACCAGCTTGTCCGATTGGCTGCAGAAAAAATTCTCACGTTTTGGATTGGGCTATAGTAGTTTTTGAATGAAAGTCAGAGGTATTATAACCCCTTACACCCATGAGATAGTGTGTTCTCCAAGGTCCCTCATAGTTCTCCAATCCTCTAAGATTCTCAGCTTCTAAGTCTCCAGCAAGAAAAGGTCTGCTTCAGCAAAAGCTGCCTGGAATATTTTCTGTCCTGTTTTTTCAACTGTTATCAGGGATAGTATTCCCTGCATCTAGGAGAGTCTAGGTTGTTACCCCAATTCCCAAGTAAGTGTATCTTTTTGCTGTAGTTTGTGTTACCTTGTGTGTTTGTCTTTTACTGTCAATACATTTGCAATTTATTTCATTAACTTGTTTTGCTCAATTCATGATTTTGGTAAAAAGGTTTAAATGGCCTGGCCTCCCGTGACACCCAATATTTAACAGGATTGTCTCTTCCCACAGTAAAGAACGATGCCGTTGCCGTAATTCCCGGCATATAATCTGCGGCGGGGTATAATGGGCAGGACTAGGAATTAGTGAAAAAGATTTTTTTTTTTCAATTAGACACATAATACGCAGCGAGATATATGCATTTGAAATTCCGCAGAAAATGGGAATAAACCGAGTGCTTTAGCCTTTCTTTAGCATTTAACTTGAATTTAGTCAATCAGCAGATAACTGAAGGCTTGGCTTTATTGAAAGAAAGGAAAAAAACAACTTGATGCACAACCGAAAAGAAAAACATACCAGTAATCAGATGGTATACCGGTATTTTTATTCAAAACCGTCAAACTCAGAATCGCCAGAATCTGAGCAAAACATTTGTAAATATTCAGCGTTTAAGAGATCGTGGTCTTCATTTTCAGTTCACCCGCCATCGTTGCTGATATCTTCTGAATCGGCTGCCTCAGAAATTCCCGCTTTTCGGATAGCATTTGTAATCGTTTCGAGTGCTCACGCTTCCCATGCTTCCTTCACCCGACATGTCACTAGGGAAAGGGTTGCTTGGTGCATTTTTTCCCACTTTGTGTTCGTGTGAACTCGCTCAGACATCCATTTTCCCCGAATGTTTTCTCACCTTTGCCCTGAAGGATTTGTTTACTCTAACGTCTAATGCCTGTAACTGTTTCGTAAATTCTCCTGGAATTATCGATAATTCGGCAGGAACACTTTTTTGCAAGCACTTTTTGACTTCGTTTGATCATGAGCTTTCATGGAGCCCATTATTAAGAGACTTTTGCGTTGAAAAAACGCTCTTTTGCATGTTCACCACACGGTGTCGAACCGCCTTGTCATAATACTCGCGTTCGAGCCCTTTTCGTTTACTTGAACTATAATCCCTTTGGGAAACTCTTCCTCGGGTATAGATTTCCTTTTAAAAATAATCAGAGGATCCAACTTTTTTCTCCACGTGCAGAGCAAGCCAAAGCAACAGTAAAGTTTTTTTTTTTTTTTATGACCTGTTGTTTTAATGGATATAGTGCTACTTCCACAACAGTACGGCTTGGCGGATAGTCAAAACTAAGCGGCTACTTGTTCATGTTTATATTTTGACCGGGACTATAATTAGATCTCTTGACAGCATCTTTCGTAAATTTCTGAAAAAGCCTCGGCCTTCTTTCCCAGTCGGTGTGACGACTTTGACCAACGGTTGTTCTTTTGCGCATCCTTAAATTTTTGCGGGGAATGAAACGATAGCACCCCGTGGGCTCGCCTTGAAAACTTTCCAGTCCCATTTCTCAAGTCATTATTTGAGCCTTGACCCGAATCTTCGCAGTGGAATTTGGGAGACCAGCTTCTCATTGAACAGTGATCCATCTGAAGAGGTTTTATTGTGAGATCGGCGAGGCTGGTAGTCCATGGAGATGCATCGTCGTCGCTTATCTGCGTTTGCAAGCCATTTTTTTTTTTTCTCCGAAGACGAACATTTCTTTCATCCACTTCAAATAACTTTCCTGCTTCCCGACTCCCGGGCCTCTTCTGCCTTTTTCACAACTTTAAGTTTAAAATCGGCAGCATTACTCGCACGTTTTCGTTTCCCCGACATTTTGTAAACAATGTATTTTATCGACAATAGACCCACATTCACCAGAAATTATGACTTTGGAATCTGCAATTAAGGACACCGCGGGATATCGGCGAAAAGCCACAAAAAGCACCTGGACATTCAACATTATGGGAGGTGGTAAAAAACTTTGTAAAAAAAAAAAACTTGGCAGATAATACACAGTGCCCTATTTGCTTGTTTAAAAGGAGACATCTAGGCCACTGATTTTATTTTAGCTCCGAAGACCCCCTACTTCCTGGGATACTTGCCTCCAAATGGGGTGCCAATATCACTCTGCTTTTTAAAGCTCCCTCATCACTTGGTCCAATAGGAAACCGCACCGATGACATCACAGCTTTCTATTGGCCTGCAGCGGGAGCTTTGAAAAGCAAACATTACGTGATCCCTGCTAGTTGAGGACCCCCTACAGAGGTAAGTGTCTCCGGAAGCAGGGGGTCCCCGGAGCTGAAATTAACTTGGCTCAGAGACCCCGTGCTTCAATCCTATGTAAAAAAGAAAAAAAACTTGGCAAAAATAATCGCCGGCTTGGATTACCGCTTTAAAAGACTTCTGCCAAAGGTGCTATGCATAGTGATGCCCTTCTAATACGATATCTAGGGAAGGAACACACATTTTTGTTGCCATTGACCAGACCTACACCTTGTTTTATCCTCCAGTCAGCCACTGTTGTCCCTAACTGCTATGCTGATTCTTATTTAAAGCACCTGTTCCCCCCTTTTTTATTTTTATTTATTTATAATTAAAAAAAAATTATGTATGTCACGGGAGACCAGGCATTTACACCTTTTAAACCAGGATCAGAACATTGAGCAAAACAAGGAGGTAAAATAAATTGTGATTTATTCCTTGGAAACAGACTTACACACAACAGATTACAATATACAATGGAAAACACACTTATTGGGGGATCTGGGCTAAAAAAAAACTGACTTTTCCTAGCTCACATAGTCCATAAAACAAAGTCTTTAGGTTACCGGGGTTTAGCCCGGAAAATCCCTGAACTTCAATTGGCAGGTAGTTCCAGACGCCAGTGCTATATTTCTTCCGGAGATGCCAAAATCCCTTGACCGGGAGAGAGTACCAAACGTCCTGATACTCTTTTCGGCATGTAGTTCCAGCCGCGACTGCTACGCAGGGCCGCCAACAGAAATCATGGCACCCAGGACAAATGAAAGGAGAAAGGTCCCCCCCCCCCCCTTGAACCCATAGCGCACCTACCACGAAAAAATATTTTTTAGCGCGCAACTTTTACTTAACAGTTTTCTTCTTATTGTAATACGGAAAAAACATTACAATGCATTCTGTTTATTTTTCTATTTTCAACAAAAGACAGGTGAATGACTGCCTCGGTGGGTGACTGGGTGGGTGACAGTGAATTGGTGCGTGACTGCCTGGGTGGGTGAGGGTGGGTGGGTGACTGGAGAATTCCTACCAGCCAATCAGAGAGTTGCCAGTCTACTGAAGCCGGGCAAGGATGGATTCAAAATCTGACGGGCATGTGCCAACTTGGCACCTCTGCCGCCTGTGAGTCAGAAGCCACCCGTGGAGATGGGTGTCTCAAGGTCTGGGCTGGGTGAATGGTAGTCCGATGACTTCCATTCATGCCA
Source organism: Ascaphus truei (assembly GCA_036426205.1). Lineage (NCBI taxonomy): Eukaryota > Metazoa > Chordata > Amphibia > Anura > Ascaphidae > Ascaphus > Ascaphus truei. Next base: position 118,579,983 of record CM071570.1, on the reverse strand, counting down.
GGACGAGGGAACTTGTGTCTAACTCCTCCTCCCAAATGGCTTTAGTACCTTGGCAATCTCTGTGGCTTTCAACTGGACCAGGACCCGAACAGACTCGGTGGCGCCAGGCTTGGTAGCCACAGGGTCTCTTGGAAATCCCCAGCTCATATACAGTGCATAAACATATACAGCTAAACCCCGTTATAACGCGGTCCTCGGGGTCCACCCCGAGACCACCGCGTTACTAACGGGGTCGCGCTAATTTAAAAAAAAAAATGGCCGCCGCATCAGTGCATATAGTATTTACCCCGCGGTCCCGGCTTCCCCCTGTCACCGCGTGACAGGAGATGGGAGGGGGGATGCCCCTCCGGCTTCCGCTTCCCCTGTCACTGCGTGACAGGAGATGGGAGGGGGGATTCCCCTCCGGTCCGGCTCCCCCCGCCGCAGCACAGGGCCTTCGCGCCGCAATACAGGGCCCCCTGGCCCTGCCGTTAGCGCAGGGTCGTCCTGCCCTCCACCCCCCACCCCCCCACACCACATGCCCCCACGCAGCACAGGGCATCCCACCAGCCCCCGCAGCAGCGGGGGGGCCCCCGCAGCAGCCCCTCATCCCCCGCCACCAGAAGCACCACCCCCAAACTGCAGCACACATGCACTCAAAAAATCATCCCAAGGTAAGGTAGGATTGTGAGTATGTCATTAAAAAAGAAGGTATAGTGTGGGGGTTTTGGTGTGTGGTGTGTGACAGTGTGAGCATGTGTGTGCAGTGTGAGAGCAATGAGCAGTGTGTGGTGCAGGTGAGCATGAGCAGCGTGTCAGTGTGGCAGTGTGAGCAGTGAGCAGTTTGGCAGTGTGAGCAGTGTCAGGGTGAGCAATGACAGGTGTGAGCCTGTGTGGTGTGTTGCATGTGAGTAATGAGCAGTGTGTCAGTGTGTGCCGATCGAGTGCGTGTGAGCAGTGAGGTCAGTGGTGTAGCATGTTGTGAGGCACATTGAGCTAGGTGTGTCACGTGTGTGCAGTGTGAGCAATGAGCAGTGTGTGTGTGTGCAGTGTGAGCAATGAGCAGTGTGGGTCCGTGTGTGCAGTTGTGAGCAATGTGCAAGTGTGCAGTGTGTGTGCAGTGTGAGCAATGAGCAGTGTGAGGTGTGTGGTGTGTGTGCAGTGTGAGCAATGAGGCAGTGTGTGTCAGTGTGAGCAGGTGTGTGCAGATGTGAGGAATGAGCAGTGTGTGTCAGTGTGAGCAGTGTGTGTGCAGTGTGAGCAATGAGCAGTGTGTGTAGGTGTAGTGTGTCAGTGTGCAAGCTTTTGTGTGGCATAGCAGTGTGTGTGTGTGTGCAGTGTGTGTGCAGAGTGTCCAGTGGGTGGCATGAGCAGTGTGCAGTGTGTAGGGTGGTGTGCAATGAGCACAGTGTGTGTGCAGTGTGCAGTGTGGGCAGTTGTGGCAGTGTGTAATGTGGTCAGTGTGAGCAATGAGCAGTGTGGTGCAGTGTGTCAGTGTCGTTGTCAGTGTGTGAGCAATGAGCAGTGTGTGTGCAGTTTGTCAGTGGGTGAGCAGTGTGGTGTGCGTGTGCTGCATAATGTGGAGCGGTGAGATGAGTGTGCTTGGTAGTCAGTGTGAGCAATATCAGTGTGCAGTGCAGTGTGTGTGCAGTGTGGTGCAGTGTTGTGCAGTGTGTCAGTGTGCAATGCGCAGTGTGTGTGCAGTGTGTTCAGTGTGAGCGATGTTGGAGTGAGCAATTCATGTGTCAGGTGTAGTGCAGTTGAGCAATGTGATGTCAGTGTGAAGGCTGTTGTGTGCATGTGAGCAGTGGCAGTGTTGGTCAGTGTGAGCAATGAGAGTGTGTGTGCAGTGTGGCAGTGTGTGTCAGTGTGGCAGGTGCAGTGTGCGTGTGTGGTGTAGCAGGTGAGTGTGAGCAATGAGCAGAATGGGTGTGTAGTGTGTCAGTGTGTGCAGTGTGAGCAATGAGCAGTGTGTGTGCAGTGTGCAGTGTGTGTGCAGTGTGTGTGCAGTGTGTGTGCAGTGTGTCAGTGTGTGCAATGAGCAGTGTGTGTGCAGTGTGTGTCAGTGTGAGCAGTGTGTGTGCAGTGTGAGCAATGAGCAGTGTGTCAGTGTGTGCAGTGTGAGCAATGAGCAGTGTGTGTCAGTGTGAGCAGTGTGTGTGCAGTGTGAGCAATGAGCAGTGTGTCAGTGTGAGCAATGAGCAGTGTGTGTGCAGTGTGCAGTGTGTGTCAGTGTGAGCAGTGTGTGTGCAGTGTGAGCAATGAGCAGTGTGTGTGCAGTGTGAGGTGTGTGCAGTGTGAGCAATGAGCAGTGTGTGTGCAGTGTGCAGTGTGTGTCAGTGTGAGCAGTGTGTGTGCAGTGTGAGCAATGAGCAGTGTGTGTGTAGTGTGTCAGTGTGTGCAGTGTGAGCAATGAGCAGTGTGTGTGTGTGTGCAGTGTGTCAGTGTGTGCAATGAGCAGTGTGTGTGCAGTGTGAGCAATGAGCAGTGTGTGTGCAGTGTGCAGTGTGAGCAATGAGCAGTGTGTGTGTAGTGTCAGTGTGTGCAGTGTGAGCAATGAGCAGTGTGTGTGCAGTGTGTGTGCAGTGTGTCAGTGTGTGCAATGAGCAGTGTGTGTGCAGTGTGCAGTGTGTGTGCAGTGTGAGCAATGAGCAGTGTGTGTGCAGTGAGTGTGTGCAGTGAGTGTGTGCAGTGAGTGTGTGCAGTGTGCAAAAAAAAAATGTTAAATTAAATTTTTTTTTTTTTTTTTTTTTTATTAAACGGGAGCCATGGGAAAACCGCGTTATAACCGAATCGCGGTATAGCGAGGCGCGTTATAACGGGGTTTAGCTGTACCATTATACACAATGTCAGAAATAAAAATATTTCCCAATTTTGTCTAAGTCCTTCTTTTCTTAGCTTTGACTGAAAAGACGTGCACGTTCAGTTTCAACGCTCCTAGACCTTCCTATAAGAAAATGTGTAAAAAGTTGAACCAAATAATGTTTAGGTTCAATCTCGGAATTACTTTTCTAAACACACAGGAATTTGGACTTGGACATAAAATCAGCTTGCAACCTTATCGATGGTTGAAGCACCCCAGAACCTCTATACTTGGTTCTGGTGATTGGGGCATATACTGGGGGACTCCCATTAACCTGGGGACCCCTAACAGTACCCGGGATACACATATCCCTATGCCCTCATTTACCTTTCTGGTCTGTGCTGAAGCAGAGAAACCTGGCGGTGAGTCACGCAACTGCTTTCCAGGGAGGATTTTGCCCGGAGGTCTGTGTCTACATGTACCCGGGAATCTGACCTGATTCCCGGATACATTTTTGGGGTGGCCAGCAACTCTGGACCCCTTCTACCTAGACACAATCTTCACCTCAAAACCCACCCTGAAACTGATAACCTGAGAATCTCCACTGGTTTGCACTCCGAGAAAGGTAAAACACACACAAATTCTTTATTACAATACAATGCATGTGCCATGACTAGGTTCAAGAGCTGACACTCTAATCTCCACAATATGGCTCAGAGGTAACCAGCTGGGCATAAGACCTATATTTATGGCCTGGTTACCCCCTCACCGTCACAATATATATTATTCTAACCCTGATGTGTACAAAGGGTTCCCCGGATCTGAAGCGCAGTATTTTGAACTCCTTGAACCCCCCTGGCTGCATGATTCGGTAAAAGTAGCACATTCCTGTCCCCACCAGGCAAATAAAATGGCGATTTAAATCTCCCACATCACGCTCGGCAGTAGGAAGCCGCAACGTCACCCTAGTTTCCTGTTGGTCAGCGTCATGCAGGGGGTTGAAAGACCAGGATGTAGCTGCGCTAATTTTATCGGTAAGTATCTTAGGCACCAGGGCCTCCCCGGATCTGAAATGAACGTGGTTCTGCTCGGGGATCTCCTGCTTATGTACAGATAATTAAAGGGACAAAGGGGTCTGCTGCTTTAAAAATAAAACCTTCAGTTTATCTGCACAGTGCAAACCGGAAAACATGCATTTATTTATAAAATGTTTTACAAGGATATAATACATTGAGCGTTACTTCTCGTTTTCAAGTATGTCCTGGGCACAGAGGTATGATAGCAATAAATGCAGGGGCTGGCTAGCAAGTTTTAGCCCGGGGGCAAGCCCAACCAACCGGCCCAAGAATCGGACGGCCCACACACCCATACACAGATACACGCGCACACACACCACACACACACCATACAGACATGCATGCCATACACTATACCAGCGGTGCGCAAACTGGGGGGCGCGCCCCCTTGGGGCGGCGCAAGATTATTTGGGGGCTGCGTGCGGGGAAACCTGGGGGCGGGCAGAGCTGTGCACGGGCGGCCAGAAGCTCCGTGCTGAGGCTGCTTCTCTGCTCTGTGTTGCAGAGGGGGCGGGGCTTTCCCTGCACAAAGACAAGCCCTCCTCCTCCTGTCTGTTACCTGCCTGTTTTCAGCAGCACATGGGGGGACCTGAGCAGGCTTAGTTACTCCCTCAGGTGTGTGCGTGCGTGGTTGAGACACTGTGTGCGTGGTTGAGATTGTGTGTGCGTGGTTGAGATTGTGTGTGCGTGGTTGAGACTGTGTGTGCGTGGTTGAGACTGTGTGGGTTGAGACTGTGTGTGTGTGTGTGTGTGTGTGTGTGACTGTGTGGTTGAGACGGTGTGTGCGTGGTTGAGACTGTGTGTGCGTGGTTGAGACTGTGTGTGGTTGAGACTGTGAGTGTGTGTGGTTGAGACTGTGTGTGTGTGTGTGTGTGTGACTGTGTGGTTTGAGAACGTGTGTGCGTGGGTTGCGACTGTGTGTGCTGGTTGACTGTGTGTGGTTGAACTGTGGAGTGTGGTGTGTTTTTGAGACTGTGTGTTGTTTGTGTGTGGTGTGGCCTGTGTGTGTGTAGTGTGTTGCGCACTGTGTTGTGTGCGGGGGCGGGGTGGGTGCGTTGTGTTGTGGTGATTGAATGCGGCGGTGCACAAACTGGGGGGGCGCCCCGGGCGAAAGATTTAGGCGGGGCCCGTGCGGCAAAACCTGGGTGCGCAGGCGAAAAAGTTGTGAGCGGGTGGGCAGCCGAAGATGTGCGCGAGCAGCTGAACATAATAGTGCAGGTGGCGGCCACGTGATTCGGAGGTACGGGGGGAGGAGCACACGTGAGCGCTGTGATGTAAAACGCCCCTCCTTCCGGTGTCTGCCCTGCAATAGCGTTGTGGTCCTGCTCTCCTCCACTGGCAACCTGCTTCGCTGCGATCCTCTGCAAGTGAGAGGGTCGGCTGCCACTATATCAATCATACTATGAATGTACAGAAATAATGAAAAAAAGTGTAAACACTTCCCCGCTCGTGCTTGCAAAATTATGCAGGACACCCTGCGCTCATGCTTGGAGAGTTAGTGATGTCACCACTTTCAGCGGGCAGTGTGGACGCAGCCTAATTTTGCAAGAGCGAGCTGTTGAAGTATGTTAGTATTTAGACTGCGCTTATAGTGGCAGCGACGTCGCCCGAAAACAAATGCATTGTCGCCGCCGCGTGCGCTTATAGTAAGCGCGACACGATTTTTTTAAGCCTGCAATATTTGATTTTTTCAGGGTCTGTCGCCTCGTGATAGCCCCTGAACCAATCAATGGCCTGGTCGCCCGCGCCACCACAGAGCGAAATACAACTTTCGCTAGCAGCGACGGGTGACATCACGCGTCTCCGTCGCGGGCACTATACGCGCGGTCTTAGACATATTTGTATTTACATTGTATACCATTTAATAAAGATTTATTTTTTTTCATGTGATTTTGATTACATCAGGCAGGGGAGGCCTGATAAAAAGGGGGGCTTGGCATAAAAAGTTTGCTCACCCCTGCACTATACAATGAGAAATCTCCTAACACATACAAAAGCATATCTATGTATCTTTATATATATATATATATATATATATATATATATATATATATATCTATATCTATATCTCTATATCCAACACAAACAAGACAAAAATAATCTCAGAAACGAGCACTCAAAATATTCACTGAAAATATTACAAACTTTAATGTATTCAAATAGAACATGCTAAAAATATATATATTATATAAAAATATCATATAAAAATATTACTTGTGAGCACATTCACATGCCTTAGGCTGCGTCCCGGGTGAATGGAGCCGGGCGGAGACGCGCTGAGGCTGAGGGAAAGCGGGTGCTTTCCCTGGCCTTAGACCGCGCGCCGTCGGGGGGCGTGTACAAGAGAACATATAAACACATTTTACTCTTGCAGAAAAAAAGTTTAGGTTTCAAGATGCATTTGTGTCTAAGACTTAAATTACGTTGGTATTTGAGAAAACATACCAAGTAGTTTTGTACCTGTTATACGAGTTACAAGACTCTACAAATAAATGAATAAATATAGCTATAAATGTAGGATGAGTACGAGCATCTTGCCTAAATAGAAATTGACCAAGGTCGATGCTGCACATGTCTTTTTTTCAACATAATCTACTTTGTTACCATGTTAATAAAAACTGCTGGCAATTGTATAATTGGTAAATTGTGCCCATATTGGGAGTGTCTGTACTCCTAAGGCTAGGTCCCCGCTGCCTGCTGCAGCTCCCGCTGCGGCGTGCGCTGCAGGGACAAGAGCCGCCCCTCAATGGGGCCGGGCCCGCTACCCACCTTGCCCACCATGTTGCGTGACCAGATTTCTCTGAAGACCAGGAAATCTGTGTTCCCAACTAGCGACGGAGCGCTGGCCACGCCCCCGGCGGTTCAGCCAATGACAAGTGAACCTGCCGGATGATCTCATGGCTGTGCCCCCTGCCACGCTTCTGTCACGTTTCAAGTGTCTTTCCCCCTGCAGCTCACCGGGGATCTAAGCTGCACGCGCCGCCAGCCTGGCAGGCGGGCATGCAGCGCTGTCACCGGGGCCTCAGCCTTCGTTTCTGAGTGTTTACCATTGGGGGCGATGTGTGAATTTAGCAAAATCCTCTACCTGTTTCAAGGTCTGGATTAAAAATGCTCTGCAAATCGTTGGCAATGCTACCCGATTTCATAAACGTTTCCTCGCCTGAAAATGAGCAAGTTGCGCCTTGTTTGCAAACTCAGCGGAAAAGATTGCACATCTCTCTTCATCATAGTCTTAATGCAGAGGTTCAGTGTACCCCTGTCATTTACAATGAAGTTATCACATAGACATTTCCAACGTTTGACAGTCTGTGTTCAAATGCCATGAGCGATCCCTCTGGTATGGTGGCCTATGGATACCTATAAAACCCGAGAGATGTTGCAAAGTATATTTTAAGGTTGACCATTATTATAGACCCCAGACTTTATGAGCCATTGATCTCATGGCGACCAACCATTTCCCATAAGCTTCAGCCGTAAAGGTCAAGGTTATAAAGTCTAAGCGGTAACTCCCTTAAGATTATAAGAGCTTTTACCTAAAACCCTCATGGACATAGAAATCACACAATGAAAGCTGATAGCAGCAGCGTCATGCCGTCCCATCGAGGCATTCTATTTCCGGATAGCAATTCATACTTCGCAACGTGGGTTAGGAAAGGAGATAGATACAATCTTCCTAGAAGTAGAGAACATGACGCGTGGGGTGTTATTTTATTTATCTATCCACTCACTCCAGGGGAGAAGTCACATTTTCCGCAAAGCACCCATAGGGCGTTAATGGCAATAAACTTTGCATAGTAAGTATTTCCGGCTTCTCTGGATACTTACCGGAGAATACACGGCCGGGTCCTCCCCTTCAGGGAAAACAAAATGGATGTATAAACCTCCTGCGTCACGCAGGCCAATTGAAAGCCGCTACGTCATTTGTCGCGGCTTCCTATTGGTCCGCGAGACGCAGGTGATTTAAACCTCCATGAAGTACCAGCAGCACCTTCCCCGCTTAGTATGTTGTGATGCATGGGGTCCCCGGAGCTGAAATTAGCGCAGTTCAGCACCGGAGACCCATTCTTTCCACCAATGTCGTAAAAGAGGAACGTTTAATTTGGTATGCTTCTTTATAGTGCCACCTAGGACATGAGGGAATCAATGGGAGGTACATGTTTATTAGATTTTAAAAAGGGTTGCTAACTCCAGTCCTCAAGGGCCACGAAGAGATCAGGTTTTATGGATATCCCTGCTTCAGCACAGGTGGTGCAGTCTTAAACTGAGCCACCCATGCTGAAGCAGGGATATCCTGAAAACCTGAGTTGGACTGGAGTTGGCTACTCCTGTGCTAGCACATTCTGCGTAGTGGTGCGTCTTGTGCTTGTAGATAAAGCTTTTTTATGCCAAGGAAACAATAGAGATTAACACAAGGTTGGTAACATTGTTACAGCTCTTCTAGCTTTTTTCCCCCTTATCTTTTACACACACACACACACACACACACACACACACACACACACACACGTGCGGAAATAATTGGACACTGATACAAGTTGTTATTTTAGCTGTGTACCAAAATAAATTCAAGTTAGAGTTAAATAATGAATATGGGCTTAAAGTGCAGTCTATCAGCTTTAATTTGAGGGTATTCACATCCAAATTGGAGGAAGGGTTTAGGAATTACATCTCTTTAATATGTAGACCCCACTTTTTTCAAATGGCCAAAAGTAATTGGACAATTGACTCAAAAGCTGTTTCATGGACAGGTGTGGGCTATTCTTTCTTATTTCATCATCAATTAAGCAGGTAAATGGTCTGGAGTTGATTCCAGGTGTGGCATTCACATTTGGAATCTGTTGCTGTGAACCCACAACATGCGGTCAAAGGAGCTCTCAATGCAAGTGAAACAGGGCATCCTTAGGCTGCAAAAAAAAGAAAATCCATCAGAGAGATAGCAGGAACATTAGGAGTGGCCAAATGAACAGTTTGGCACATTCTGAGAAAAAAAGAACGCACTGGTGAGCTCTGCAACACAAAAAGACCTGGGCGTCCACGGAAAACAACAGTGGTGGATGATCGTAGGATCCTTTCCATGGTAAAGAAAAAACCCTTCACAACATCCAGCCAAGTGAAGAACACTCTCCAGGAGATAGGCATATCATTATCCAAGTCTTCCATAAAGAGAAGACTTGACGAGAGCAAATGCAGAGGGTTCACCACAAGGTGCAAACCATTCATAAGCCTCAAGAATAGAAAGGCCAGATTAGACTTTGCCAAACAATATCTAAAAAAGCCAGTCCAGTTCTGGAACAGCATTCTTTGGACAGATCAAACTAAAATCAACCTGTAACAGAATGATGGGAAGAAAAAAGTATGGAGAAGGCTTGGAACGGCTCATGATCCGAAGCATACCATATCATCTGTAAAACACGGTGGAGGCAGTGTGATGGCATGGGCAAGCATGGCTTACAATGGCACTGGGTCACTAGTGTTTATTGATGATGTGACAGAAGACAGAAGCAGCCGGATGAATTCTGAAGTGTATAGGGATCTATTATCTGCTCAGATTCAGACAAATTCAGCGAAGTTGATTGGATGACGCTTCACTTTACAGATGGATAATGACCCAAAACATACTGCGCAAAGAAGTGGAATATTCTGCAATGACCGAGTCAATCACCTGATCTCAACCCGATCGAGCATGCATTTCACTTGCTGAAGACAAAACTTAAGGCAGAAAGACCCACGAACAAACAACAACTGAAGACAGCTGCAGTAAAGGCCTGGCAAAGCATCACAAAGGAGGAAACAGAGCGTTTGGTGATGTCAATGCGTTCCAGATTTCAAGCAGTCATTGCAAAGAGAAAGCCTGTCCTGCGCTCTGGCAGTTAGTTCCAGCACCCGTGGGTGTCAAATAGTGTCACAAAGAATGGAACAGGAGAGTGTGATGGCGGACCTGAAGATAGGTCAGAGCTGGGAAGGGAAACCTTACCTATGTAAGCTCACAGACCTCGGTCCCGCTCTCCTCTGAGCTCCGGTTCTTGACGTGCAGCCTTCTAAAGATACGACATGGAAGAAAGAAGTTCCGGCGCCACTGCCCGTGACAACTTCAAGGTACTTCCGGGTAAGTAGAAAAAAACTTTATTAAGCCTCACAAACAACGGCTACACCACTGTAGCCGTTGTTTGTGAGGCTTCAATAAAGTGGGGTTTTTTTTTTTCTACTAACCCGGAAGTACCTTGAAGTTTGTCACGGGCAGTGGCGCCGGAACTCCTTTCTTCCATTCAAGCAGTCATTGCCTGCAAAGGATTCTCGACAAAGTATTAAAAATGAACATTTTCTTTATGATTGTGTTAATTTGTCCAATTACATTTGAGCCCCTGAAATAAGGGGACTGTGTATGAAAATGGTTGCAATTCCTAAACGTTTCATACGATATTTTTGTTCAACCCCTTGAATTAAAGCTGAAAGTCTGCACTTCTATTGCATCTCGGTTGTTTCATTTCAAATCCATTGTGGTGGCGTACAGGGCCAAAATTATGAAAATTGTGTAAGTGTCCAATTATTTCCGGACCTAACGGTACATACGAGACTGCAATTCCTTTAAATACTGCATTGTTCTTTCATGGATAGCAACAGTGACAAATGCTAGGTGTCATCTTTTCCAATATTAGTTGCCTTACATATTGTTTTGACTTTATCCTTTATCTATTGTCTCACTCGCACAAACATTAAACCTGCCCAACCCCCCCCCCCCCCCCTCCTTTGTACAATTTTGTTTGAACCACACTTTTTTACATAACGCTATTTTCTGTCTGCGGACCCCCTGGGTTTTTTTAGATACCGCTAGAGGTAACACATTGTAGTTACGGGAGAAACAAAATGGCGGTCTGAATCTTCTGCATCGCATGGGCCAATAGAAAGTCGCAACGTAATTCATTGCAACTTCCGATTGGCTCACGTGATGCTGTTAATTTAAATATCAGGAAGCTACCATAACCGGTAATTATCTTGGAGGGGTGGGCCTTAAAGTTATAAAAGATTAAAAGTATAGGATGGACAGAATATAGAATGGAAAGAGAAGAAGTGTTAAATGCCAGACAGGTTGTGGTACGTTAATTAAATGCCTGTTTCCAGAGAGGGGCCTCTTGGACCAAATGAGAGAGTTCCCAGGAGCAGGAGCAGCATGGCTAAAATCTCCGGGCCAAAGGAAGTCTGGGAACTGTTGGCAGTCATTCACTCTTCCCATTATCTTTATTGTCTCTCTAATAAAGACCGGTGGTCTAAGGGTAGAGAAAACACTTGTCTGAGAAACACTTATCCATTGAGAGGCCCCTTAGAAACTCAGTTTGTAAACCATTTCCCCCACAAATGAAAGCGGCCAAATCTTTGCATTAGCATGGTTAGATACTGTATGTTTAGGGAAGTAAATTACAGTAGACCGTTACATCAGGGGCTACTGCAATATATGGACTACTGCAGGGGTTCCTTTAACTGTGATCCACAGACCACTGGTTAAAACTGAAGCGCCTGATCCACATAAACCCCTCAAAATCCATCTGTCTCCTACAATCCGTGGTAGCACATTGGAGTCATTCCCACGCACTCTGCCTGGCAGAGGCAATGGAGAATGCACGTTCTAGTTTAACTGATTGAGGGTGTTTTATTTTTAGCATTGTGTTTATAGAGCCTTCTAAAAAGCAAAATGGTGTTACGGGGAAAGCTGTTTATACTATAAACAGATACCGGATGATCTGATTGATGTTAAAGCAAACCGAGTTGCTGGCTCAGACCTCTATGGAAAGTCAAGCAGCCGTGTTCATGGCATGGTATTTTTAACCTGTCCGATGGAAATTTGTGCATGTTTTCTGGCAGCGAGCTCAGTTATCGCATTGTATGTGGCCTCTGACTTAATCAAACATGGGTCAGGTTCCCGGACATGCAACACTAGAAAATGTCATTGCTCATCCTGGGTCAATTGTGGCTAAATGTTCCAGATGCCAATAACAGATGTGCAAACCTCCTAATCTGCATATTATTGCCTGCCTAGAAAAACGTTCGCTTATACCAACCAGCACAAGGAGGCTTTAGTGCACTCTCAAAAGCACGTAGCCATAATTATGAAGCCAGTTAAAAACCTAAGCCATTTTGTTGGAAAACAATACAAATCAATCTGTACAGAATTTTACATAATGCAAACAGATGGGTGTCTTTACCGACGGACCCACAATCTCTACCCTAGAATCTGTGTCATGTTTAATAACCATTTGATACATTTGACAGGGGTTTCAAAGTTAATTCCAGCTCAGTTCTGGTGGATTCGATCAGTGGTTCTCAGCCTTTTTGCATCTTTCGCCCCATCAACCATTTTCTCAAAAAACTATGGTCCCACCATGATAAAAGCAAATCCTCACTTTTTAAAAGGCGTATATTTTTTTACTTTTACATGCACTTTAGTATTATATTAAACATTCATAGATATATTTGAGGACATTAAAAATGTCTCCCTTTATACCTCTCTTCCTCTTCTCTCTCTTCCCCTCTCTCCCTCTTCCCCTCTCTCCCTCTCAAACACACACACCATCAATCTTACCTTGGGGTGAGAAAGTCTCCTCAATGCTGTGCTGGTCCAAGGACTCCGCAGCACCCTCCTCAGGTCGGGCGGAAGTTAGTTTCGGCATCGCCAGGAGGAGGGAGAGCATTGCAGTGGCTGCTGCGGCTAGGGAACTACTGGGACCGGCCTGCAGTACCGGCCCACCGGGGCAAGGCCGAACGCACGATAGGCCAATCTGACCCTGGTTTGACCTTGACGGCATTTGCAAAACACTGTTTTAAGTGATACTTGACAAGAGGGAGAGGTGAAAATAGATGGGAAAACTGGAGTACAGTGGGGCCTATATATTAACACATTTTTCAAACGTTTGTCGCGTGAAAAATGACGGTGCTTAAGTCATACAAACCTTCATAAAATGTGCATCGTACGTATGGAGCTCGTTATGTGACTTCATGCAAATGATGCATAGTTTGTAATTAATTATTTTATTTTTTTTATTTCGCAAAAGAAAATATCACTTGTGAGCACATTCACATGCCTCAGACAGGTCTGCAACCCTGCCTGTCACCGTTATTTTTTATCATGCAGTGCTTCCACTGCAGCAAGGGATTCTGGGAAATCACATTCAAATGATTTGCATTGGTAAATATAAATTATTATTATTATTTTCAATAGCCATACGGTGAAAATAATATATAATTAAACATCCGTTGTTACATACCAAATTAATTCTGTGCTAACTATTAACTGTCTCTTTAGCGTTTCGACAATTTTTCCCCACTTCTAATTGATGATAAATATTTATTTTTTAGCACATACCATTTACATCTGTACGACAAGCACGCAGTCCATTTATTTGCACCAAAACGAAACAAAATCCTTTTTGACGCAGATGGAGAAATGTGAGGTTAGCACACAAGCTTAGTACATGTTTTTTAGTACATCAGCCCCTTTGCACACCATTAACACCTGTGCACCATATATCTCCCCACCTGGTTCCTTATGTGTCTACATGGGCTGTTATCACAGGTAATATTGCTTCAAGAAACATTATGCTTCAGGGACATCCCCATAGCTGAATGAATGTTTTTTTAAATAACTTAAATAAATTTGAGTGTTCTAGCTTTTAAAAACATGAAATTGACACAGTAGCACAGTACTGTACACATTACAATTCATCCATTTTATTGCAAACGAAGAAACAGAATCCATGAAATTCAAACAAAACATCCGCGATAAGCGCAGGTGCCTGGGGCGATTGGCCGCGTTCATGCTGCGTGGGGAACAGCAGAGAACTCAAAATCGGCGCCGTGATGTGTTTGAATAACGCCCGCTGCATCAGTATCATGCCACCTCTCCCTCCTTTGTATTTAATCAGTTTCCTTAGAAAGATTCAGTGACCTGTAAAGTAAAAAAAAAAAATATTTGCTTCCAAAGTTAAAAAAAAAAAAAAAAAATACAGATTTATTTTTGTTTGTGCACCTCTAATCTTATGCGGAAATGATATCTTTGGCTAATGACGGCAGCATAATAAGCTTACACGCGTGGATCAACAATTTAGCTATGTACATAACCGCTTCTAAAACTCCTATCACAATGGAAAATGGGTAAAGTCGGTGAAAACCCTCTGAAGCCTTTGGTTACTATGGAGGTATTTAGGGCTATATTTACTAAGCAGTTTTCTGCTATAAGACACCTTCCAGAGCTCGAAGACCCCTTACAGCCCGCTCAAGTCAAAGCGCTGTAAGGGATTTTCCAGCACTGGAAGGTGACTTCTGACAGAAGACTGCTTAGTTCTTGTCTATTATTAATGGTGTTCAGCACCTACATTCTGCCTATTAAACCTACCACTGCCATTAGTTCACTTTGGTCCTCGGAGAGACAATGTGTTGCAAGCTCCTCTGGCAATAAAAGGGGATGTGTAGGAACATAGGCAATTGTGCCCCTCTTCATTGCTTGGGATGTAACCTTTGCTATTGGCAATGCTGCCATGATGTATTGTGTTAGTGTGCAAAGCACGATCAGAGAACACTATGGAAAATCTGTGACTGGGGGGTAGTGAAACAGACAGGAAGCCTAATACTAAAACTTGCCTTCTTGCTATCGTAACAAAAGTAACGTTCGTAACTTCCTCTCCTACCAAGTTTTGGGTAACACATCAGTTTTTTTGCCCTTCCTTCTAGTGAGCACCTCATTTCTTGTCACTCCTATGAGATCACGACTTGCTTGATCCCATCACTTTCCCCCTGTAACTGTTTTCCCTTTGCTAATGCCATGACTACACTTGATATGAACTCCGCGGTGGCAGCTGGTGTTTTCTTCCTAATCCTAAAAAGATCAACATTAATCACGCAGCCTTCATGCTCCGAGCTCTGTGTGCTAGAGGCTCTGGTTTCTGCCAAGTGGGGGAGCAGTATGTAATTTAGGAGACCGGTAGCTAGGATAGATTACAAGATTACATTGGCCAGTTTGTCTATGTATGCTACGTATTGGAAAGCAAATTGTGAGGGTTTTACTGTAATAACCTTTCTTCTGCAGAGAGGCTGGTAGCATGCTGTGTTGCTAGCCACTCTGGCAGTGGATACGTTCTATTGGCTCAGTGATCAGCAAGTGACAGTGGGGCTTATTCAGTACAGTGCAATAGTGCCAATCGGGCATTACCGCACGGAAACTCTCACTCGAGTCAATAGGACTTTCCGTGTGGTAATGCCGATTCGGCACCAGTGGGACATATTCTATAGTGAGCGGCATGATGGACGATGAGGAGCACTCATCTAAAGAAGGGACACACATTGCTTTGATGTTTGGAGTATGTTTTAATGTCCCATTTGGGCCTCTCTTCATGCAGTTGATATTTGCATTTTTAAATGTAAGATTAAAGATGATTTAGCCAAAAGTGCCAATATATTCTTCAAATATTCATGCATTTTTCTTTTACATTACAAATTATACATTACTCTTGCAACATCATTTAGGCACCTTTTATGGACTTCTCAAAACATGTAACCGCAGGGTACAAATATTATAGAGACTATGAATAGGTTTATTTCAAATGAATACAGTATTAACCAAAATATGTTTGGTTTTTGTAATCGCACACACTATTTCTGCTGGCTAGCGCTGTCGACTATTTGCCAACAGTGTCATTTATTAAAATGGGACATAAACAGTTTTTGTTAATGTTTATTCTTTTCTGTTATCACATACAGTAAACTGTACTAATCTTTTTTTTTTTTTTAACATGCAGAAATCTATGTGTATATATAAATGATGATCATAACTTGTATTGTCAGTTGCATTATGTGGAGTACACATGCTGAATCTGTTGATTGAACATTATATTGATTTTATACTATTATTTTATTTCTCTTGAAGTCTCTGCTTCATGTAACATTTCTCAGACTGTGATGCATATATTTCACATTTGTCGTGCAATCGTGTCCTTTTTGGTTCGGTGCTTGTTCAAGGCTTTTCTCCAAAGCACAGCAACAGGTATTATTTGTAAGGGCCCTCACACTGTGTATGCAAAAGTGAAGCCATTTTGTACACCACAAAGGTTTGTTGCTCTCTACATTTTCAAACCCCATCGGAGATGCAGGCGCCTGAAACACTGATTCCTCCTTTCCCAGCAGTATAATAGATACAAGCTTTAGAATCTCTGCAATCTCTACTACAGGGAGGCTGAGGCAGTGAGGAGCTTGGCCCAGTTAATAAATGTCTTCTGTAAAAAAAACATGCAAATTTAGAAAAAAAAATACATCATCTGTCCAGATGGCCCAGGGATTGTTATGAGGTCTTCTTTCGGATAATCGCTCGGCTATCATATTAAGCCAGTTTTCAGATGGTAATATAGCAATATTTTGTATTTGTACAAATGACTTTGTTGAGCAAGTTAATCCTTTCGACGTCCGACTATTCATAATAACACATCTTCCAATTCTCCTGTAAACGGCAAAAATAGTATTTAAGTAGGTTTCTGACAAATTGCATATATATATATATGTATATATATATATGTATATATATATATATGTATATGTATATATATATATGTATATATATGTATATGTATATATATATATATATGTATATATATATATATAAAACATAATACTGAGTTAAGTTATGGTGAGTAAAAAAAAGTGACAAAAACCCTCCACAGGAAAGCAAATATGCAAATATATGTATGCTCATCTGCATGTCTTAGGCAGGTCTGCAACCCCGCCTTTCCCCTTTATCACCCAGCATACAGCACTTCCACTGCAGCAAGGGATTCTGGGAAATGACATGCAAATGAGCACACTGTCACTTTTTGCCTCAATAACCATTTTTAACATGGTTCCCTATAGGCTTAAGCTTGCTGCATGGTCACAGCTTTGAGCACAGCCAGGGTTAAGGTGCATACCCAGAAAACCACCCACAGACAGCTGTTTCGACCTTGATGGGTCTCATCAGTGTGGGGTTGATTTTACTGGGAATGCAAGAGAGGCTATGGGATAGGCTAAACCATAATACTGAGTTAAATTATGGTGAGTAAAAAAAGTGACAAAAACCCTCCACAGGAAAGCAAATATGCAAAACTGTCTTATTAATAAAAAGTCGCTAAAAACGTAGTCTGTACAGTTTTTTTGTTTTTTTTATATACTTAAGTTGGGATGGGCTGCTCCATAATATTGAATGACAAAGTGTCTACTTGTACCCGGAAACACCAATGCTCCGGAAGAAGCCGGCAGGCGGTGAAACACTCGTCGGGTGCGTCGCTATACGATAGACGTCACGAGTGACGTCGCATATCATGAGGTCTGTCTGTAGGGAGGAAGGCATTTCTGAGCTGCAGAACACAAGGTCATTCCTCTGAATTATAACCTATTCGGCTGCTGTATTAGTATACATCTAATAAAATAGGACTATACACACTATTTCACCACTTGCCAAAATATCCCAACTCTTCTCCACTGTCGGTCATAAAAACTCACCCTGCCTCTGTCTATACTCAACAATTCACATTTGCATGTATATCTTTATAGCGCCCACAGCGCATTACAAAAGAGACTACAGTACAGGGAATTATAATCCAAGAAGAGAAACAAAATCAGATAATAGGAAACAAGATCACTCGCCCAGAGAGCTTACAATCTAAGTGGTATGTTGAGAGACTTGGTGGACAGTAGGTGAGGAAATAAGTGACTTTATTTGGTTAAGGAACCGTATAATTATATTGTGAAATTCTGAGCAACCCCAACCCTCTCTTGTTGCGCATCTGAGATCAGATGCATTGTAAGGAACCCCAACCCTCTCTAATAGCGCGTCTGAGATCAGAAGCATTGTAAATTCTACTGTTTTTGGTACAATTTTCAAGTTACCTGAAAATTGCAGGGAACCCTTTAGGGACGCCCAGGAAACCCAAGAGTTCCTAGTAACCCCTGTTGAAAAACACTGGTATAGGCTATTGAAATGCCTAATTTAAGAAGTGAGTTTGAAAGTATAAATTAAAGGTGGGGAGAGTAGGTTCTTGACATATACTTGGTGTGAGGGAGCTCCACAGGTAAGGGGCAGTGAGGGGAAAAGGTTTAATGTGAAATAGAGCAGTGGAGGTGAAAGGGGTGGAAAAGAGACCGCTATGGGTAGAGTGCAGGAGACGAGCAGGGGCATAACGAGATTAAATCTGATATGTAGGGAGGAGCAGATGAGTGGAGATCCTTGAAGGTGAGGAGAAGGTTGTAGGTGACCCAAAATTTGATGGGAGTCCAGGAGAGGGATTTAAAGAGCAGACTGTTTTGAGAGAAGTGAAATTCTAGCAGCATAGTTTTGGATAGATTGCAAAAGAGAAAGTTGTGATAAAGGGAGGCCTTTGAGCAGTAAATGACAATAATCCCGACAGAAGAAGATCAGGACATGCATTAATGGAGAAGGAAATGGAGGAGACAAATGTCACTCGTAGGCAACGTGTTTTGGCAACAAGATAGATGGTAGTACCGTTTACTGTGTGGAAAAGGGGAATATTAGGCCAGGTTTATGGGGAAATATGTGGAGCGCAATTTTGGACATATTAAGTTTAAGGTGGTAAAGCACCATTCATGAGGATATAGCCAGGAAGCAATTGGAGACTCTGGAGTGGATTGCCGGTGTATGGGTAAGGGTGAGTAAATATATCTGTTGATCATGTGCATAGAGATGATACCTGAGACCAAAAGAGTTGATAAGGTCACCAAGTGATAGTGTGTAGAGAGAGAAAAGGAGAAGTCTCGGAACAGAGCCCTGAGCTACACCAACAGACAGATCAACAGGAGATGAAGACATGTTAGCAGCAGAGACCAAAAATGTGTGGTGGGAGAGGGAAAATGAGAACCAGGATAGAGCTTTGTTGCTGATACCAAGAGAGTTTAGAATATGAAGGAGAAGAGCGTGATCGACAGTATCAAAAGCAGCAGAGACATAGAGTAAGATTAGTAGGGAAAAAGGACCATGGGATTTTGCTTCATGTAAATCATTGGCGACTTTAGTGAGCACAGTCTCTGTTAAGTGAGCTAGCTGTACGAAAGTCAAATTGTAAAGGTTCCAGGATGGCATGAGAATTAAGAAAGTTGATCATATGGGAGAACACACGACATTCTAGCATTGTGGAGGCAAAAGGCAGGCGCTATACAGGGCAGTAGTTAATAAAGCACATAGGGTCTAGGGTATTTTTGAGAATAGGTGTGACCACTGCATGAGGGGAAAGTGCTAGAGCACAGGGAGGAATGGAAGATATGGGTGAGAGTGGGGACTAAGACTGGAGTAAGAGTTCTGATATGGTGTGAAGGGATGGGATCGAGGGGGCATGTGGTAGAAGAAGACAAAATCAGCCTAGAAACTCCCAACTCTGACGTTGGAATACAGATTTGGAAGAAAGAGGCTTAGGTAGAAGCAGAGAAGGGGGAAGGGACAAAAGTAATCTCATTGTGGATAGCATCCACCTTGCCTTTAAAGTGGTCGGCAAAGGCTTGAGGAGAAGTGAAGGAAGAATGAGCCATGGGAGGAGGGAGTCCAATACATAGAAAAGACAGCATGGATTGATTGAGTGTTGATGAGGAGGAAAAGTGGTGGTTGTTTGGCCTTAGAACAGGCCTGCACAACTCCAGTCCTCGAGGGCCGCAAACACGCCAGGTTTCAGGATATCCCTACTTCAGCCACAGCTAGTGGCTCAGTCATACTGAGCCACTAATTAATTGAGTCAGCTGTGCTGAAGTAGGGATATCCTGAAAACCTGGCGTGTTTGCGGCCCTCGAGGACTGGAGTTGTGCAGGCCTGCCTTAGAGCAGCGTTAAAACGAGAGGAGAAATGTATAGTGCAGAAAATCAGCATAAATGTGATATTTCCTTCAGACATTCAGAGGAGCGAGTGCAAGAGCCAAGGTAGCGTGTTTGTGAATTTAGCCAAGGCTGTGGGTCAGAGAGATGGGTGTGCCGGTGCCGAGGAGAAGAGAGAGTTGTAAGAGTTAACAAGATTGGCAACTTCAGAGGTAGGAAAGTGAGAAGAGAGGTTAGCATTCAGGGTCGATGCCAGAGCATAGAGGTGAATTTATTTATTTATAAAATGTTTTACCAGGAAGTAATACATTGAGAGATACCTCTCATTTTCAAGTATGTCCTGGGCATAGAGTTATGATGACAAATGATACATGGTTACAAATACTGTACATAGTTACATAAGTGAACAGGTTATACATTATTTACAAGACATTGCATGCACGGTTAAAGATATGTTATAGGTGTATGTAACGGTTACAGACAAGATAGGGGTGAGGAGCTTGTTCAGATAGAAGGGTAGATTGGTCATCACATGAGTCTAGGCGCAAAGTTAATCATTCCTGTCTTGCCTTCAAATACTTTCTGGGCAAGCTACCCGTTTTCAAGTATGTCCTAGGCATAGAGTTAAATGACAAACAATACATGGTTACATATGTGAACAAGGGTATACATTATATACAAGACATAGCATGCACAGTTAAAGATAATATATACAGGAGGGCCCCGGGCATGCGGCGGGTTCCATTCTAAGGGCCCGCCGCAAAGCGAAAATTGCTGGAAAGCATGCTCAGACCGGCAATTCGCCCTTCTAAGCATACACAACCTCTGCAAACCCCTACCCCCCCCCCCTCCCCATTCTGCGCGTGCACTACCTCGGACCGGCCAGTTCGGCGCATGCGCAGACATGGCGGCCCCCTTCTCGGTACCGGTACATCGCCGAAAAGCGGGGCGCAGAGAAGCGGGGCCTTGCTATATTATAGGCGTATGTAACCGTTACAGACAAGATTAAAATGTGAGACCGCTTTAGTTTTGAAAGAACTTAGAATGGTGGTGGTTGTGAGAGTCTCCGGTAGATTGTTCCAGTTTTGGGGTGCACGGTAAGAGAAAGAGGAGCGGCCGGATACTTTGCTGAACCTTGGGATCATGAACAGTCTTTTGGAGTCCGATCTCAGATAAGAAGTGCTGCATGTAGTAGAGGTGAGGATCTTGTTCGGATAGATGGGTAGCTTGCCCAGAAAGTATTTGAAGCCAAGACAGGCTAGACTCAAGTGATGACCATTCTAGTTCTTTGAGCATTTCACAGTGATGTGTGTTGTAGTTGTATTGGGAGGACAAAATGGCATATTAAATTGTAGAGGGTATCAAGTTTGCCAAGGTGGGTTTGGGGTGCCGACCTGTAAACTATGTCCCCATAGTCGATAATAGGAATTAGCATCTGCTGTGCGATAACGCTTTCTGACCAGCAGACTTAGGGAGGATTTGTTCCTATAAAGTACACCTAGTTTGGCATAGGTTTTGGATGTCGGTATCAATGTGCAACCCAAATGTTAAATGGGAGTCAAACCATATGCCCAAGTATTTAAAACTTGTAACAGTTGGTTCTGATCTGGAGCTCAGTCATTGGAAGCTTTAAAAATTTAGCCAGGGTCCCAAATACCATTGTTACAGTCTTGTTAGTGTTTATAAACAGTTTGTTTTGTGAAATCCAATTTTCAAATCTCAGTCAGATTGAAGTATGTGTTCAAGGTCGGAGAGGCTAGAGCTGTACTGTATGCCTATAAGATTGTGTCATCTGCATACATGTGTATTGAAGCTCCCTTACAAGCTGTAGGAAGATCATTGATGAACACTGAAGAGTAGGGGCCCAGAACAGAGCCTTGCGGAAAACCACAGGTGATATCCAGGGGTTGGAGTTAGTCTGAGATAGACACATGTTGGGAATCTTCCTGATAGGTAGGAATGAAACCAGTTTAAAGCATGATTCCCTATAATAATAATAATAGCATGTTCTTGTATAGCGCTGCTAGTTTTACAGAGACATTTTGCAGGCACAAGTCCCTGCCCCGTGGAGCTTACAATCTATATTTTGGTGCCTGAGGCACTGGGAGATAGTGACTTGCCCAAGGACACAAGGAGCTGGCACCGGTGCCAGTCAGTGTCTTTACTCACTGAGCCACTCCCTATTCCAGAGCACTGGAGTTTAAGCAGGATAACATGATCAGCAATATCAAAAGCTTTTGCAAAATCTAGGAATATTGCACCAGTGAGTTTTCCCCGTTCCATTCCACACTCTATCTCATTGCAAACTTTTAGCAGGGTAGATACTGTGGAGTGTTTGGGGCGAAATCCAGATTGGAATTGACTAGGGAAATTTGTCTTGGTATAGTAATCGCTTAGTTGGGAGTGAACACATTTTCCCATGACTTTGGATAGTATTGGGAGAAGAGAGATTGGCCTGTAGTTTGAGACAGTATTTTTGTCCCACTTTTGAAGATTGGGACAACTCTGGCAGTTTTCCAGGTCTTAGGGATATGGCCTGCAGCCAGAATAGAGTTGACTATGGAAGCAATTAGTATGGCAATGGCTGGGGCACCAAGTCTTATGAACTTGGATTGCAGTAAGTCAGATCCACATTGGCTGCTTAGTTTTAGTTTGAGGAGCGCTTGTGTAATCTCTTCTTTGGATACTGGGACAAATTGAAAATTGTGGGCAGTGTTGGGAGAGGGTGGAACTATAGGGGTACTCTCCGAATGAGGTTCATGTTTGTGGTTTGGGTTGCGTTTTGCTAATAAGTTAGTAGCACATCCCACAAAGTATTCATTGAATGCATTTGCAATGTCAGTGGGATTTGTCAGAGAAATATTACTTGATTGTTGATGGCTAGAAGGCTGGAATATATTGTTGATAACCTTCCAGAAGTTAGCTGGGTTTGATGTATTCTGGTGAAGATTGTCAGAGTAATATTGTGCTTTTGCGTGCCTTGTTTGCCTTGTGCATACGTTCCGCAGGCATCTGTAGTGATTGAGATCCTTGGTAGTGCCAGTTACTTTGTGGCTTTTCCACAAGGCATCCCTGAACTGGTCGAGTGCTATAAGGTCAGTTGTAACCCATGGAAGGTGGGCACCCTGGACTCTTTAACACCTCCTATGGTGCTGGCCTTTTTGCAGGTTGTCTTTCAGGGCTTCTTTCACTGCGTTTTTACATAATATCTATTGGTCACCATTAACGATAGGCTGGTCAGCAAGATGCTCAATGTGCCCTAAGAAAAACATGGCCCCTACAACATTGCAATCAATACTACCTCAATCCATGTGCCTCCAGGACCATGCCTTCATGAGACCCATAATGTATGATTGAAGGGGTCAGTTGGCACCAGCCAATCGATAACAAGAGTATCATATTGACATTCTTGGTATTGCTCCGTGGCAGCCTTAGGCCGCGCCTATAGTGCCGTCGATGGCGACACGACGGGTGACGTCGCCACAGACGAAGGTTATTTCGCCAGGCGGGCAGGTTTCCGGCCATTTGATTGGTTCAAGAGCCGTCACATGAGGCGACAGCCCTTGAAAAATCAAATTTTGCCGGCTACCAGTTTTCGTGACGCCGCTCCGTCGCTCCGTCGCATTGTCGCTGTCGGGCTTACTATAAGCGCACGCGGCGGCAATGCATTTGTTTTCGGGCGACGTAGTGTCGCCGGCACTATAAGCGCGGCCTTATTATCCAGTATTAATACCAAGCTTCATTAGCAATAGAACTGGGTATCTCCCAGAGGTGGGACTGAGGGAGGGTGATTCCCTGGGAGACCTCTCGATACAGAATCTCAAGAGAAGAGAATGAGCAGCATGGATTGCTGCTTTAAACCATGTATTGTCTCCTGCCCCAATGGGAATGGCTGCTTTTAAAGATCTAGACAAAGTTAGAATGCTAGAGAGGTTGTAACGGGACTGACCACTTTCTCGTCATTTTATTGCCATTGCCATGTATGTTGCAATGTATAATGTGAGATTGCATCTTTAAAAAAAAAAAAAAAAAGGTAATAAATAAGAATATATGCTACGTTGACAGTGAGCCAGTATTGTTATGCTTGTTCCATTTAATCTGACCTTTGCTCTGGACCTCTCTACATCTTTTGGCAGCCTTATTGATTTCCAATGGCTTGTATACTCTGCATGTAATGAGGAAACTGCTTTAATTGATACTGAAAGCCGGGTAGCAATAAGCATAGTGGGAGGGGGGGGGGGGGGTAGCATTATTATCTTCACTGTTTATAAGTAAGGTAAAACACATGCTCTTAAAAACGTTCTGTTTCTTCTCACGTCGTGTGTCATTGCTAACTAATAGCACGTTGCCTCACACATCTGTACTGTATGTGAACAAATGACACGTGGCCCAGGGGAGGGAGGGGGGAGGAGCGACAAATTAATTATTAAGTGCCTAATGTCTAATTTTAGCTCGAGTCTAGTCACTCTTAACTGAGACACAATTTACTATAAAGAATGGGGCCTGCCGTGTTATCAAGTCAATACATGTTGTCGTGCTTTATCAGAGCAGCCGCACCGTGTCATTTAAGGAAACACAATACTTAAACTCTTTTCCTGTTAATATTTAGACCGAGAAAGTGGCTCTGGCAGCAAACCAAGAAAAGCCGGGAAACCTGGAGAGGCAGCTATGACAGAGAACTCACCTCCCGATGTCAGAGCAGCACACGATCTTGACAAGGTAACCTGTCGCCCAGCTGTGCTTGTGAGGGACCACATGGAGCAGCAGCAGCAGCTCTGCAGCTTCGGATTGACGCCGGAGGCTCACACCCAGTCTACAGGGACAGTAGGCAGGGCTAATCCTGGCAGCTTTTCTTCTGGGGATGCTGGAAAGAATAACAACCTCCTGCAACCAGAAGCAACACTGCACTGCAAAGATGTGTCAGGAATAGACGCAGCCTCCAAGGATCTGGGGGAAGAGGAGTCAGGGAAGCCAATGGTAGACAAATTGATTTCAGAAGCCACGGATCGCGCCGATTCTGGTTCAGGAGCCCAGGATAATGTTTCTGAAGCGAAAAGTTCTTTGGATCGCAGCAGCCCCATTCAGGCCGCCCTGGAAGAGAACAATGCAGCAGAGCATTGTGAGGATGTAGGAGAGGGTGATGCTAAGGAATCCCCTCCAAGAAAAGCGGACTCCTTTCATGCAAAGGCGGCTCAGGAGGAAGCATGCAAGTCCCCCCAGAGCAGCCCTCAGCAGAAATGCCCACAGGAGACAGACAGAGAGGTTCAGAGACAAGCGGCCATTGACTTTATAGCAAGTCTCCTGAATGGAGGGGTGAAAGACACTGAGGATTTCCTCACTCATCTGGATTTCCAGGAGGAGACTCTTTCCGAGGAGGAAATGTCGCCCAGCCCGGGGGACACAGTCTTGGGGGATAATTTACTTTCACTGGATGAACTTGCAAAGCGGATAGAGGTAGAAGAGGTAAGTGCTTAGTTTGACAACTAAATAATTGCTTCTATTATGTTTGTAGTTCCAGGTCCTAGTAGCCGTACTGGTCTTTGAGAACTGTACATTTGTTGCAGGTTATGATACTTGCATGTTTTGTATAGATAACACCATAGCGTGCACAGGTCATACACCCCCCCAGGGCTCCTATTCCCAGTACACAAGATGAACACACCTGTAAGCTTGTGAAAGCTCATATATAAGGAGCTCTACCATTGGTATACTAAAAGGTATTATAACCTGCAACCAATCTACACTTGTAGATTATTCTTGCAAAAACTTAATAGTTTTTCAACTATTCAGCACTTCAATGCTGGAGGCGTTTGCAGCACTGCTACGGTTAATTCATTTCAACGTTCACGCTGGTTATCTCCCGTTCTGATCATTGCATGTTATACATTGGGCAGCAGTTTCCGTGCTGGGGAACTTTTCTTTCCCTTGCTCCTTTTTATCTCAGTACATTGGAGGTTTTATTTTATTTAGATGGCCATCCGTGGCAACTGTTTCCATGTATTGTACACTTTTCTTTTTCTTTTTTTAACTCCCCCACGGGGATGGGGGCTATGTATTGCAGGCATATCTGGCAGCATAGGGGTGTTCATAAAAATGCTTTGTACATGTAAATGCTGTTAGGAATCACGCAGCGCTGCATCCAAGACTCGTTTTATGACATTCCCTTCATGGTGTGGGGAGTGTGATATTACTGCGGTTGGGTTTTCTGGCGCCAGTTTGCAGAATCGAGGACAGGTTGCGCTCTCCGCTCCTCTCACTTTGGCCCATTCAACCTAACGTTAACGTAAAATAATAGGTTAATCTTACCCCTTATCCACTAAAGCAAATCACGTTAACCCAGTGCTACTCCTTAAATAACGTATGGTTGTTGTTTTTCTGGCAATCATATGCCAAAGAGACTTTCCTCCTATCAGCTGTATGCATTAAAGGCCGTTCCTGGGAAATAACATTGGGTTATTTAGGTCATGCCTAAAGGTGGCGTTGGCTCCAGATCCTGAAATATGTGTTTTGTCGGAGAGAGAGGGTGGGAGATACGCCACATTTAGGTAAGACCTGAATTAACGTTGGTTTAATTTGAAGCTAATGGCAGGTAGCACTAATTTTATCTTGACGTTAACCCTATGCTAATGAGTTAAACAATGGGTACTGTTTTTGCATATAATTAGCTGAGTGCATTTTAGTTAAACTCAGTGAAAATAACATCCGTTACCATTTTAGGTAACCTAGCGGCATTTGCCCTGATTTAACGGATCACAGTGCATCTGGGCCTTGGTCTTTTCTTGCTGTGTGTAGCTGATGCAGTGTTGCACATACTGTACATGGTTAGTACTGTACATGGCTACAAGCTGTACTTATGGAGACTCGCGCAGAAATGCTCTAATAAGCATTAATGTTTTGGTGCCCCTGACCATGTTCATCAAGGTAATACTCGGATGAGATTTGAGCTACAGCGGCAACTTGTGAAACAAAGAATTTCTACTTCCTGCATTCCATTGTTGGTAGGGATCTTCATGTTGCGAGGTGGCGGGACCCTGTCACGTTATTTCCCCTCAAATGCTAGGAAAGACGGTGGCTGTCACTTGACAAATAGAGGTGAAACCAGCAACATGGTCCCTGTGGACAGTCTGCTTTTGCAGCAGAGAACTGCTCTGACATTGCTTTTATTGACTATGAAAATTGATGCTATTTTAGTTTTTTGAAAACTTTTAAATCAACATTCATTTTTATTTAGTGTTTTCCGCTATGTATTAGAACACCTAATCCCGATGCCCACATCTTACCTGTACATATCCAGCCAAAGGAGTAACTGTCACTGCCTTTAATGCAGGCAAACTCTGTTTGAATGTGTCAGGTCTCCTTGTGACCTTGGGCAAACCACCTTCTTTTCCAATGCCACGGGCAACAACATTAGATTGTAAGCTCTTCAGGGCAGGGACCTGTGTTTGCAAATATGCCATATACACTGCTGCGGACAACTGCCAGCACTAAATAACAACAATTATCATTATAAAAAAGCCATGTATCTCACACTCAATTCTTCTCCTCACTTTTAAAGCTTTACATTCTTCTGCCCCTCCTTACATCTCAGCCCTAATTTCTCGCTATGCACCACCCCGACTCTTGCGTTCTTCTCAAGGATGTCTTCTTTCTACCCCTTTTTATCTAAAGCCCTCTCCCACCTTAAACCTTTTTCACTTTCTGCCCCACACCTCTGGATTGCCCTTCCCCTCAGTACCCGACTAGCACCCTCTCTATCCACCTTTAAGACCCACCTTAAGACACACTTGCTTAAAGAAGCATACGAATAGCACTGTGGATAATCATGGACACATGACACAAAGGTTGGCCCCCTGCAGACGCACTTACCAGAACTCCCTCCAACTGTCTCTGTACGTTCTCCCTACCTACCAATTAGATTGTAAGCTCCTCGGAGCAGGGACTCCTCTTCCTTAATGTTACTTTTACAGTATGTCTGTAGCACTTATTCCCATGATCTGTTATTTATATTATCTGTTATTTATATGACGTGTATTACTACTGTGAAGCGCTATGTACATTTATGGCGCTATATAAATAAAGACATACAATACAATACAATACAATGTGAAAATAGAAAAGGGACGAAGTACGTGAACCTCTATTTCTGAGCTAGAAGATGCTACAGCTCTTTGCTTCTGCAGGCCCTGGCGCTGAAAAGAGTAGGGATAAGATTTACTACCTGGCGTATTTGGTAGTGGATTAGCATTTCAGTCCTTGTTTTGCCTCCAGCTTGCTGGATGGCTATTGGGAATAAACTGTATTTCTTCTCTATTGGGGCCAAATTATTCAGAACGTACTTAGACTGAGCCACGCTATTAACATTAAAAATAATCTCATGCTGTTTACTGGAGTAGAAAGCAATAATTGTATGTTTTTTTTTTTTTACATAGAATCTGTACTAAACCGGGTAACATTTTCTCCTGAGTGAGTCAGATTTACAATTCCTTCCTCACAGAAGAACACATTCCTTGTTTTAACCCTTTGGCTGCCCAATGGCATCATGAGGTCTTGCACTCCAGGGGCCTGACGACATGGTGTCTTACCTCATGGGCTTTCAGCTCGCTCTCTGAGGGAGAGCTAAACGCAATCCAGCCTTCAGAGGGCCGCGAGAGGGGTCCTCTTCCGATGCCGTCATCATTCACGCCGCAGCGTTTACATGATTGCCATGTGATGGGTGTGACTATTAGTACAGTATCTTGCCCGTTAAGCATATCCTGCTCTATGTATATACAGATAAAATATTAACTATGTACAGTATTTAAAAATGTGATCATGTGACTGGGCATGAAATTCTGTGACAATTTTAATTTATTGGCTGTCAAAGGGGATATTTACAGGTTCTGCCATTCGTTCCATCTGCCTTCTGAGCACCTCCACGGTCCTGTAGAGAATTCCCTACAGTGGGGAGAGGATTATTGCCCATTAGTGAGGGTTTCAGAGCATAGGGGGTTGGCTGCTGTCAAAAAGCAACATTAACCTGCCAGCAATTAGGTTATATTTCAGTTCTCAGGAGCACGTTGGAATCCTGGAAGTACTTAGAGATAGAATCGCTACAGCGTTCAGCATGTGGATCTGCAGTGACGGGAAAGATGATTTCCACACTTATAAATATATTTGGCAGGTTCCACTAGCATAAAAAAGATCATCCGTCAATGCCACGTCATTATATTCTCTTTGTTTCAGCATTAGGAATTGTGCTTTTTGTTGAATTGGAAGTATGGCGAGTATCTGCAGAAATGTTATTTAGTTAATTCTGTGATGACTGCGTTTTCTCATAATGCGTGCTAGGGACCAGTGCAACAGAACAGCACATCTTTCCACATCGGCTCACTGCTCGAACCATAGCACCCGACCAAATTAACAGCCACGTCCCAAAGGTGGGTGTCCTCATGAAATATGTTTTCCTCGTCCTGTTTGTAAAAATACAATATTTATAAGCAAGACCTGTATATCTGACATCTTATGACAAGAAGCAACATAGTCCTATCATGACACACTCTCACAGGATGTGTTCACTATAACCATCACAATTAGTTGGAGATGTTTTGTGAGACCTGAGGATAGTGAGTCATGTTATTACCCAGAAAGTGAAGCCACGTGTAGCATGGCTAGGCCTTGTGTCTTGTTATGGCAACACCATTATTACAGGTTGTAGGCGACCTAAATGTTAATCTTCAATGCAAAGTGCTTTCTGGCTTCTCTGATAGGGAATGGTCCGATTTGTATTTGCTTTTATCCTTGATCAAATTAACTCCATTATTGCCAAGTCGCCTAAAACAGTGTGTACTGTGAACATTACTATTACTATCACCATAAGGACTGCATGGCATTGACAATAGGCCACAATACATCAATCATATCACCTCTGTCTCAGAACCCTCTAGCAGACTCTGACGTTAGCAGAGACGCTGTGTGGTCACATCACATATATCTATCACTGTGGGAGACGTACTGAAG
Source organism: Ascaphus truei (assembly GCA_036426205.1). NCBI lineage: Eukaryota > Metazoa > Chordata > Amphibia > Anura > Ascaphidae > Ascaphus > Ascaphus truei. The sequence goes on along the minus strand of CM071570.1, from coordinate 118,550,304 downwards.
TAGTCATTCACTGGGGACAGGAAATATGCATGTCATGATAATGTCATGAGGTAATAGGTATTTTTTAATCCCTCTGGTGCTTGAGGGGTTAATGAGCTACACTTCTTGTAACAAAATGCTGAGTTTGGAACCGGTCAGGACTGTTTCTTTGAGCTGCTCTGAACTTTAAAGGAACTTACTTGGGGCGGGGGTCCATGTGGATGGCCCACTCAAGGTGTCAATTGTGTTAATCAATGTCTATAGACGGGGTCCGGGGAGATCAGCTTCAAAGTATTCTGTAGAAGAGGTGTGCTCCTGCCAGGGGGGCCTGGAGAAAGAATGTATTTAAGTCTGGGCCAGGTTGTTAAACGTCAGTTCTCACCAGGGGCATGCTTGGAAGAGCATGGTAGATCTCATCTTCTGAACCAACGCCTCTCTGGGGAAAATCCATAGCATTTGGTAACGTACTGTATAGGATTTTCTGTTTTACCCCGTTTATTTTAAGAATCTGTTCTGCCTTATATTGTAATTGTATGTTTAGTTGGTAATACCTTTTCTGTAATCCAAGCACTGTATTTTTATATATATTAAAACATTTAACATTTAATATGTAATGCTTTGGGCTCTGAATGAACTGGTGCACGCTCTGGAGAGAATAACTTACTAATTTGGGCACATGGTACTACAACTGATTTTGGTGTGTTAAAGTGCATAGTTTTTCCTATAATAAACAGGGAACTGAGGCCCTGGCGGATATTTTAGTCTAAGATCTTTTATCATATTTGCATCCCCTCAGGTGGTGGCAGTGGATTGTATTGTATTGTATGTCTTTATTTATATAGCGCTTCACAGTAGTAATACATGTGGTAATCGAATAAATAACAGATAATATAAATAACAGATCATGGGAATAAGTGCTTTAGACATAAACATAACATTAAGGAAGAGGAGTCCCTGCCCCGAGGAGCTTACAATCTAATTGGTAGGTAGGGAGAACGTACAGAGACAGGAGGAGGGAGTTCTGGTAAGTGCGTCTGCAGGGGGCCAAGCTTTATGTATCATGTGTTCAGAATGTTCACAGTGCTATTCGTATGCTTCTTTAAGCAAGTGTGTCTTAAGGTGGGTGTTAAAGGTGGATATAGAGGGTGCTAGTCGGGTACTGAGGGGAAGGGCATTCCAGAGGTGTGGGGCAGTCAGTGAAAAAGGTTTAAGGCGGGAGAGGGCTTTAGATAAAAAGGGGGTAGAAAGAAGACATCCTTGAGCAGAACGCAAGACTCGGGGTGGTGCATAGCGAGAAATTAGGGCTGAGATGTAAGGAGGGGCAGAAGAGTGTAAAGCTTTAAAAGTGAGGAGAAGAATGGAGTGTGAGATGCGGGATTTGATTGGAAGCCAGGAGAGGGATTTCAGGAGGGGAGATGCTGAGACAGATCTAGGAAAGAGTAGAGTGATTCTGGCAGCAGCATTTAGGATAGATTGTAGGGGAGACAGGTGAGAGGCAGGAAGGCCGGACAGCAGGAGGTTACAGTAATCAAGACGGGAGAGAATGAGGGCCTGAGTCAGAGTTTTAGCAGTCGAGCAACAGAGGAAAGGGCGTTTCTTTGTTATATTGCGGAGGAAAAAGCGACAAGTTTTAGAAATGTTTTGAATGTGAGAGAGGAGTCGAGTGTGACCCCTAGGCAGCGTGCTTGGGCTACTGGGTGGATGATCATAGTTCCAACAGTAATGTGGAAGGAGGTAGTAGGGCCAGGTTTGGGAGGAAGTATGAGGAGCTCTGTTTTAGCCATGTTGAGTTTAAGGAGACGGAGGGCCATCCAGGATGATATACTGTAGCAGAGAGACATTCAGAAACTTTGGTCTGTATAGCAGGTGTAAGGTCAGGTGTTGAAAAGTATATTTGTGTGTCGTCAGCATAGAGGTGATATTTAAACCCAAACGATGTTATTAGGTCACCTAGAGAGAGTGTGTACAGTGAAAAGAGAAGAGGTCCCAGGACAGAGCCCTGGGGTACCCCCACAGAGAGAAATTCGAATTAGAGGAGGGGAGGAGGAGGGGTTAGCAGAAGAGATCACTGAAAAATTACGATGGTAGAGAGGTAGATGAGATCCAGGATAGAGCTTTGTTCCGAATACCAAGAGTATGGAGAATGTGAAGGAGAAGAGGGTGGTCCACGGTGTCAAATGCTGCAGAGAGGTCGAGTAATATGAGCACAGTGTAATGACCTCTGTCTTTGGCAGCATGGAGGTCGTCAGTTATTTTAGTGAGGGCTGTTTCCGTGGAGTGAGCAGTGCGGAAGCCAGATTGTAGAGGGTCTAGGAGAGAATAGGTGTTGAGAAAATGGAGCAAGCGAGAGAATACAAGACGTTCAAGGAGTTTAGAGGCAAAAGGCAGGAGGGAGACAGGTCGATAGTTAGAAAGACAGGTAGGGTCAAGCTTGCTGTTTTTGAGTAATGGTATGACTGTTGCATGTTTGAAGGAGGATGGAAAGGTTCCAGAGCAGAGTTAGGAGTTAAAAATGTGTGTGAGCGTAGGGATTATAGTAGGAGCAAGAGGTTTTAGGAGATGGGAGGGAATGGGGTCAAGAGGGCAAGTGGTAGAGGGAGAAGTGGCGATCAACAGCGACACATAGTTAGTTATGATTTGCAATTGAGTAGGGGTTAATGCTAACTCGCCGGTTCCTTGCAGAGGAGAAAGGGGGGTTGGCTAGCGTAAGCCGTGTATATTAACCCTGATTGCATATCTAAGTCACGTGCTCACTTGTGTGCTGTTCTTGGCGGTGGTATATTGGGACGGCTTGAGGAGAGATACAACTCATTTGAGGGACCTTTGCGTGGGTGAAGATTGGGGCAGCTTGCGGGTTGTGTATTGATACTTGATCCTGTATAGGAGATATTGCCCATTTGACAGACCTTTGCGGAGGTGAAGAGTGAGTGTGCTTGCGAGCGTCAGTATTAACCCTTGTCCCGTATGCAGGTCGCGTGCGAGCAGGGTGTCGTACGTGACAATGCACTAGGGATAAGAATAAATTATTGGATTAAGGGGTAAAGTGACAAGGATTTTCTAACCTGTCACCCCGTGAGCGCAGGCTGAAAAGTTCTTTAACTGGTGTCTTATTGTAAAGACTGTTTTCTCCTCACATTCTCTTCTGTTGGATTGTGTGAATAGATCTACGGTTACCGAAATGAAATGACATGATGATGTGTGTGTGTGTATATCGTCAATTCATTTTTGATACATATGTATATATATATACACACACACACACAGCGACAAAGCACACAACGTGTGTGTGTGTGATTTTGCTATTGTGTGTGTGTGTGTGTGTGTGTGTGTGTGTGTGTGTGTGTGTGTCATGTAATTTCCCAGAATCCCTTGCTGCAGTGGAAGCACTGTATGCTGGGTGATAATGGTGAAAGGCAGGGTTGCTGACCTAAGACATGCAAATAAGCACACAGTAATATTTCCATTTGTTATATGCTTTACAGTGGAGGGTTTTTTGACATATATTCACACGTATCTGTTTCCGATTTTATTGAAATCCATCTTCTAATGGGAGCTATAAAGTTCAGCGTCAGTGTGTCTCTTTTTTTATTTTTTTTATACACACTTTACTATCATCATACAAATCTGCTTTTCTTGCCCAACTATCTGTGACGTGTACAGCAGGGCACTTCCTAACAATTATGCAGGCACGAGCAGAAAACAGTGCAGTGAATCAAAGCCCTTTTTTCCTATTTCCTGACCACCTATGTCGCAGGCAGTGAGAAAGTCAGCTTGTTTCCTGCCTACCAAACACGCAAGGCAGCGTGAACATGTGCATCCCACCTGGTGGGTTGCGTAGGAAGGCTGCGATACCTCGTGTTAGGCAGAACATCGATACCATACGTGTTGGTTTCCCTCCCTCTTCATAGTGTAGCTGGGGGAGGTTTATTCCGCCTCGTGGCCCATTTCTTAAAGGCATTATTTTATTACTTCAGCAAAGCTGAACTAGGTACAGGTGCTCAGGATTAAAAATAAATCAAATAAAGTCATTTTGACTATTGCTCAGTTCTACTCTTGTCAGAACACAAGCGATAAATTTCTAAACATTACTAGCACCTATATAATCCCAGGGACTAAGAAACCGACATTCGGATATTTAAATTGGTGAAGTGTGTACTTTAATATTGGTGTCTCCCAAAAGATATAATACATTTTTAACCCCTTCACACAGTTTAATGTTTGCACCCGAATGAAGAACTGGTTGAGGAATAGGCAGCAGAATGGTGTCAAAAATGACACATATTCAGATTGGGCTACATTAGTAAGTGGAGCGAGTACTCCAAGGCTCAATACTGAGGCCGCTGCCCTTTCACTTGTTTACTGATGATCTTGGCGCAGAGAGCGAAGCCTCAGTCTTTCCTAATGACGCTAAATTGGTGTTGGATAATGACATTTACAGTATGTCAGCCTGGGCAGGTAAATGGCAGATGAGGTTTAATACAGATAAATGCAGTATAAGGTTATGCATATGGTAAGCAAAAATAAGCATGCCACCGACAAACTAAATGGGGCAAAATTAGCATTGAGGCTTGAAGAATAAAATATTAGCTATTGCCAAATTATTCTTGGGGAACCCCCTACAGAACGGGAAACCCACTGCTGTAAAGGTCACGTAAGGGGAATAGCACTGTGAAGAAGGAACTTGCTGGACCCCATATAACCAGAGAGTGCATGGGGCTGCATTTGTTTCAGCTGGTACTGCAGCGTTAGGGTCACATTTAACATGAGATTGTCATCTTTCATCAGGTATGTTTATAGTGCATGCCGGAGAATATAAAACAGAGTGTACCCGTTGAGATAAAGATCACTGCATACTTGCGAAGCTGCTCAGTAGGGAGCAGGTTTATTGTAAAACAGGATCTATCTGGGGTATAGAACAACGGTGAGGATTTTTGTTAACGGAAGAGAAATTGGTAGTTAAAGGTGCACTACCCCCATAATTGACCCATCTTTAAAGTAAACGCAAAGGAGTACAAATAATGTAGGTTGTTGGCGCTCTTACGGTGTACTCGGTGCTGTACATAGAACTGTGCAGACGCTATGAGTCCGTGCCCTGCAGAGCTGACAATCTAATTTTGGTGCCTGAGGCACATGGAGATTAAGTCTGTTATCCAAGCTCACAAAGAGAGCGGAAACTGGGATTGCACAGGGCTCACCCACTTCAAAGGCAGTGACATTATCACAGAGCTTCTCCTTCAGCCCTTTAAAGCAGGTTACCAGTCTTATTTATTAAATTTATTGCTTTTTTTAGAAGGTGCATACCCAGAAAACCACCCACAGACAGCTGTTTCGACCTTAATTGGTCTCATCAGTGTGGGGTTGATTAACTGGGTATGCAAAGAAGCTAAGGTGTGATTGTGTGTGTGTGTGTGTGTGTGTGTGTGTGTGTGTGTGTGTATATATATATGTGTGTGTGTGTGTGTGTGTATATATATATATATATATACATTATATAGTGTGTGTCAAATAGAACAGTTGGCACTCCATAGGTGCTGATAGGCTGTAGGTGCTTGTCCCATATGGATAATATAGACACCGTTCCGAGGTCTGGTAAAGCAAGAGACAGCACTCAATTGTAGAAAACTTCACAAAGTGTATTAGTGAAAATAGTGGTACATCAAGAAACCCAACGTTTCGGTCCTCCAAAATGGGACCTTCCTCAGGGGGGATACGTGTGTGTGTATATATATAATGGAAATATTACTGTATGCTCATTTGCATGTCTTAGACAGGTCTGCAACCCCGCCTTTCACCATTATCACACAGCACACAGCGCTTCCACTGCAGCAAGGGATTCTGGGAAATGACATACAAATGAGCACACAGTGCCACCTTTCGCTTCAAAACCATTTAACATGGTCCCCTATAAGCTTAAGCTTGCTGCATTTCACAGCTTTGAGCACAGCCTGGGTTAAGAGGCATAGCCAGTAAACCCACCCACAGACAGCTGTTTTGACCTTAATGGGTCTCCTCAGTGTGGGGTTGGTTATACTGGCTTTGCAAAATGAAGCAGGGATAGGTTTCACCACACTTAGTAAAGTTATGGTGGTGGCACTGTGTGCTCATTTGCATGTCATTTCCCAGAATCCCTTGCTGCAGTGGAAGTGCTGTGTGCTGGTGATAATGGTGAAAGGCAGGGTTACAGACCTGTCTAAGACATGTAAATGAGCATACAGTAATATTTCCATCTGTTATATGCTTTGCTGTGGAGGGGTTTTGTCACTTTTTTTACCCACCTTAGCTAAATGTACACACAAATACACACACACTGTATGGAGAAGTGGCTGAGCATAATAATCTGAATTTTGAGTCCTGAAATTCTATTTTCTGACACCAGAGAGGTGCTAAAAGGAGGGCCTGATTAGTAGGGGATGAACTCCCTAGCTGCCAGCCCTCTGGCAAGCGAAGAGTTAAAGCAGCAGTCTTGGCTACACCTTTGGAGAGAAAAAAATGTGGGCAGCATTAGCTGCCGATCGATCCGTTCTCCTGTGATCGATCAGCGAATATCCCCTCCCAGAGTTATTGAAATGACTTCTGACTCTGCAATGTAACATTATATTACCAAGTGTAACACATTCTTGTTCCAGCTCAAGTTGCAACAGTTCTGAGCTCAAAAATGTGCGCGGTGGATGTGACTTTCTAAATGGTTGCCACGCAGCCAAAGGGGATGCTCAGCACATTATTAAAACTCATTAAAAAAACAAGGCATTAGTTGGGGGGGTTGGGGGGAGGGAGGGGAAAGAGTATGAAACAAATGCAGCAAGAATTATCTAATTCTACACAACTGATTTATTCTAACCGCAAGTCTTGCTGCTTGGAGAGCACATCAGATTAGAAGCCACAGCCAACATCAGGCAGGGTTTGAAGGGGAGCACTTGGGGCAGAGTGATTGGGGCTCTGCTTCAGAATGAGGAAATAGGGCACAGTGCTTTGTGTACTGCAAGTAAAAAGGCTCCATGTAAAGACTAGGATGGTCTCGGGTAACACCAAGACACAGATAATGTGCTACAAACTAAGAGAGGTACAGACCAGTGTACTCATAACACACATGGCACATATGGAAACTTTAAGAAAATGCAAGGTTGGCCAGAGAAGAAAGGGAATTTAATTTAATTTGCAAAGTGTTCACTGTCGTAGCCGCGACAAATGTAAGCATCAAATTTCTTTACTATTTCAAAATTATTTGTAATGTCATTTGTTTTGTATGTGGGGAGGTTTTTTTTACATAAAGGATCACAAGAAGGTCATGTAATAAAGACATACAGACAATCACCTGTAAAAAAGGGATTATGATTAGGACACAGGGTTTAAAGCAGCAGTTCAGTCAATATCCTGCATGTTTGTTTTTTTTAATAAATCAGTTCTGTAGTAAGAAAAAATACTTTTAGCATTTTCTGTTTTTAAAAAAACAACTTTGAAAGACCAATTTTCTTGTATTCTATTTTAACAGCCATTTGCTAAGGCACTGCCCCTTCATGTCCTGTCACAAGCCCTGGCACACCCCTTTGTCAGCCCTGCCCTCCCTCTAGCACTTGTCTGTGCAGGAATGCTCATCAATATTCATGAGCTTCCACTGCCAGTCAAGCAGATTATAAACAAATGCCAGCTTTTAATATGTCACCAAATTTCGACCTATCAATACATGGAAAACGAATTGAGCTGCAGCTATACAGTTCTTTAGGTAATTAGAGATTGCCCACATGAAACTATTGAAGTAAAAAAATAAATGTTAAAAAAAAAAAAAAAAAAAAAAAAAAAAGACTGAACTGCAGCTTTAAAGGAGCATTTCCTCCTACCTTTTTACATGGTGGGAATCGGCCCCTGAGCGAAACACCACTATTTTTAGTGGGCACCCGACCGTACTTGAAATACTTACCGGTGAAGTTACCAGGTTTCAACCTTTCTCAGGGGAAACAAAATGGTCGGCCAATTGGGCGCTGCAACATCACTGGTTGTGACTTCCAAATGGATGGCCATTTAAAACCGGGAAGACATACCATTAAGTATCTCAGGAACCAGCGGGTCCCAAGAGCTGAAAATAGTGCGGTTCCAATCATGTAAAACACAAAATGGAGGTTAGTTAGGGGGGATTGCTCCTTTAACTCTCCACATGTCCCAAAATGTTTATGCATTGATATTTTTCCTAAAATAGAAACCTGCTGGAGGATTTCACAGTAAAATTACAATACGTAATCACAACGAAAACGCTAAAATAAAAGCAATTTAAATACTTCCGTTTCTTCACTGCCTGAGCGGCGTGCAAGTGAAAACGTTCTTCATTTCTACATCCGAAGAATGCCCATTTCTGCCTTCTGCACCACGGTTTGACGGAGCCATCTGTGTTCTGAGCCCTGGATAAAGCTGCCAGATTGTGCTGCAACTACCACTTAGAGAAAGTCACACCTGCAGTGCCAAAACCTTCTCTTTCCCTCAGCTGCCCCCTGCTTCAGTATAAGTGCACAAGTCAGCAGCAGTTGTCTCTGCATGCATAATGGAGCCCCTCCCTTAGCTTGGCATGCAAAACACCACATCTTTAGGTAACCCTTTAAGTGCCAGAGGGGTCGTGGAGCCTGAGTGGCACAGCCTCTCTGGCACAGTGTGGTCACCGATGTTGGAGGAAGCGGAAGACGAGGGATCCTCCTCTGTTTCCTAACCGGTTAGGTCGCATCTTACGCTCCATGGGGGAGGGGAGAATGTAAGTAAGAGGGGGTGTAAGTAAGACTGCTGTGTGAGAAGGGTGTGTGTTGAGTATGATGGGTTCGTGCGGAGTAAGAAAGTGGTGGGGGGGGGTTGAGTGAGGTGGGAGTGTGCGTGTTAGAAAGAGGGTGAATGGGGTACGTGGGAGCAAGGAGGAAGGTGTGTGTGGCCTGGAGAGCAGGGGAGCCCCAAGATTTTAAAAATCCTACAGGGGTGCCCCTGCTAAATAAATGTTATGGGGCACTTATTTAACCCAAGCCAATCTATTTAAAACTGAAGACGAGACCGCGCCCTGAGCTGGGCTCCACAGCAGCTTTCCAAAACAGTGTTGTTGGCTTTTGTGGCCTCTTTGTGAACCTTATTTAGACAGCTAGACGTCCGAGCTGAACACAGGCTGGGAAAGCAAACAAGCACATTTGGCTGGGAAGGCAGAGAGACAATATTAGTCATAAGGGAGAGGTTCTGTGTGTGTGTGCTGCCCTGTATACTGCTATAATGAACACGATTAAATAAATGTGGCTCTACTTGTATATGTGGTGAGACGCATTGTGCTAAATCATGAAGCAGCAGGTCCCTGAGAAGGTGGGAGCTACCAGAAGACCTTTCCGGCATCCTAGGACCTGTCTCTCTCTGCCCCTTTCAGCGGCGTCTAGATCTGAAGCAAATATACTGCACAGTGAGGAAAAAATACCATTTACCTGCACACACCACACGTTATCGGACTCTGTATACGGAAACACTTCAAACGCTGAAGGAACCTGCACGCAAGATGCACAGATTGAAAGGATTAATGCTCTTCTGAGTTTATTTTTAGTTTTTACATTTTCTACTTAAGAACTTTTTTTTTCTACTGCATGTGGCAGGTCTCCGGTATTACTTTATATAGAAGTATCCTATATTTACTTTTACATGTGTAATGCTTGTTTTGTTTGCAAAAAGTCAAGATTGAGCTTCTTCCATCAAGTTTCTCTTTTGAAGGCTTTGCCGTTACTTTAGTGTGGTCAGGTTGCACAATGGGCTCTCTTTACATGTGATTATAACAGTGCAGGTTAATTGTATGGAGTAACTTGGTGGGGTTAGTGGCAACTACTTATTGTACAAAAAGGGGGAGTCGCATGTGCAGTATACCTGGAAGAGATTATGGTGGATGCAAGCAGAGCTGTAAGGAATCCCTTTCTTATCTCAGCAGAGGTAGGTACCACTCGCTTATTAACATATTGTACATGAGAGCGTCTGTTTCAAATCTGAGAAACAACAATTGTACCTTTTTTAAAGGCAAATAAATGTATGTTGAACTGCTCCATTAATGAAATGGAATATTCAACAGGGGAGTGCAGATACAAGTACAATATATATATCCAGAGCGAGAGTCAGAGCTATCAGTCATCACTGCCTGGGAACCGAGAGTGCATGAGTTACAGAGGCACAACGTACTTGCCACAAATGGAGCACTCTGGCTATCTCACATCACGTCATTAGCGCGACCAGGCTAGCAGTAGCCTGGTCAGTTTTTCATTCACAGCACGACGTACTTGTTTAGTGGCTACTGTAGGTAACAAAGATGTGGGCCAAACAGGATCCCACTAGCTAGTGCCAGGAGTCACTTCAATTGGGGCATTATTTTTGGTGTCAGTGGTATGTCTGGATACTCGGCGTGCATATCAGTGGCATATCTATCAGCCACATAACGCTGATTTGGAAGCAACATATCTTGATTTCAGGTCACAGCCTTAACAAGGTAAAGATCTGGTGTTGAAACTTTGTTTGCTTATGTACATAACAGTACATCCATTGCTATAATCATAGCCATTTGTAGCAGTTTGCTTGCCTACAGAGTGTATACTCTGTATCTCCCTGTCACAGGAGGTACACTTAGACCAACAACAGAACTCAAAATCTGCATTTTATATATGTGCAGGGATGCTGTATTTTCCAGAAACATTGTCTTACCTAAACCCCATAGCTTTAATAGGGGTTTGCCCCATTATTTCGTTGAGCTGTATGCTTGAATATACTTACCTCATGGCCACTTACATCGTATGTCATTCTGGATGTTATCTGGTATAACAAGGTTTTTTCAAGCATTTAGTGAGAAGTCACTCATCTATGTTTGTCAAACATGCGCTACAACTTAGGTTTTAATTAGCTTGATTTTTTGTGTTCTTTGCATATGTATTACAACTTTATTATTTTGGTTTTTAGTGAGTGCATCAGTAGGGATTTCTGTTCTCCTTGTTCTATCTCACATCACAACACTGATCCCTTCCGTTCCCTTTCCACTCGCATTGACTGTCCTGCAGCATAGAAAGGATGAATTGTAGGGAATGCTGAAACATTAGGAGGGTCTCTGTGTAGCTCAGTTTCAGTGTGATGATCCTGTCTCGCCATACACTACTAGTCCTTCATTCCCCTTGCAGCCCTGCAGCTTTCTTGGGTATTTAATTTGTAATTTTGCATATATTTGACTGCAAACTCAATGGTAAATTTACTACGGACCTTATTCTATCTCTGCCAAAGTAGCCATTCGGGGCGTTTTCAGACGTAAATCCTTTATTGGCGGCAATTATTCTGCATCTGCTTAGACCGATATACAATGATCCCCTAAATATGTTGAACTCCGTGGCTGTAGTAGGTACCAGCACATTTCAGGTGTCTGTCCGATTGAGATTGAGCACTGTTGGCCTCTGCCGCGCCAAATCTACTTGGAAAAATATATGATACAAAAGCATAACACGGAAGAGGGAGATGGAAGTTAATAATGAAATGGTTATCGTTTGTGTTTGTTCGAATATTTCAACAGTTGCCAAACGTGTCTGTCTGGCTCACAAAGTACTCTTCCATTCACGGACTTGTACCTCCAGTTAGTTGAAAAATGATGATTTCTGCAAGTAGATAACATAGTTTATTCATGTTATGTTGAGGTTAATCATGTTGAGGTTAATCATGTTGATGAAATTAAAACAGATTAAATGTATGACCTTTTCTAGTCCAATATAAATGAAGCAAAAGGAGTAGCACTTCAAAATAGTGGTCAAGTAGTTAGTGTTTATTCATCCAATGTTTCAGTCCAACACAGCAGACATTTCTCAAAGTTATGAACACATTGTTTTGTTCAGCATTGTTTATGTGAGGTGGACGTTCGAGAAGTAAGGCTGCGCTTATAGCGACGGCGACGCATGGGGAGACCGTCTGCAAAATCAAAATTCTAGTGACTACAAGGATGTTGGTAGCGCTGTCGCTCAGTCGCCGTCGTGTCCACTATAAGCGCACGCGACGGCATCAATACAATTGTTTTGAAGCGATGTCACCGGCGCTATAAGCGCAGCCTAAGGCTATGACTGGAGAGGATGAATGATTAGGTGAAGCAATTTTTTTTGGAAGGGGGGGGGGGGTTTGGAGAAAATGTGAGGACTCGAGCAAAGAAAATTATCCTGAGGTACAAAAACATATATTGGATATGTGGATTAGATAAGGGTACATATAAACCTAGCCATTCCAACACTGCCCCTGCAGAACCCCAGTCCAGCAGGTTTTATAGGTTAAATCGCCAATTTCCAAGGACCACAATTCTTAATTGAACAGAATAGTTGGTGTTCCTGATTTTGGAAACAGATGACTTCTAAGACCAACACTGGATTGTGGCTCTTCAAGACCTTGTGTTAATTAATGAATTAATAATACTGAGATAATAATGAAATAGCCTGACACAACCCCCCCCCAAATGTCCCCCACACACACTATAACCCAAAATTCTCCCCACACAATACATCCAACCCCCCCCCACAATACCCCAACAATCCCCACCATACACACACAATACCCCCACTACACACACACAATAACCCCAGACACATACACTCCCCCGGCATTGCCACCGGCCAAGCTCCCTGCAGCCACTGAGCTTGGGCAGTTGTCCCGGTTCTCTGTCTTTCCCCCCCAGCTATGTTGCCGATCGATCCGTTCTCCTGTGATCAATCGGCGAAGATTCGGCTTGGGGGTTCACTAAATGGCTGTCCGTGCAGCAGAAGAGGACCAAAGATGCAAAGTTCTGTGGGGAAGATCATGTGACCAGGGCATTTTCGCCCGCCGCCCACTGAACACACTATGCGATGTTATTGGGCAATTTTAACGGCTCCTCCCTGAGGAGGAGGGTATATGAAGTCGCACAATGCACACTACCATCACTCCTCCCCCTTGAGAAAGACGCACGAAATGTATGTCGGGGTCAGGTGACGTCATTCCGTTGACGATCACGCGCGCGTGTGGTAGGAGAGGCAGACAGATCTTGCTCCGGACACTTATTTCGGGCAAAGACACAGAACACACATTGTGACTGGGAAACAGGTCGTATGGTTTCACTTTCAGCCAGAATACAGCACAGAGTTTTACTTGGGCTCTGTATACCTATTCCCTGCACACTTCCCCTCCAACCCACAGCATTGGCATGCTACAACTGTCTTTATTGCTCTAGTCTAGGGCTTTATTGGCTATATGGGTGTGCATTTGATCTGTTATATTGTTATGTGAGTGACACTGTTAGTGCAATGTATACATCTCACTTACCTGCCTCCACCCAGCGCATGGGGATTTTAATCAATCAATTAGTACTTTAGTGTTTCGTCGGGTTTTAATATTGTTATAATATATTAAACATGTATTATTTTTCTTTGATTGTGCTCATGTATGACCATATAGCGGTCCACCCTATTTGTAGGGTTTGGCTATTCTAGCCTTCATATTGGCCATACTAATACCATTGGTGTGACCTACTTTGAGTGCAATTTTCAGGGGCTGTGGTGACCCTCAGTGATCACCATTCGGTGTGTTTGTGTAGGTACTATAAATATTAATAAACATTTCATTGTGCGGTGAAACATAATATAATATGTACAAAAATATATGTATTTGTATGTATATCTTTATATAGCGCCATGTATGTACATGGCACTTTACAGCAGTAATACACGTGACTTAATAATATAACACATGGTGGTAATAAGCGCTTCAGACATGAAAGTAACAATAGGAAAAGGGGTCCCTGCCCCGAAGAGCTTACAATCTAAGTGGTAAGTAGGGAGAATAAACAGAGACAGTAGGAGGGTGTTCTGGTAAATGCGTCTGCAAAGGGTCATGGTCGATGTATGAGATGTAAAGTATCGGACACGGAGCTACTCGTATGCTTCGTTAAAGAGGTGGGATTTAAGATGGGTCTTAAAGCCGCAGTCCAAGCTGCCATTTAAAAAATAAATAACTAAAAAATCCCATTAATACGTGCATCAATACAAGTCACACAATAAATAATTCGATCGATCCGTTCTCCTGTGATCGGTCGGCGAAGATTCGGCTCGGAGGTTCACTAAATGGCTGCAGAGACGTATTGACTCCGTATCTGTGAATTTGTAACTAGTTGCTATAGAAACAAAAATGCTTGTTACATTATAATACATAAAAAATGTCAGAGTTGTTTTTAAAAAAAAATGCTACAAGTATTTTCTCATAGTACAGAACTGATTTATTTAAAAAAAAAACATGTAGGATATTGCTTGAACTGCAGCTTTAAAATTGGATAGAGAGGGTGCTAGTTGGATATATATTATATTATACACATTCAGGTGCCCGTGGTAGATCAATTTTCAAGCATGCTGATAAACGTGTCCAAGTAGTTGGATTACCTTGACACTCTTCTTATCTTGACAACCTGTTGATCAATCATCAAGATAAGGTTAAAATATTAGTCATCTTTGTTACAATATTTATTTATTTTAAATAAATCGAGCATGGCTTGAGGGCAGAAGTGCAACAAGCCATCAAGTATCAAACGTCATGCCCCGAGGTCACCAGCGTATTCCAGAATCAACAGAGCACGTCCAAGCATAATATTTAATATTCGTTAACGGAGGACTGGCTGCTTAAAGCTGCTATTTTGGGATACTGTCTATTACGCAAATCTCTGCTGATTAAAACTCGATTCTCTCCCAGTGAGGTCAGTGCTTGGAAGCGAAAGCCTCTTCGTGTGTTTGTAATGCGTATGGCAGCGTTTGTCTTTATCACCATTTGTCACACGTGCAGTGAGTACAATAATTAATAAATATTGGCTTTTATAATGCAAAGAGGAATGTATACAGCAACTTCACAACTGTTCTTGTTTAAGGAAGAGGAACCAGGAACTACAGTAGTTCATGTTTTTCAGATACAGAAAGAGTATTGTTTCTATTATGTAGTGTCTGGCATATTATTATTATTATGATTTATTTATAACGTGCCAACATATTCCATAGCGCTGTACAATAGGGTTGGAGGAAGCAGGAACAATAACATAACAAACATTAACATACATAGCAACAGTAGGTAAGGAGATTCCTGCCCCATGGAGCTTAGAATCAATCACTTTATATCAATGTTTTTATCCTGCAGTGTGCTCACCAGCCCAAGATAAAAACAATATTTCTACTATCCTACATTACAGTTTGCTCATTTAGATCACATCACACATTCTTTGAGACATACAATATAAATTCTGGGTAAAACAGCTGTCTGAGTAGGTTGACTGGCTACGCACTTCTGTAACCCATGCTGTGCTGAAAAGTGGTGTAATGCTGTAGGCATAAGCTTATAGGGGCCCATGTCAAAAGGGATAAGAAGAAAAACGTGACAGTGTGCTCATTTGCATATCATTTCCCAGAATCCCTGACTTCAGTGGAAGCGCTGTATGCGAAGAGATAATGAGGAAAAGCAGGGTTGCAGACCTGCCAGAGTCGTGAATGTGCTCACAAGTGATATTGTATTTGCTGTGCAATTCAAGTAAAACTCCTCCTGCTAGAGAACATGGTGTTTGTAACTTCAAAACACGGGCCTCAACTCTGTAAGGCCATTTAATATAGCTTTATCCCCCATTAATGTAACGGTCATTGTAATACTGTACTCACTAGAGCAAGTAATTTAACGTGACGTTAACATAACTTTACAAGCCTAGCATTATAAGCAATGGACGTTGGGGAAAATAGTATGCAAGTTATAAGCAAATGAGCCACTAGCATAAGAATGCCCTGCTCTTGACACTCCACTACCATTAATGTCCAAAAATAACGTTACGTTATTTATCTAAACCTGGCATTACTCTCATCCAATAGGAGGAAAACGATAGGCAAAAACTGGCTTAGGTGTGACAAAGAACGTGTCTTTATTTCCCCCTCATCACCTCCAAAAGCCCTATTCAAGTGTCTGGCTGAGTGGAACACCACGACTTCAATATTGTCACATTATTTGACAATAGCATAGCATTATCCTGAAATAATATGACGTCAACCATATCCTAATAAAGTCTAGGATGGACTTTTTGTGCATTCCAATGTACAATTCCATGAGATAGTAAGGAAGTCTGTCCCTTATTGGTTGGGGGGATTACAGGTCCCCATTGTTTTTGTAGGGAACAGATGTGTTGCAGCTCTAAGTAAGGAAAAATAAATGTATATTTTTATGTGTACAAGTACAATAAGTAATTCAGCAGAAATAGCGCAGAGCCAACTCCATGTGAATACCTCAGCCCCATTTCAAATATTTTGATATACCCTATAAAACAAATACAGCTCAACCCCGTTATAATGCGATCCGTTACAACGCGAATCCGCTTATAACGCAATGCAAGCGTGGCTCCCAATTTTCATATTTATGAATACTTGACAACACGATTATTGGTATCTTAAATACTTTATTGTACAATGCATGCAATTGTACATTATTTCTAACGCGATCCGCCTATTGAGCGATGTGATTCTTTGGACCCCAAGCACAGCGTTAGAAGGCGGTTGAGGTGTATATATGTTTTAGGTTGCTATAAAAATAGAAATAAAATTGTCACAGGGGGAGTTGACACTGGGGTTCAAACCAGGCAGTGACATTACCCCTACGCTACTCCTCCAGCCTAAGTATTTTAAGACTCTATAAAGAAAAGTGCAGTGATTGTGGAGTGTTCTACTTTAGTGAAGCATCATTCCACTGGACCACAAATGTGGTTGAGTAAATATGCCATTTTTATTTATTTATTTATTTTCAGAATATGATTTTAACGACTTATCTAATCAAATCTTTTACAGGTCAATCCGGCTGCTGGTCTGGTATCAATATTGAAGAGACGTAATGGAGGTGAGGGGGAGAAGTTTGCCCAGCCGCCACAGAAACAGGCGAAGAGGAAAGTGAGGTTCCAAGAAATGGAAGACGTTCTTGACCAAGGTCAGTACACAACTGGTGCGTTGTGTTAAGCCGACTTGCAGCTATTGATCAATAACAGAAACATCAGCTACACACTAATACAGGGGGTGGGCAACTCCAGTCCTCAAGGGCCACCAACAGGTCCGGTTTTAAGGATATCCCTGCTTCAGCACAGGTGGGTCATTCAATGATTGAGCCACTGATTGTGCTACCTGTGCAGAGGCAGGGATATCCTTAAAACCTGACCTGTTGTGGCCCTGGAGAATTGGAGTTGGCCACTCCTGCCCCAATACATACACAAATAATAAAAGCAAAGGAATAATGTTCAAACGCATTTAAAAAAAAAAGGGATTGCATTTGTGAAAGAATACCAAACCGTATATGTAAATTAATGACATATATATTTTTATTTAAGGCAGCATGAGATTTAAAAACAAATCATCTGTCACAACATATTGTACTAATATGAATTAGTGACACAATATGGATTTTTTTATTTTAAATGCTAAATATAAAGCAGAAAGTGTTATTTGGGTTAATCCAACAAAAAAAAACTGTTCAGAAGATGTATTTGCTATCTCAAAACTTTGCATATAACAATTAGCAAGAAGAGATCAGCTTTTCAATACTACATACCCAAGCTCATATATATAGCACAGTTATATCATGCTACTGCACAGATCATGCCTTTTGAATTTATGCAGTAGGTCAAGAGACAAATATTTGTAGTGTTCTCCGACATTTCTCGGTCACTGTTGCTACAAGACAATTTGCTGGTTGGTGACTGCCTACTTGGCCACACTGGTTGTCTTGTTTCTGTTTTATCCTACTAAACGAATTCACATTCTTAATAAGGAAAAGTTAAAAGCAGCTGCATATGGTCTGAGGGCGAGTCAAAAGGCCGCTCTCAATATTGAACATGTTGTACAACACACAGATACAGAGTATTTTATTTCTACGCCATTCAAAATATCTCCTTAGTAGAGATAAATGTACAGTAGACCCAGTATATAAATTCTCGCCAGTCATGTCTGGTTGATTGCGTAAAGCACCACTCCATAGTCCAGTACAGTTGTTATTTTTGTATTACAGTTGTTCTTTGGGGCAGGTATTGAGGATCTGCTGTTTTTAATTATCATTGAAGGCCTCAAAGTAGATGACGATTTTGAGGGCTTTGTCTTACTTTATACTTAAACCTGTCCCATCTCACAATACGGTGCTTCCAGTTCCAATAGAAATGTGTTCGGTAAAGTCCATTCTGTTTCTTTAGTAGATTACACAGCTCTAAATGAATACTAATATTTTATATATTTTGCTTTATTAAGATCATTTATGTCAGTTGTCAGCCTTGTATGTCATGACAATGACATTTTGGGATGACGGAAATCAGGGATCGCAATTGGGAATGATGTTGAGGTGATAAGATTTTTAATTTCCTGTCCCATCTCTTTGCATCAGTGTTAAAAAAAAAAAACTCTGCTTATGGGATATATGTATTAAAGTTTGTGCCTGTAGTTGCTGCAGTTTTCCCCTTTCAATGAAGTTCACACATGTCTGAGGTGGCATTAAACGTGTGACTAAGACATCAATGTCAGATGTAAGAAGTAAAACTTTTCCTGCATTTAGCACTAAAGAGAACGTGCCTGCCCCATTATCTTGGCATATCTTAGTACATATCTCTGTACAGTGTGCTAACATAAAGATTATGAAAGACATGTTGACTGGTGCTCAAATGCAGTCTGTTTTGTTCTTTGTCTTGCGATGTTAGAAGAGGTCATCTTACAAAGAAAGAGTATCTAACCTTCAATTCTTTTTTTTGTTGCAGAAGAAATTGGTGGCGGTTCCTGCATTTTGCTGATAGTACTGTGCATACTGACCGTTTTCCTTAGCGTTGGAGGGACTGCGTTGTACTGCGCTTTCGCTGATGTGGAGTCCTCTGTGTGTAAAGACTTTGCTTCAAATGTGGACTTCTACTACACTCAGCTGTTGCAAGGCATAGAGGAGCTGAAACACTGGCTATTTGTCACATAGCTGACAGAAGGAAGGGTGGTTATTGACCACTCGCACATGGCTGGGACAGTGACCGCCTGTTCCCTTATTGCTGTAGCTGTGGTTCAAATGACACTTGTAGGTTGAAATAGAACCTAAAAATTAACATTTCAGTCCTGTTCCAAGACAAGCTAAGTGAAGAAAAATGTTCAATTAGATTGTTTTAAATGGACATAGACTACATGTTTTCAGTGGAAACGAAGAAAAAGTCCATGAATGGTACAACATCCCACAACCACGCAACCAACCACTGAAAAGGGCAGTCCACCTACTGCTTTTAAAGCTCAAAAGAGGCATTCTGCTTTTACGCAATAAATCTGTGTAGTCAAGCATTTTAATTTTTTTGTAAAGTCTTATCCCAACTGTCACTTTTTAGTTCTTTCTTTTTTTTTTTTTTTTAGATTTGTTGTGTTTTTGTGTAATTTAAATTCGGTTTGCTAACAGTTTTAGTCACTGCAGTCTGACCACTGAGACAGTACCGTCAAAATAGAGTGTAAAACTGAAGGCTGTTTACAAGGCAGGTGATGAGAGGATTTGCAGATCATTCTGTAGCTATAGCGTATGTTGTTTGTAAATTTGAAAACCTGCTTTTTGTTTTGCATTTAAAAAAAAACACACAAAAAAAAAAAAAAAAACCCTGCTTTCAATACATTGCATTCATTTCATCTCTCAGGCTAAAGTCTGGAATATAAATTTTATTTCCTTTTTTTACTGTCTCCACACATTGAAAATACTGGAGCAGCCTCTTGTGTGTTTCAGGCAAAAAAACGGCTGCAAAAGTGAAATGGTAATTTCCTTCCACAACTGTAACCTCTGGATTTGCATAGTCGTTGGAAAGTGTCTGTTTCTATTACTGTGTGCTCATTTGCATATCATTACCCAGAATCCCTGACTGCAGTGGAAGCACTGTATGGTAAAGGGTAAAAGCAGGTTGGAGACCTGTTGATGTGCTCACAAGTGATATTTTTATTTGCTAAAACATAAATTGCCCCAGGGAGATGATAGACAGGTTTAATATTACTGTAGATTTTACATGGCGAACCTGTTGTTTTTAAGCCAGTGCAACTTCGCTGTCAATGGGGGAAATAGATCTTTCGCTACGTTTTTGTACTGGCTGGCTCAGTACATTTGCCTGTGTTTCACCATATTTATTTCCGTTTGATCAGTTAAAGGGAATTTGCATACACTTTGTGGTGTGTTTAACATGTGCGTTAAACATCTGTCATCTTTTTCATAGATATTTATACCTGCAGTGTCTTGTACTTTTGCGTTCAGATTTGTCTTTTAATCACAATAAGTTGTTTGTGAATTTTTTTTAACCGTTTCATCAAAAATGTCGTCTTTTGTCTGCACCAAAAAAAGAGAAAACTTCCATGTTTATAATCTTTATGAAGAGTTTTAACTGAAAAATATTTATTGAAAGAACTGCATTGCAACATCAATTTTGCTGTAAATAATATTTAAAAGTTGTTATGCGGTACATTTAAAAGAATCTATAAAAGTCCTTTTTAACAAAGAAAATTGAGGGTTTATTCACAAAGCGACGGTAGCGAAACCGAACAGTTTTACGGTTTCAAGCCATAGATAGGTCTTCCCACGTGCTACAGTTAAATTGACAATTATTCGGCACTTTATGATTTGTTCATAAATACATTTTACTCTTTCAGTCCAGCAATTAAAGCTACAAATGCAGAGTTATTTGATTGCACAACTGTGTCTTTGTCCTTATTGCTTACAGTATATGAGCAACCAATATTGCATACCAGAATAGCATTGTGTTGTACTTCTAGTTTTATTCCACCTGGCTTGCTTTCAGTGTGAATCTTACTGTTTGTGTACGAGACGTATAGATGGAACTTGTGGACTCATTACTTCAGTTGCTCTATTTTAGAATCGCACCACTTTTATGTGACACTGTCGAGTAGCTCCACAGCTGAATTTATCTTAGTAGAGGAATAATGTAATGATCCACCGCCAAAACATGCTCATGAAAATTTTGTGTAACGCTGTGGTCGTCAAACCTGTGCCTAAGGACGCTAGCCCAGGGGGAGGGGAAGCCAAATCCAGTCCTCAAGGGCCACCAACAGGCCAGGTTTTAAAGATATCCCTGATTCAGCACAAGTGGCTCAATCAGTGGCTCAGTCAGAATGAGTCATCTGTGCTGAAGCAGGGATATCCCTAGTACCTGGCCTCTTGGTGGCCCTAGAGCAGGAATGCGTAAACTTTACTTAATTCAACCCGTTTCCTCTCCACTCCGGCCCGCTCCCCCCACCCCCCTCTGCTTGGCTCCATCACAGGGTCATGTGGTGGCACGTTACCATGGGCGCTGGAACCAAGGTAAGTAAGACGTTTCAGAGGCCTCGCGCGATCCCCGGCATTTATTTTAAATGCATTCAGGGAAGCGTGGGGCCTTTGTAACCGCAGCGCCCCTCCCAGAAAATCTCACACCCCCTTTACACACCCCTGTGGGATGTATTTTTGCCTGGGATTGGTGGTGATCAGCAGCTCCTAAAAGCACTCCGATAAAGCGCCGTGTGTGAAACATGTCAGTGCTATTAGGATGTCTGTCCTTATGCCTTTTTAGCTAATAAATTCTTGAAAGAACTTTTCGTGTCCTATTCTCCATTGGTGTGGCTGTGCTTCGGCTCCTACGTGGATACACTCCCTTGGTACAGTAGACCTCTTCCAGCAGGCAAGAGGTTGTCAACTACAGAATTTGTGATAGCCAATTTCTTGCCATTTTTATTCAATCCTCACTGATCCTAGACAAATGACAAGGTTTCCCAGAAGTGAGTGCTACAAGTCAAGAATACATTGCTTTTACAATAGCTCAGTTACGCGTGTTTCGTTTATACAACAGGATTTCATGGGGGGGGGGGGGTTGTGCAGTTGAAGTTGATTTCAGCAACTGAAGGATTGGGGACATGCTGCATGTATTCATTTCAATGATGTATTTTTCTGCCAGTCTATAAGCCTGTGAAGATCTCATAGAATGATTTTATGTTGATTAAGTGGCAATAGCAAAAAGACAGGCCAGTAACCTGACAAAACACTTGAATAAATAAGAATAAAAATTCCCCACAGTGTTTGCAAACATACACTGGCGACACACTTTATTCGAGCTCGGCTAGTCCCACGAATTCGGGTATACCCGGGTGTATTGAGGTTTGTGACTGTTTTCTGCCCGAGTGCATTGAGGTATTTTCCATGCAGGGATTGAAGCATTTTATTCCCGCTGGCTGCAATACTGCACAGTATATATATATATACTGCATTACAATTCATGAATTTATGCCATCTGGTAGACACGCGAAGCATTGCAGCCTATTAAATCCTAATCATTATCATTTAACAGATCAGCCGCCCGTCAGCCAGGCATGAACCCAGGCTGGGAAGGCAAACGCAACGGGGCTTGTCAGAGGTGAGGAGCGGCGCATTCCAGGTATCTGCCAGGTACATACTGGGTATTTGCTTGAATAAAGTGTGTCGGTGCAGTAGCACAAATAAGGAGCCTATTCCTACAAGCACATTTTACATTGATGTAAAGTTAAGAACAATACAGATCAAAGACCTGTATTTAATATTGCGTTCAGTATATTATACTATTACAACAAAAGACAAGAAACCAGTCACTGGTTTTGACTAAATGACTAAAATACTTATAAGTCTCTCTTCTTATAAGTAATAACTATATATAGTTAAATACTTATCTGTCTCCTTATAAGTAAGGGTCATTTAGTAAAATTCTTTGGCCAAAGTATCTTTAAGCCTGTAACCACGCCAATGTACACCCTTTTCTATAGGTCCTAACACTACCTGCAAACACTCATAACCTCTCTAATGGAGAAAGAACTGTCTTAATGGACTGGCCATTCACAGGTGCATTACAAGACCTGCTATTTAAAAGTGGGATGAGTGAGTTTAAAACCAGGGAGAGGTCACAAACGTCCAAGCAATTGTTTACCAATTGAAATTTACAAACGCACACAATCCAAACCCACCACGCCATATATATTTATGCCATAGGGAGTGCTACTGGGTTTGTGACCCAATGTATACAACAAAAGACAAAAAGACACTTTAATATAAAGTGTCAACGGCACTCCTCACCTTGGATTGCTTCAGAGTAGTCGGGAGCTGCTGATCACCACCAATCCCAGGCAAAAATACAGTCACTGCGCGTCAATGGAATCCACCACATTCAAACCTTTATTACATCACAAAAACGCCTGCATGACACACAAACGTGGCGATGTTTCAGTGGCAAATTTCCCCAGCTGAAAACGGATGAACAAAGGGCCACTAGCACGAAATGTTGCCACCCTTGTCATGCAGATGTTTTAGTGATGCAAAAAAGGTCTGAACCAATTTTCAATTTGCGCCTTGTTCTGTATTTTGAGTTGAGCAATAATAAATTGTGTATATATAGTCAAATAACTTGTGCAACTTTAGTAAATCACTTCATAAGCGCAGATGAAAAATGGGAGTAATTTACTACATTATTTCATGATATCCATAACACTGTCCTTGTCAAGGTATTGCTATAATCTTATGCATATTATCCCTCCGCCGTGACTGTTATTACTCCAGCAGAGCTCACATAAAAAGTACTTTTTTTAACATATAAAAGGAATCCATTTACAGAACCTGATCTGGACCAAGATACCTGTAACTTTGAAGCTATGTTGAAAGGTGAGAAGTAAACCATACAAACATTGCGGAAGGGACATAGTACAGGGCCCGCGGGGGTGGTGGAGGTGACGTGCTCCCTGCCCCCGCATGTTCCCCCGGCCGCTCGTTCCCCGGCGCTCCCGGTCACCGCTGAGTGTGGCTAGGTGCGGGGTGAGGAGAAGCGCCAGGGGAGATTTCCTACAGTGAGGAAGAGAAGCGGGCGAGTGAGGAGTATTGAAGATTGCCTGTGAGCCCCTGTGTGTGACATAAGCCCACTGTGACGTCACAAACCCCGCCCCTCAGCCAATGGGAGAGCTTGCCAGCGAACATTTCACTTTTATAGATATACATATGTATTTAACTGTATTTTTGTCATATTGGATGTAGCATTGGGCTTTACTGTCTTTTGTTGTATACATTTGGCCATGCTCAGTAGCTCTCCTTTTGACACACATATATATATATATGTCTGTACATACTGTGCTATATGTATGCACACACAGCTGTCTCTCACACATACTTATACTCCTTGTTT
The DNA here is from genome assembly GCA_036426205.1 of Ascaphus truei. Lineage (NCBI taxonomy): Eukaryota > Metazoa > Chordata > Amphibia > Anura > Ascaphidae > Ascaphus > Ascaphus truei. The sequence continues at coordinate 118,526,126 of CM071570.1, read as the reverse complement.
TTCCATCCCTATACACCAATAGGGACCACAAAGTATCCACACACACTTTTAGTTGTGCTACAAACTCTCACATTTCCACACCCACCCACACCATTTATATCCACTCCCACTCCACACACACCTTGTGTAGAGCACTGTTTATACTGTGGGCTTTCCATTCATTTTTATTCACACTGATACACATACACACTCTTTCTTCACTTGCTTTCAAGAACCTTTTGACACCTCTAGCCATAAAACACATCCACACCGGGGGAAGGACCAGCACAGATAACATTCCAAGAGACATTGTTTTTAAGTATACCCTTGCTTCATTCATTGTAACATCGGCGGAAGAAGAGATCAGTGTATCTCGAAAGCTCGTACAAATAAAAGCATTTCGTTAGCCACAGAACGGTATCATCTATTTATTTTTTGATTATTGAAGCTCGGCTAACACGGTACTGATACCTCTAATAAATTATATTATATATATATATATATATAGATATATATATATATAGATATGGTCTCAAAATGTTTTTTATATATATATATATATATATATATATATATAAATTGTGGTAATTTTGGGGAGTTTCTGAGAGCTTGCTGGGATTCTGTGTGTTTATTAACTTTTTTTCCAGCTGGTCTCAGCTGTTTGGAGGTTAGTGGCTCCTCCCCCACAGGGTTTAAGCTTGCCCCTCCCCACTTTCTAAGTTAGCAGTTCTTTTTCATGTTGCTGGGGTTGGACAGATCCAATGTGGTAATTCTCCCTCCAAATAGAAGTAAATTAGAATTTTAATCAGGTATTGTTAGGACCTGGTAATGCCTTGATGGGGCTTGCAGGCTTATACCGCTTTGGCCAAATGGTTTAACTAAATGACCCCTTTTCAAGAGAATATATAAGTATTTCACTGTATTTTTGTCATATTGGATGTAGCATTGGGTTTCTGTCTTTAGTTGTATACATTTGGCCACGCTCGGTAGCACTCCTTTTGACACATTACATATCAAAAATAAATAGACGATACCGTTCTATGGCTAACAAAATGCTTTTATTTATATATATATATATATATATATATATATATATATTGTGGTATGTTTTGGGGTTTCTTGCGCTTGCTGGGATTCTGTGTGTTTATTAGATCATAAAAGCAGCTTATATCTTATAACAAATGCAGCAAATATCGCAACTAACCTCTATCAAGTTTGTCCATCACCATCCAAAAAAACCATGCAGCGTTGATATTGAAAGTTTAGTGAGACTCCGCGTAGCGAAAGCCTTTTCTTTCATTGAAAGAAATTAATAGAATAAAAAATAAAAACAATATATCAAAATCACTTTGCTGCATTTTTAAAGGTAGATTACCCATCCCAAACGTTAAGGATTCTTTTTTTTTTATGGGTACACACACTATATTATAAATATTTGTTTAAAAAAAAAGTATGGTGTTTATGGTACAGAAATGTATATGTATTCTAGGCAACAATGTCTTTCCACACAACTTTGAAATCTCCATTTTATCGGGATACATTTTTCTAACTGGTAATAAAGCTCGGACTCAAGTAGAAATGTTGAAATTACATTCTGTTAAATTAAGTTATTGATATTTAGACTTTCCTTGATATATTAAACTTCAGTGACTGGGGCACGACGACATCAGAGTACTGTCAGACGCAGTTCTGCGTCATGTGATCTTTCCATCTCGATCAGGTTTGCCGGTCCATCCGTGAGGCCAGCCCGGTCTGCCCCTACAACACTGTATGACGTACCTGGCATGCTATTACCCAATGTTAACTATAGTTTTAAGTTTTTCCTAATAGGGGGGAAGTTTGCCTTTAACCTTTTGAATGCTGGAAACCATATATTTCAGATTCCATGGACTTCAGGATGCTATCTTAGCTGCACTTTGCGATCATGGCATAGCAATTAGACCATTGGACCCCTGGAGGGCCAGATCCCATGATGTATTGACTAAGTCTTGGGGAACCCAAAGGGTTAATGCAATAATTCTGTATAAGTTACATCAGCAATCTGGTGTGGCTGTGCTTGTTTTTCTGGGCCATCCTGTGCACAGGGAAGCTAATTATTTTAAAAGCCTACAGACCGATTTTACACTTGGCTAACAACTGTGGAGTGGTAGCCCAACATGTACAATTAAAATCCCAATTTAGAGGTGGCAAAAAAATAGGCCAAAAACACAGTTTGCATGGTTGTCATTGATATAACGACAGAGCAAAGAAGAGTCTATTCTTAATTTATTTAAATTAGCTAAACAAAGCCATGCACACGTTAAAATAGCACCTGTCTTGTTTTAGCATTACATTTAGAGTTTTTCTTAATTTTACACCCCTTCGTAGTACTCCATCTATAGGGACCAGGTGCTATTCAGACTACACTATAATAACCCAGCATTTGCAACACACATATTCCGTAGCCTTTGCTGTAATTGGCGGTCAGTCATTACCTATCAATACTTGCTTTTCTTCAGCATAGACCAAGATCCCGGAGAAGGGAAAGAATTCATGAGGCTAGATTAATGTATTTGGCATGCCTGCTTATAAAATACTCGAAGGTTATTGCCCAACAACTCACATAATTATAGAAAATGTGGATCTTATTCAGACGGATCGAGAGCCAGAAATACAGAAAAGGAAAAATTTCAAAGCAGCAATTTGCTGTTTTTTTTTTTTAGATCATTACAATAAATCCAACATTTCGCTGCTCCTGAGCAAAGGGCTCTCACAATTTCAGGGGACCAGGCATGAGTTACAGGGACCTGCCTTGTTGAGGTAAGGGTAAACAAAAATCTTTCAAGGGGAACTGCTGCTTTACAAGTGTGTGCTGATTCAATTAAGCTCAAACGTTACACAGGCTATTATCACGCACACATGTAGGATTGGGGATGATATTTAAATTACACCTTGCCAATGTGTAACGCTTGCGCTGCCCACGAGCAAGACAGGACCCGGCACTGAGGTGGGGAAGTATTGAACCACGCACCCACAGCAGCGGAAGCGTTGATTGTCAACGTAGCCGGGTCTGGATTTGGAGAGAGTGGGTTAGTCCAGATACTTACCGAGGTCTTGGGATGGAGAGATCAGAATGGTCAAAGTTCGTGTAGCCATGGTCTGGGGTTGGAGAGCTCAGCATAGTCGAGGGTAAGCCGGGTCGGTACATGTAGGGTTAAGCTGCAGAGAGAAAGCACAAGGCAAGGCACAACAGACGTGGAAGCACAAGGCTACAACTAGTTATGCTCAGCAATGACTGATCATGAGCAGAGTACAGTATATATGTGTAGCAGGAACCAATAGAACAGGAGGCAGAGCGGAGGCGTGGCCCCAGCAGTAGCCACGATAGGCTGCAGGAGATAAGTGGCTTAATGGTAGCTTGCCACGCAGCTGGGGAGCGGTGCACGACGTCACGTGTGTGCGCCGCGTCCGAGGGGGCGGAGCTAAGCTCTGTGGCACATTAGAAGAGCTGCGCATGCGCGCGCGCTCTGTAAGCAGAGGACGTGTTCCCCGATTCCTTACACAATGGTACTAGTCTAAGACATTATTATATTGTAAGACCATCTGCTACTTACTCTTGCACTCAACTCTAAATCACAGTCTAATCGCTGAAATAGCAATGGTGCAGCGCTAACACTTTTACATCACTATTTATGCAGTTCCATCTAAACTCTAAATCAGCTCCTTAGGCTGCGGTCCCAGTGTACGCGTGCCTGGCGGGGGGCGGCGCGTGCGCTGCACTTGCACACGCGGTCCTGGGAGGGAGACGTTGCGATGGGGGGGGGGGCGTGGCGGGGGGGTTTGCGGGGGCGTGGCCATGACCTCACGCGGCTGGTTCGTCCTCATTGGCTGAACCGCCGGCGGGGGCGTGGCCACGGCTCCGTCGCAAGTTCCACACAATTTTTTTGTGTGTGAAATCTTGCAGTACAGTGCGGCTGCTGAATGTGCGCCGACGCATGTACTCGGCCCTGAGTGACAGGGGGGCCGGTGCTTGTGCGCACGCATGCGCTGTGGCAGTCACTGGGACTGCAGCCTTAGGTTTGCCGTGTAAGATATCCTTTGAGGTCTTTTCTTGAACATACAGTAGGTTTAGTGGTTCCACATTCTTTTTCTCATTGGGGAGCTGGAGATTAAACAGACGATACCGTATATCTGTCCACAAAACAGGGTGGCAGTTTTTATAAGATAAATACCTATTTCTTTAAAATGTCATTGGAAATCAAAATTTGAAAAAAACATCCATACTCAGACCTCAACAAATGCGGTCGCCCTGGGCGACTGCATTTTAGCCACTGGTGGGGTGCTGTTGTGGGGTGCTGCGATGGCGTGTTGCAGCTTCTACGGGCATTTCCCTCCAACTGCATTGGAAATGGCGGCACGGCATCAAATGTCACCATGTTGCCATGCCAATATGCCGCTTGTGACGTCATGCGGCTTCAAGGAGATGAGGCAGTCTCGGGGAAGACACTGGGTAGCGCAAAGGGGTGCTGGGGAGCACGAGACACTTAGAGTGCGAAGGTCGGGAGCTGAAGTGACTGGAGCCCGGGGCCGTGCACATGTGCAGGACACCAGAAGTAGGTGCCCTGCAAGCAAGCAATGATCAGCCGCCTGGACGAGATGCAAGGGTGGGCCCCTTCCCTTCGAATGAACACATACAATCACCCACAGTCAGTCACCCACCATCAGTCAGTCACCCACCCAGTTAGTCACCCACACACCCAGTCAGTCACCCACACACAGTCAGTCACTCACCCAGTCAGTAACCCACCCACCCAGTCAGTCAGTCACCCAGTCAGTCAGTCACCCATTCAGTCACCCAGTCAGTCACCCTGTCACCCACCCAACAAATCCCAACAATATAAACCGTATATAAAAAGTATGAAACAGGAAAATTAATTATATACAATCCCATGTTATAATCATGTTCCACACAGGAAAAAAAACATAGTTGATATAGTAAATAGACATAAATGCATAGAAAACATTCAAGTATAAAATATGGAATGACCAAAAATAAATAAAGAATATATTAGTATAAAGCACTTCATACATGTCAATACTGATCAAATATGTACAGTTCAAGAAATAATAAGGGGAAAAGGCAGAAGGAAAAATTATAATATACTATAGATACAGATATTACTAAATTGATCAATATATGAATCATACTGGATAATTCAATAGTCTGATGGTATATTATATTACTAATCTGATTAAAAGATTCTCTATTATAAAGAGAGGAGATTTGCGGATGTAAATACAGTATCTGTATATGTTTAAATGTACTTTATTGCAGAAAAGGACCTAAGTCCCAATCAGTATTGAGACCATTGGGTACTCTGGTATTAAGAGTAAAAATCCAGTATAATTCATGCTGATTGGGCAATTTTATCCTATCGCCTCCTCTGACTGGATTAGGAACATGCTCTATTCCCATAAAGGAACAAGTATCAACATTTCCTTGTCTACATTGTGTGAAATGTTGTGAGACCGGGTGTGTGAGGTCCCCTTTCCAAAATACGAATTTTTAATGCACGTGTAGTGCGACCTACAATACGACTTTTTGGCATATTCTCGTTTTTTTTTTCCATTCCAGATGAAATGCATACATTTTTTTTGGAGAGCATCAAGATCCTTCATAATAATAGAGGTAGGGAGAGTTCTACATAGATATAAGATTTGAGGTAATTATGTCATTTTAACTGCACAGATTCTTCCAGTACACAAGATAAGGATAGTTTGCATGATAGAGTCAGGCTACGGCCCCCAGTGCCTGCGCTGCAAGCGCGCCTGCAGCCGAATTCCCCAGTCTGCAGAGCGCTGCAGGGGGAAAGATAGGGAGGTGTGACGGGACGCGGCCGTGACGCCACCCGGCAGGTTCGCCCTCATTGGCTGAACCGCCGGGGGGTGTGGCCTAGCGCTCCGTCGCTAGTTCCCCTCACAATTTTCTTGCAGGCTCGCAGCGGGCCCGGCACCATTGCGGAGTGGCTCTTGTCCCTGCAGCGTCCACCACAGCAGGCGCTGCAGTAGCCAGCGGGGACCTGGCCTAAGATTTAGTGACTTTAGTGGGTTATACTATTATCTTGCCACTTGAAAGTTATCGTTGACCGATCTTAATTTGACTGTTTCTGGTGGCAGTGAAATATTTAATGCTTTAGATTAACTACTACAACTTACTACTAAGCCGTATAGTTTCACATTTTTCAAGAGAGTTAGCATAGGTTTGGTAATTGACATTAGAATTCTCATCAGCGAAAAGGTGTAGTTTATATTCTTAATTATATATTTTAAAACTGAAATATTTGGATCATTCCATATGGTGATTTCTAGAACTTCTATGGAAAGAGCGAAGAGAAGTGGAGAAAGGGGACAGCCTTGTCTCTTACCGTTTTTAATAAATAATAGGTTTGAGGTGTACGTAGGACTTCTTATGAATGCTGAAGGGGAGCTATAAAGTGACTTAACAAGAGTTTTGAAACTACATTTGAATAGCCTCATTGGGGTGTTGGTTTGATTTGCCAAGTGGACTAAATTAACCGTGTGTCTATTTGGGATGAAGCCCGATTGGTCAGGATGAATTATTTTGACATTTTGAAAGCTAGGTAATTGTGAAATGATTACCTCAGCTAATGGGTGCAAAGTACCCGATTACTAGCGTCTAATTCAAATGTTACCAAGACGTAATGTCAATTAAAATATTATTTTTCCATTGTCTGGTAATAATGATCACTTTTGGGATTTTCTCAAAATTGTTCGGTACCTCACCCGATCTCTGGTTCCTGATTTTACTCTGGCACACCTAGATGAGCTATATTTCAATAGGCTGATTATTCTAATGTTTTAAAAATCCATGAGCTTGCAAGGGCCTAATGGTCCCTATTAAAGGTGAGCCTCCCCCCCCCCCCAAACATTGCACCCCTGGGTACGCACTTAGAGTAGTTTTCACTGCATGTAATAAGGTTTGCAAAAAGACACTTTCAGTACAAGGAAAATCTGCAGAAAGACCAACACTAACCGGTACACACAGCTGAACTGAAGAGAAGAATGTTTCATTCTGGAAAACGGATCAAAAATATTCTCCATCCTTAGTGTTTTATTTTTTTTTGTTTTGTCAAAAAAAAATTTTTACACTTTGTAGTGAAGCAGGGGGTCTCTGGAGCTGAACCCCATTAATTTCAGTTCTGGAGACACCTCCGTAGGGGGTGCCTGTAGCCACTCTGGCTCGCTAGGAGGGATCCCGTAATGGCAACTTGCCACAGCTCATGCACCGAGGGCCAATAGAAAGCCGTGACATCATCCGGTGAGGCTTCCTATTGGCCCATGTGACGGGTGAGCTTTAAAAAGCAGAGAGCTACCGGCACGCTCTTTGGAGGTGAGTATCTCTGGAAGCAGAGGAGTCCCCAGAGCTGAAATTAGTGGGATTCAGCCCCAGGGAGACCCCCTACTACAAACCTCTATAAGAAAAACAATGGCTTGGATTGCTCTTTTAAAACTTAAAAAAATGAAAGCACCAGTTCATCCACCAAAATGTTTAACCAAGTAGAAAATATTTTTAGCTAAAAAGTGCTCACCCTTCATGTCAACTCCGTGCCGTTTTTGTGAAGCTATTTTGTTATTAAGCATTAACGGGGAAAAGCAAAGACCCTAAGGCATTTATACTGTAGCACCAATATTACAGTGGCAAAAGGTTTTTTAAAAAAAAAAAATTATGACAATGACAAAAGTTAACAGAGGGTAGCAATCTTTCAATGTCCGATTATCTACATTGAGGATACATTTTTAAAAACATTTAATAACATCCAGCAATACACCAGCATTAAAAAATGAATAAGTCTCTCATAGCCTGACAGCCGCCAGATGCGCAATAGCGGCAGCCTGGAATTGCCAATCACCCCCTTCCAAACAGAGGGTCATAAACATAATAGGGGAAGTAATGCTGATGGAGAGACTCTCAGCCTTCCTCAGACACACTACCAAAAAGTTTCATAAGACCTGGGAACCATGGCTAGAAGCCCAAACTTAGGAGAGTGTCAGGGTAACAAGGAGAGGAACTAGATACAGAAAAAGGAAAGGAGAAGGAACATCCCCTCCCAACCCCCTGCTCCCCTAAATGTTTTTTCTTTGTTATTTCTTATCGGTTATTTAGAAGTATAAAAACAATGTCAAAGAGTCATTTTGGGCTGGGGAAGCCCAAGGGGACTACTTTAGTCAAGTGCTATGAATATTGTCATGTAATAAAATATTGTCATGTAATAACCTTGTTGGATAAGGAAGAAAAAAAAAACTCAATAAAAATATTTGTACGAAAAAAATGAATGAGTCATGTTTTAATATATTTCTAATGGAGAATGAGAAACTAGGCTTTTCATTTGTTGTGTTTATTTGTTCTGCGCATTCTACATCATTCCGAAGTTTTTACTTTATTGCAAACATCCCCAAATATCATTTGTAATGCATGATCACATTGTGTGCTCTCTCAGGAATTCATCTGTCCAACAATGCTGGATTTCTTTGTATCTATTGATAAATGCTTCTTGTAGTTGCATTTAGTTGTCAAATTAGGTCTGCATTTCCATTCTGACACAGATCTTGCTGTACTGTTTTTAACACTAATAAAATAAAGATGACTTTGTGTCTCTCTTGTGTCTGACAAACAAGAGAAGTGTAGGAACTTGTGCACTCACAATTCCCTTAGCATCGTGAAGGGAAAATGTTACTTTTTGACAGTTTTAATTGCATTGAATCACAGATGGCATAAATGCTCCATTCATTTAACCCTCTCGGCAATTTTACAAATCTTACAAGTTCACTTTTTGCTCAGTCCCAACCTGCTACCTTCTCTTGTAGCTAGTGTTTGTAGGATCAAGTTCTGGGGAGAGTGACAAGGGGAGAGGGAGCGTAGGGGGACAAGAGTTGGGAGGAGGGGGGAGGGCGGAAAGGGTTGGAGTTCCCCAGAATTTCACCATCTAATTCTGGGGTTTCTTAGCCAAAAAAAGCTTGACAACAACTGGTACTGGTAGTCAGAGGAGTCTAATGATTGATGATGCACAAGGAGGATAGTTATAACAAAAAAAAAGTAACCAAAAGAAACCTCATAACAGTGCACTCCTCATTTACTTTTTATTCTTTATCATAGTTGTATCAGATGATTATTTAATATATCGCAAAATGGCATTCTTTTCCCGCATATAAAGAACTCACACAATAAAAATCACTGGTACAGTGTCTAATAATATTCTTAAGAATCCTATCCAATGTTAATCCTGCTTAATAGCAAAAAGCAGGTAGTTTGTAATGGCATCAAGTGCAACCAGTAACAGTAGATATGTCTAAATCTGACCATGTATATGGGCCTAAACAAATTACTAAAACTCGAGAAAGGACATCTGCTCGTGGCGCTGATTTAGAAACATCTGATAGTGACCTGAGCACACATTCAAGCTCACAGCAGTCTGATGTTCCTGCCAAAGACTTACCTTTTTAGGCCACAATAGAGGTCACAATGGTCAAAGAGGATGACGAGGAGGGGCAGCAGGGGAAATGAGAGACCTTTGCGACAGGCAGAGATGGGGATATTGAGGACCACCACTGTTCCAGTGGAAATCCATCACTGTGAGTCTGAGATGCAGATGAACAATCTGGCTAATATTGAGTTAAATGATTCTCATGGTGCAGTTTTAAAGAAAGGATTAACATGCTCAGCCATTAAGAGATTTGATGAATTTGAGTGGGTGAAGAATATCCATCTATTCACTCAGAAATTGATGCTGAAGAGCTTTTTCCATTGGCATCATGATGGGGAGGATCCGACAAATACAGTTCTTGTATTGAGAGATATCGAATTCTTTGTGTGGAACATGCGCTCCAATGCCGGGTCCGTTAAGTACATAATAAAGTGCTTGATACACGAAACATGTAGGAGGGTTGTTTGCACCTCCATTCCTCTTTTATGGATCAATAAAGAATATTTTTAAACTAACCTTTTGACCCACTCTCCTTGCTGTGTAGCTTCACCTCTATGGATGCAGACTTGTATTGAGAGAGGCTGAATGTATTGGAGCCTTAGAGGCCCTATTATAGGAACAAGATGGTGAAGATTTGGGCTAATGATGGATCAATAACACTGATCAATAGTGAATTTTGTGTACTACAAACAGATCTTAAACCAAAGTCCAAGTGTACCTCTTTGATGCAGATGTGTCCTAATGTTCTGGTCTTAAAGATATTAAAATGCTGAAGACTGGGACTTGCTATAATAATTTAAGCAGGAAGGAACCCACCGCTTTGAATGAATTGAATGTCCAATATTGAAATTAAACCATCCGACAAGGGTGGTAATAACATATGTCTTTTGTGAAACAATGTCGATCTATACAGACCACATACAATCATCGAAAAGATATATCGATGATATTTTGGGATATAGAGCCAGTACTCCTGAATGAATTTGTAAATCTACTAAATAATAATTATTTAAATATCAAATTGACCATGAAACCCAGTTCACAATGGCCCGGATACATCAAGCATCAATAAGAAAAAATGAAGAGGTCATCTCCACATATTAGTATGTTTTTGATAAACTAGCATGCAGTACCCGGGTTTTGCCACAAATTGGTCAATTTCGATTTGATCGCTTCTAGTAAAAAAAATTAAATTAGTAATATTTTTAGTAAAAATATGCATCTGTTCAGTTTTTGATAAGGATCACAATGGTCTTAACCAATTATTTATCTCCTACTATACTTCAAGCTGTTGTTAGCCCTATATTTCCTATGTACTGTATGTACTGACAAATGGATAGGAAATGATATACACAGTCAGGTAAACTTGCATGGAATAGATCAGGGGTGAGCAAACTTTTTATGCCGAGACCCCCTTTTTATCCATGAAATTTCTCGGGCTCCCCCTGCCTGATGAAATCAAAATCACATGACGTCAGCGCACGTGAGCAATGAGGGCAAAACATCTTTATGACGCATCCGCCACGCTCCCACCAGGCAAGTTCACAAATCGCTTGGGCTGCAGGCAGTATACTAGTATTGGATCACTGTTTTGTTTTTTTTATCTTATCACGCTGCAAGCAGCAAGGCAAACGAGATGCTGCATGAGATGTGTAGCACAGCGCCACCTAATGGATAAAAGATAAATTGCAGCTACAGACTGCTTTTTTCCTCTGCTCCTGGCAAAATCGCTGCCGCTGCCTGCGCCCCCCCAAAACAATCTTGCGACCCCCCAAAACAATCTTGCGACCCCCAGTTTGCGCACTTCTGGAATAGATGATGAAATAGAAATGTTAAAGCATCAAAACGTGTGACATCGTATGAGTTTTTTTTAAATAATATATCAGTTCTGTAGTATTACATAATACTTTTTTTTATTATTATTTAATAATGCCATTTGTAATCATTTGTAAAGCATCCTTTGATTTCTGTAGCAGGTTTAGCACACCTCCCAAGCAGTTCAAGATCTTTGCAACACTTCCCTGTTTGCGATCATTTGTTGCCAATATTCACAGCCCTTGAACTGAAAAACTGTAACAATAGACAATGTTACCTTAGTAATATCTGGATACATAGTAGCTGCTGAGCTACACTGACTGAAAGCAGCAATTAAAGCTGCAGTTCAGTCAATATCCTGTATGTGTGGTTTTTTTTAATAAATCAGTTCTGTACTGTGAGAAAATACTTGTAGCATTTTTTTTTTTTTTTAAACAACTTTGAAAGACAATTTTTTATGTATTCTAATGTAACGAGCATTTTTGTTTCTATAGCAACCGTTTAGAAAGGCACAACCCCTTCCTTTAATGTAACAGACTCTGGCACACCCCTTTGTGAGTCCTGCCCCCTCCACAGCCGTGCACGTGCATGAGCACAAATGTATCAGTCGTTGCCTGGTCACATGATCTTCCCCCAGAACTGACAGAGCAGCAGCAGCAGCAGAAAAGGAGTAGCTCAGAATTAATTAATTAAACCTTATTCCATTGCACGTGTGTAGTTAATGTTAAATATTAACAACTCATTTAAAATCAAATCTGTATATATAATACTGTAAACAATATGTATATTTAATTTTGTGTGTATGTGAATGTGTACAATTCAATGTGTTATTAAAATTAATAATGGCTTGTTCTTGTATAGCGCTGCTAGTTTTACATAGCACTTTACAGAGACATTTTGCAGGCACAGGGCCCTGCGGAGCTTAGGTGTGTATGTATGTGTTTGTATGATATAGATATATATGCACACGCACGCATATACATGCGCACGCGCACACATACACGTGCACACGCACACATATACATGCGCACACGCACACATACACACATACATGCGCTCACGCACACATACATGCGCACACATACATACACACATATACACGCACACAAACATACGCACACATAAACATGCACACACGTATACATGCGCACACACGTATACATGCGCACACGCGCACATAAACATGCGCAAACGCACATATATACACACACAAACATGCACACACGTATACATGCGTACACGCACACGTATACATGCGTACACGCACACATATACATGCGCACACGCACACATATACACACGCACACATATATGCGCACACACACACACAAACATGCGCACACGCACACAAACATGCACACATATACATGCACACACGTATACATAAACATGCGCACACGCACACATAAACATGCGCACACGCACACATAAACATGCGCACACGCACACAAACATGCGCACACGCACACATAAACATGCGCACACGCACACATATACACTGTGTGTGCGCATGTTTATGTGCGTATATATTTATGGTATTGCTTGACCTGAGGAAGAGGAAAACTCTTGAAAGCTTGTCCCATGACACAAATTGTTGGTCCAAATAAAAAAAAGGTCGGGAGAGGGTGAGTGGGTGGGTGGGAGATCGGGAGAGGGTGGGTGGGCGTTAGAGGGTGAGTGGGTGGGCGGGAGAGGGTGGGTGGGCGGTAGTGGGTGAGTGGGCGGGAGAGGGTGAGTGGGTGGGTGGGTGGGCGGGAGAGGGTGTGATTTCAATAAAGAGATCCAAAGAGGAGTTTTATCTCCATTCATCCTCACCAATATAATGTCCATGGGCCCCGAAAATTACCGCAAATGATTAAAAAACATTGGGGCATCTTACAGGGATCCAAACTTAAACACCTATTTTCTAGCAACAATATCCCGAAAATATGTTTAAGAGAGGGCAGATTAATCTTAAAACTACAAACTCTCCCGCACTGTCGCATTATGTGGAGCCAAAGAATCTAACACCGACATGGCTTAGGGAACTTCATGGGTCTTCACACTGTGGGACTGGCATTGGCAGTAAATACATACAATGTAGGGAATTCAAATCCAATACACAGGTGCGTGTATTTGTCCAATCAAGTCCAAATTCATAAATTTAAAGCTCCTTTACAGTCTACCTGTTAGAATGCCAGGCCATGTGGGCGACAATATGTTAGGTCGAGACAGGTAGACCGATTAAAGAGCATGCTTTGCGGATACACTATCTACAATATTAAAAGGGTCTCGATTACACGTAGTGTCTCAAGGCACTCAAAAATAAACTAACCAAAAACCCAGAGGGATTGGTCTGCAAGGGTTATTAGATTTGCCCCAAAACAAACTGAAGTGTGGGAGAAAATCATCTAATATGGGCGGATGTGAAGCTATTGCGGAATGGATATCACCGCGCTAAAACCTTAAACCCACAAGGTCTAAACATAGATCTTGGACCTGATCGAAATACGCTTTCGAGAGATAGTTTAATTGGCATAATCAAATTGGTAGTTGATCAATATGCAAAGTACGTAAATCTGCTCAGCCGCACTCATTAAAATTCCTATGAGTCCTCTCTCAATCTTTCCATATCATCTTAGAGTATGATACTATTTGAAGTTCTCATTTTTTTTACAAGCTCATTTTTAACAGTACACAATACAATTATCAACCGGCTGGGAGATTGCAGTTGGGGGTTGCGCTGCCTTGTGGGGGGTGGGACGGGAGGGGGGATGCGGGAGATGTGCCCCACTTCTTCTACGCGATCCCTGTTGCCCTGCCTCCCTGCCCGTTGGCGGGAGATGCAGGGGGGTTGCTGCTGCCCCCGTGGGGGAAGGGGTGTGTCCGCGTATCAGTGGTGGCGCAAGTTGGTGAGTATGTGTGATTATATGTGTGTTTGTGTGTGTTGTGTGTATATGTTGTGTGGTTTGTGTGTGTGTGTGTGTATATGTGGTGTGTGTGTGTTGTGTTATCTGTGTGTGTTGTGTGTGGTGTGTTTGATGTGGTGTGTCAGAATATACTGTGTGTCGGTGTGTGTATATATAATGTGGTGTGGATGCTGTGTTTGGGTCGTGTATCTCTCTCTGGTGTGTGTGTGATGTGTATATTTATCTATTGTGTGTGTGTGTGTGTGTGGGTTGTCGTGTGTGTGTGGTAGGTGTGTGTGTCTATCTCTCCTCTCCTCTCATCCTGTGGTGTGTCTATCTGTGTAGTGTGTGTAGTGTGTAGTGTGTGTGTGTGTGTGTGTGTGGGTGTGTGTGTGTGTGTGGTGTGTCGTGTGTGTGTTTGTTGTCGTGTGTGACTGTGTGTGTGTGTTTGTTGTGTGTGGTGTTGTGTGTGTGTGTCTCATATCATGTGTTCTCTCGCCTGTGTGGATCTCTCTCTCCTCTCTCTGTGTTGTGTGTGTCCATCTGCTGTGTTTGTGTGTGTCTCTTCGTGGCTGTACCCCCCCCTCCCCGTCCCCCTCCTCCCCCCTCCCGAACAAAAAAAAAAAAACCCCCAAAAAACCAAAGAAACCCCCCCCACCCCCCCCCCCCCCCCCCCCCCCCCCCCCCAAACCCCCCCCCCCCCAGCGCAAAAACACACGATCAAAGACCCAGAACCCCCCCCCCCCCCCCCCCAAGCCCCAAAAAACAAAACCCCCCACCCAAAAAAAAAAAGGACCCTCTCCCGCCCCCCACCCCCTCACCCTCGTACCCGCCCCCCCCCTCGCCCTCCCGACCTCGGGTTCCCGTCGCCCCAGTCGACACCCACTCCTCCCTCTCTCTCCCCCCCCACCACCGTCCCCACCCGGGGATCCTTCCCCCCCCCACAAGGCACGCCAGTCCCACTCTCCCCCCCTGCCCCCCCTCACATCCGCAGTCCTCTACAGTACCCCGCGCCGCCACCCTCTGCTCCCGGACTGCCCCCGACCACTCACCCACTCAGACCCTCAGTCCAAGTGGAGCCCTCCCCCCCCCCCCATAACCTCCTTCGGCGACTCCCCCTCTCCCACCGTTCCCCCTGCACCCCTCGTCACAACCTCGCCCCGCGACCCTTCCCTCATCCCCTCGTAGTCCCACGCCAACCGCCCTCGATCCTGCCCGACTCCCCCCGACCCCCCCCCTCACCCCATCTGCGCCCGCCCTTACCAGACCTAGACGACACCTCACCCGTCCTGCTCTCCTGTCCCCCCCACTCACACTCTCAAAGAGATACCCCGCTACCCTCCTTGACCCACCCCCACACACCCCGTTCCCCTCTCTCCCGCCGACCACGATCGACACCCAGTACTTCCCTCCCCCTCTCTCAATCACTGCCCCCCTCAGGTTCCCCCCCCGATCCGGCGCCTACCACCCCCCCCACTGAACTCCTAAGGCACCCTCTCCCCCACAACCCCCCCCCCCCTCCCATGTCTCTATCCTTTCGTCCCGATTCGAGACCCCTCGATTCCACCGCTGCCTGAACGTCTCTGGGCTGCACCATCCCCCACACGCCTCGAGTCCCTTCATACCATCCCCGAACACCCCTACGCCCCCTCCCCCTCTTCCCCCCGCAGTTAGAGGAGAAACAGGGAGCAGGCAATCAAAAACCTCATCCGCGCCCTTCCCCCGCGCCTCCCGCCTCATCCCATCCACTTGCCCCGCCGCACCCCAGTCCCTCGTCTTCACCGACAGCCCGGCCCGGGATAGCAATTCCCTTGTTCACGCGGCAACCACACCCCCACCTCAATACCCCCAATCCCTGCCCACTAGGGCCCCTTCCCCCTCTCCCACCTCCTCTCCGCCCTCCGGCCAAAGCCCTCACCTCAATACGGGACGGCTCTTACCCCCACCCCCGTCTAGATGCCCTCTTTACCCATGGCCTGTCCGACCCCTTGCCCTCGCACTCCTCGGAGATGTTGTATCCGCTCACACCTACCCCATTTTTCTCTTTGTGTGTTTGTGTGTGTGTGTTGCTGTGATGTCGTCAGGTGCTTTGATTGGTCCATGTGTTTGTGTGTGTGTGTGTGTTGTGTTGTGTGTCGGGTGCTCGTGTGTGTGTGTGTGTCGTGTGTGTGTCTCTCTGTGTGTGTGTCCTCTCTCCTCCTGTCGTGTGTTTCTCTCTCTCTGCTAGTGTGTTTGTGTGTCTCTCTCTCTGTGTTTGTCGTGGGCCTGTGTAGTCCATCTCGCTCTCTTTGGTGGTGTGTGTGGTGCGTCTCTCTGTAGGTGTAGTTATGCTGTGTCATCTGTGTGTGTATGTGTGTCTCTCATCTCTCTCCTCTCCTCTCTCTCTCTCTCTCTCTCTCTTCTCTCTCTCTCTCCTCGCTAGCTCTCCTATGTTGTCTCTTATGGTGGTGTGTAGTCTCATTAGTGTGGTCAACCCCCACTAACGTCCACCAGTCCAACTCACCCTCTCCCCAGCCCCCCCCACCTCCCGCTCCCCCATCTCCCGCCCCAGCCCCCCCCCCCACTCCCCCCACTCTCACCCGCCCCATCCACCCCTCCCCAGAACCACCAAAGTCCCCCACAAGGGAGCACGGGAACACGATTATGACCCCGAGGTCCCACCCCCCTCAATGCCCCCAACCCCTCCCCCTCCTCCGTCGCGTCCCGAGTCCGAGACAACTAGAGGTAATTCGGGCCCACCGCGTCGAAGATGGGATAAGCGACAGTAACCAGACGAAATGAGATGAAACAGAGGGAATGAGAAGAAGAGGTTCATCCTCTCGGAGACAACTCCCCCCCACCCCTCACCCTCTCCCGACCTTTTTTTTATTTGGACCAACAATTGTGTCATGGGACAAGCTTTCAAGAGTTTTCCTCTTCCTCAGGTCAAGCAATACCATAAATATAACGCACATAAACATGCCGCACACACAGTGTATATGTGTGCGTGCATGTTAATGTTGCTGCCATGTGCTGTGCTGTGCGATGTTAGTGTGCGTGTGCGCCATGTTTATGTGTGCGGTGCGCATGTTTATGTATACGTGTGTGCATGTATATTTGCTGTTATGTGTGCGTGTGCGCATGTTTGTGTGTGTGTGTGCGCATATATGTGTGCGTGTGTATATGTGTGGCGTGTGCGCATGTATGGTGTGCGTGTACGACATGTATACGTGGCTGTACATGTATACGTGTGTGCATGTTTGTGTGTGTATATAGTGCGTTGCGCATGTTTATGTGCTCGTGTGCGCATGTATACTTGTGTGCGCATGTATACGTGTGTGCATGTTATGTGTGCGTATGTTTGTGTGCAGTGTATATGTGTGTCTGTATGTGTGCGATGTAGTGTGCGTGAGCGCATGTATGTGTGTATGTGTGCGTGTGCGCATGTATAGGTGTGCGTGTGCACGTGTATGGTGCTCGTGCGCATGTATATGCGTGCGTGTGCATATATATCTATATCATACAAACACATACATACACACCTAAGTCCGCAGGGCCCTGTGCCGCAAAATGTCTCGTAAAGTGCTATGTAAAACTAGCAGCGCTATACAAGGAACAAGCCATTATTAATTTTATAACACATTGAATTGTACACATTCACATACACACAAAATTAAATATACATATTGTTTACAGTATTATATATACAGATTTGATTTTAAATGAGTTGTAATATTTACATTAACTACACAACTGCAATGGATAAGGTTTAATTAATTAATTCTGAGCTACTCCTTTTCTGCTGCTGCTGCTGCTGCTCTGTCAGTTCTGGGGAAGATCTGTGACCAGGCAACGACTGATACATTTGTGCTCATGCACGTGCACGGCTGTGGAGGGGGCAGGACTCACAAAGGGGTGTGCCAGAGGTCTGTTACATTAAAGGAAGGGGTTGTGCCTTTCTAAACGGTTGCTATAGAAACAAAAATGACTCGTTACATTAGAATACATAAAAAATTGTCTTTCAAAGTTGTTTAAAAAAAAAAAAAAAATGCTACAAGTATTTTCTCACAGTACAGAAACTGATTTATTAAAAAAAACACACCATACAGGATATTGACTGAACTGCAGCTTTAATTGCTGCTTTCATCAGTGTAGCTCAGCAGCTACTATTATCCAATATTACTAAGGTAACATGTCTATTGTTACAGTTTTTCAGTTCAAGGGCTGTGAATATTGGCAACAAATGATCGCAAACAGGGAAGTGTTGCAAAGATCTTGAACTGCTTGGGAGGTTGTGCTAAACCTGCTACAGAATCAAAGGATGCTTTACAAATGATTACAAATGGCATTATTAAATATAATAAAAAAAAGTATTATGTAATACTACGAACTGATATATATTTAAAAAAAACTCATACGATGTCACACGTTTTGATTGCTTTAACATTTCTATTTCATCATCTATTCCAGAATGCGCAAACTGGGGGTCGCAAGATGTTTTGGGGGTCGCAAAGATTGTTTGGGGGGGCGCAGCAGCGGCAGCGATTTTGCCAGGAAGCAGAGGAAAAAAGCAGTCTGTAGCTGCAATTTATCTTTTATCCATAGGTGCGCTGTGCTACAATCTCATGCAGCATCTGTTTGCCTGCTGCTTGCAGGCGTGATAGATAAAAAAAACAAAACATGATCCAATACTAGTATACTGCCTCAGCCCAGCGATTTGTGAATTGCCTGGTGGGAGCGTGGCGGATGCGTCATAAAGATGGTTTTGCCCTCATGCTCACGTGCGCTGACGTCATGTGATTTTGTTTCATCAGGCAGGGGGAGCCCGAGAAATTTCATGGATAAAAGGGGTTCTCGGCATAAAAAGTTTGCTCACCCCTGATCTATTCCATGCAGTTCCTGACTGTGTATATCATTTCCTATCCATTTGTCAGTACATACAGTACATAGGAAATATAGGGCTAACAACAGCTGAAGTATAGTAGGAGATAAATAATTGGTTAGACCATTGTGATCCTTATCAAAAAACTGAACAGATGCATATTTTTACTAAAATATTACTAATTTAATTTTTTTTAAACTAGAACGATCAAATCGAAATTGACCAATTGTGGCAAAACCCGGGGTACTGCATGGCTAGTTATCAAAAACATACTAATATGTGGAGATAACCTCTTCATTTTTTCTTATGATGCTTGATGTATCCGGGCCATTGTGAACTGGGTTCATGGTCAATTTGATATTTAAATAATTATATTAGTAGATTTACAAATTCATTCAGGAGTATACTCTCTATTCCCAAAATATCATCGATATATCTTTTCGATGATTGTATGTGGTCTGTATGATCGACATTGTTCACAAAAGACATATGTATTACCACCCTTGTCGGATGGTTTAATTTCAATATTGGACATTCAATTCATTCAAAGCGGTGGGTTCCTTCCTGCTTAAATTATTATAGCAAGTCCCAGTCTTCAGCATTTTAATATCTTTAAGACCAGAACATTAGGACACTCTGCATCAAGAGGTTACACTTGGACTTTGGTTTAGATCTGTTTGTAGTACACAAAATTCACTATTGATCAGTGTTTATGATCCATCATTAGCCCAAATCTCACCATCTTGTTCCTATAATAGGGCCTCTAGAGCTCCAATACATTCAGCCTCTCTCAATACAAGTCTGCATCCATAGAGGTGAAGCTAACACAGCAAGGAGAGTGGGTCAAAAGGTTAGTTTAAAAATATTCTTTATTGATCCATAAAAAGAGGAATGGAGGTGCAAAACCCCTCCTACATGTTTCGTGTATCAAGCACTTATTATGTACTTAACGGACCCGGCATTGGAGCGCATGTTCCACACAAAGAATTCGATATCTCTCAATACCAGAACTGTATGTGTCGGATCCTCCCTCATGATGCCAATGGAAAAAGCTCTTCAGCATCAATTTCTGAGTGAATAGATGGATATTCTTCACCCACTCATCAACAAATCTCTTAATGGTGAGCATGTTAATTCTTTCTTAAACTGCACCATGAGAATCATTTAACTCAATAGAGCCAGATTGTTCATCTGCATCTCAGACTCACAGTGAGGATTTCCACTGGAACAGTGGTGGGTCCTCAATATCCCCATCTATCTGCCTGTCGCAAAGGTCTCTCATTTCCCTGCTGCCCCTCCTCGTCTATCCTCTTTGACCATTGTGTGACTCTATTGTGGCCTAAAAAGGTAAGTCTTTGGCAGGAAACATCAGACTGCTGTGAGCTTGAATGTGTGCTCAGGTCACTATCAGATGTTTCTAAATCAGCGCCACGAGCAGATGTCCTTTCTCGAGTTTTAGTAATTTGTTTAGGCCCATATAACATGGTCAGATTTAGACATATCTATACTGTTACTTGGTTGCACTTGATGCCATTACAAACTACCTGCTTTTTGCTATAGAAGCAGGATTAACATTGGATAGGATTCTTAAGAATATTATTAGACACTGTACCAGTGATTTTTATTGTGTGAGTTCTTTTATGCGGGAAAAGAATGCCATTTTGTGCGATATAGTTAATAATCATCTGATACAACTATGAAAAAGAATAAAAAGTAAATGAGGAGTGCACTGTTATGAGGTTTCTTTTGGTTACTTTTTTTTTGTTAACTTCCTCCTTGTGCATCATCAATCATTAGACTCCTCTGACTACCAGTACCAGTTGTTGTCAAGCTTTTTTTGGCTAAGAAACCCAGAATTAGATGGTGAAATTCTGGGGAACTCCAACCTCTTCCGCCTCCCCCTCCTCCCAACTCTTGTGTCCCCCTACGCTCCTCCTCTCCCCTTGTCACTCTCCCCAGAACTTGATCCTACAAACACTAGCTACAAGAGAAGGTAGCAGGTTGGGGACTGAGCAAAAGTGAACTTGTAAGATTTGTAAATTGCCGAGAGGTGTTAAATGAATGGAGCATTTATGCCATCTGTGATTCAATGCAATTAAAACTGTCAAAAGTAACATTTTCCCTTCACGATGCTAGGGAATTGTGAGTGCACAAGTTCCTACACTTCTCTGTTTCGTCAGACACAAGAGAGACACAAAGTCATCTTTATTTTATTAGTGTTTAACAACAGTACAGCAAGATCTGTGTTCAGAATGGAAATGCAGACCTAATTGACAACTAAATGCAACTACAAAGAGCATTTATCAATAGATACAAGAAATCCAGCATGTTGGACAGTATAATTCCTGAGAGAGCACACAATGTGATCATGCATTACAAATGATATTTGGATGTTTGCAATAAGTAAAAACTTCGGAATGATGTAGAATGCGCAGAACAAATAAACACAACAAATGAAAGCCTAGTTTCTCATTCTCCTAGAAATATATTAAACAGGACTCATTCATTTTTTTCGTACAATATTTTTATTGAGTTTTTTTTTTCTTCCTTATCCAACAAGGTTATTACATGACAATATTTTATTACATGACAATATCATAGCACTTGACTAAAGTGAGTCCCTTGGGCTTCCCCAGCCCAAATGACTCTTGACATTGTTTTTATACTTCTAAATAACCGTAAAGAAATAACAAAGAAAAACATTTAGGGGAGCAGGGGGTTGGGAGAGGGATGTTCCTTCTCCTTCCTTTTTCTGTATCTAGTTCCTCTACGTCTCTGTTACCCTGACACTCTCCAAGTTGGGCTTCTAGCCATGGTTCCAGGTCTTATGAAACTTTTTGGTAGTGTGGTCTGAGGAAGGCTGAGAGTCTCTCCATCAGCATTACTTCCCCTTTATGTTTATGACCCTCTGTTGGAAGGGGGTGATTGGCAATTCCAGGCTGCCGCTATTGCGCATCTGGCGGCTGTCAGGCTATGAGAGACTATTCATTTTTTAATGCTGGTGTATTGCTGGATGTTATTAAATGTTTTTTTAAAAATGTATCCTCAATGTAGATAATCGGACATTGAAAGATTGCTACCCTCCTGTTAACTTTTGTCATTGTCATAATTTTTTTTTTTAAAAACCTTTTGCCACTGTAATATTGGTGCTACAGTATAAATGCCTTAGGGTCTTTGCTTTTACCCCGTTAATGCTTAATAACAAAATAGCTTCCAAAAAAACGGCACGGAGTTTGACATGAAGGGTGAGCACTTTTAGCTAAAAATATTTCTACTGTGGTTAAACATTTTGGTGGATGAACTGGTGCTTTATCATTTTTTAAGTTTTAAAAGAGCAATCCAAGCCATTGTTTTCTTATAGAGGTTTTGTAGTAGGGGGTCTCCTGGGGCTGAAATCCCACTAATTTCAGCTCTGGGAGACTCCTCTGCTTCCAGAGATACTCCCTCCAAAGGCGTGCCGGTAGCTCTCTGCTTTTTTAAAGCTCACCCGTCACATGGGCCATAGAAGCCTCACCGGATGATGTCCGGCTTTCTATTGGCCCCTCGGTGCCATGAGCTGGGCAAGTTGCCATTACGGTCCTCCTACGCGAGCCAGAGTGGTCTACAGGCACCCCTACGGAGGTGTCTCCAGAACTGAATAATGGGGTTCAGCTCCAGAGACCCCCTGCTTCACTACAAAGTGTAAAAATTTTTTTTGACAAAAACAAAAAAAATAAAACACTAAGGATGGAGAATTTTTTTGATCCGTTTCCAGAATGAAACATTCTTCTCTTCAGTTCAGCTGTTGTGTACGGCTTAGTGTGGTCTTTTGCAGATTTTCTGTACTGAAAGTGTCTTTTGCACACCTATTACATGCAGTGAAAACTACTCTAAGTGCGTAACCCAGGGGTGCAATGTTTGGGGGGGGGGGGAGCTCACCTTAATAGGGACCATTAGGCCTTGCAAGCTCATGGATTTTTTAAAACATTAGAATAATCAGCCTATTGAAATATAGCTATCTAGGTGTGCCAGAGTAAAATCAGGAACCAGAGATCGGTGAGGTTACCGAACAATTTGAGAAAATCCCAAAAGTGACTCATATTACCAGACAATGGAAAAAATAATATTTTAATTGACATTACGTCTTGGTAACATTTGAATTAGACGCTTAGTAATCGGGTACTTTGCACCATAGCTGAGGTGATCATTTCACAATACCTAGCTTTCAAAATGTCAAATACATTCATCGACCAATCGGGCTTCATCCCAAATAGACACCGGTTAATTTAGTCCACTTGGCAAATCAAACCAACACCCAATGAGGCTATTCAAATGTAGTTCAAAACTTCTGTGTTGTCACTTATAGCTCCCCTTCAGCATTCATAGAAGTCCTCTTACACCTCAAACCTATTATTTATTAAAACGGTAGAGACAAGGCTGTCCCCTTTCTCCACTTCTCTTCGCTCTTTCCATAGAAGTTCTAGAAATCACCATATGGAATGATCCAATATTTCAGTTTTAAAATATATAATTAAGAATATAAACTACACCTTTTCGCTGATGAGAATTCTAATGTCAATACCAAACCCTTGCTAACTCTCTTGAAAAATGTGAAACTATACGGCTTAGTAGTAAGTTGTAGTAGTTAATCTAAAGCATTAAATATTTCACTGCCACCAGAACAGTCCAAATTAGATCGGTCAACGATAACTTTCAGTGGCAAGATATAGTATAACCCACTAAAGTCACTAAATCTTAGGCCAGGTCCCCGCTGCTACTGCAGCGCCTGCTGTGGTGGACGTGCAGGGACAAGAGCCACTCCGCAATGGTGCCGGGCCCGCTGCGAGCCTGCAAGAAAATTGTGAGGGGAACATAGCGACGAGCGCTAGCCACACCCCCCGGCGGTTCAGCCAATGAGGGCGAACCGCCGGTGGCGTCACGGCCGCGTCCCGTCACACCCCCTATCTTTCCCCCTGCAGCGCTCTGCAGACTGGGGAATTCGGCTGCAGGCGCGCTTGCAGCGCAGGCACTGGGGGCCGTTACCTGACTCTATCATGCAAACTATCCTTATCTTGTGTGGAAGAATCTGCATTAAAATGACATAATTACCTCAAATCTAATATCTATGTAGAACTCATCCTCCTACCTCTATTATTATGAAGGATCTGATGCTCTCCAAAAAAAATGTATGCTTTCTCTGGAATGGAAAAAAAAAACGAGAAAGCCAAAAAGTCGTATTGTAGGTCGCACTACCTGCATTAAAAATTCGTTATTTGGAAAGGGGACCTACACACCCGGTCTCACAACATTTCACACAATGTAGACAAGGAAATGTTGATACTTGTTCCTTTATGGGAATAGAGCATGTTCTAATCCAGTCAAGGAGGCGATAGGATAAAATTGCCCAATCAGCATGAATTATACTGGATTTTACTCTTAATACCAAGAGTACCCATGGTCTCAATACTGATTGGGACTTAGGTCCTTTTCTGCATAAAGTACATTTAAACATATACAGATACTGTATTTACATCGCAAATCTCCTCTCTTATAATAGAGAATCTTTTAATCAGATTGTAATATAATATACATCAGACTATTGCAATTATCCAGTTATGATTCATATATTGATCAATTAGTAATATCTGTATCTATAGTATATTATAATTTTTCCTTCTGCCTTTTCCCCTTATTATTCTTGAACTGTACATATTTGATCAGTATTGACATGTATGAAGTGCTTTATACTAATATATTCTTTATTTATTTTTGTCATTCCATATTTATACTTGAATGTTTTTTCTATGCATTTATGTCTATTTACTATATCAACTATGTGTTTTTTCCTGTGTGGAACATGATTATAACATGGGATGTATATAATTAATTTTCCTGTTTCATACTTTTTTATACGGTTATATTGTTGGGATTTGTTGGGTGGGTGACAGGGTGACTGACTGGGTGGACTGAATGGTTGACTGATGACTGGGTGATGACTGACTGGGTGGGTTGGGTTACGGACTGGGTGAGTGCTGACTGTTGTGGGGTGATGACTGGGTGTTGGGTGACTAACTGGGTGGGTGACTGACTGAAGTGGTGGTGACTGACTGTGGGTGATTTGTATGTGTTCATCAAGGGAAGGGGCCCCCCCTTGCATCTCGTCCAGGCGCTCTGATCATTGCTTGCTTGCAGGGCAACCTACTTCTGGTGTCCTGCCACATGTGCACGGCCCCGGGACTCCAGTCACTTCAGCTCCCGACCTTCGCACTCTAAGTTCCGTCGTGCTCCCCAGCACCCCTTTGCGCTACCCAGTGTCTTCCCCGAGACGCCTCATCTCCTTGAAGCCGCATGACGTCACAAGCGGCATATTGGCATGGCAACATGGTGACATGTTGATGCCGTGCCGCCATTTCCAATGCAGTTGGAGGGAAATGCCCGTAGAAGCTGCAACACGCCACAGCACCCCACAACAGCACCCCACCAGTGGCTAAAAATGCAGTCGCCCAGGGCGACCCCATTTGTTGAGGTCTGAGTATGTATGTTTTTTTCAAATTTTGATTTCCAATGACATTTTAAAGAAAAATAGGTATTTACTTATAAAAACTGCCACCCTGTTTGTGGACAGTATACGGTATCGTCTGTTTAATCTCCAGCTCCCCATGAGAAAAGAATGTGGAACCACTAAACCTACGTATGTTCAAGAAAAAGACCTCAAAGGATATCTACAGCAAACCTAAGGGCTGCAGTCCAGTGACTGCCACAGCGCATCGTGCGCACAGCACCGGCCCCCCTGTCACTCAGGGCCAGTACATGCGTCGGCGCACATTCAGCAGCGCACTGTACTGCAATATTTCACACACAAAAAAATTGTGTGGAAACTTGCGACGAAGCGTGGCCACGCCCCCAGCCGGCGGTTCAGCCAATGAGGACAACCAGCCGCCGTTGAGGTCCTGCCACGCCCCCGCAAACCCCCCCGCCACGCCCCCCCCCTCGCAACGTCTCCCTCCCAGGACCGCGTTGTGCAGTGCAGAGCACGCGCCCCCCCCGCCAGTGCAAGCTACACTGGGAACCGCAGCCTAAGGAGCTGAGTTAGAGTTTAGATGGAACTGCATAAATAGTGTATGTAAAAGTGTTAGCGCTCACCATTGTCTATTTCAGCGATTAGACTGGTATTAGAGTTTGAGTGCAAGAGTAAGTAGCAGATGGTCTTACAATATAATAATGTCTTAGACTAGTCCCATTGTGTAAGGAATCGGGGAACACTCCTCTGCATTACAGAGGCGCGCGCGCATGCGCAGCTCTTCTAATGTGCCACAGAGCTAGCTCCGCCCCTCGGACGCGGCGCACACACGTGACGTCGTGCACCGACTCCCCAGCTGGCGTGGCAAGCTACCATTAAGCCACTTACGCTCCTGCAGCCTATCGTGGCTACTGCTGGGGCCACGCCTCCGCTCTGCCCTCCTGTTCTATTGGTTCCTGCGACCCTATATCGTACTCTGCTCATGATCAGTCATTGCTGAGCATAACTAGTTGTAGCCTTGTGACTTCCCACGTCCTGTTTTGGCCTTGCCTGTGCTTTCTCTCTGAAGCTTAACCCTACATGTACCGACCCGGCGTTCCTCGACTATCGAGCTCTCCAACCCCCAGACCATGGCTACACGAACTTTGACCATTACTGATCTCTCCAATCCAAGCACCTCGGTAAGTATCTGGACTAACCCACTCTCTCCAAACCAGACCCGGCTACGTTGACAATGCAACGCTTCCGTCTGCTGTGGGTGCGTGGTTTCATACTTCCCCACCTCGTGCCCGGGTCCGTCTTGCTCGTGGGCAGCGCAAGCATTACACATTGGCAAGGTGGTTATTAAAATATCATCCCCATCCTACATGTGTCGTGATAATAGCCTGTGTACAACGTTTGAGCTTAATTGAATCAGCACACACTTGTAAAGCAGCCAGTTCCCCTTGAAAGATTTTGTTTACCCTTACCTCAACAAGGCAGGTCCCTGTAACTCATGCCTGGTCCCTGAAATGTGAGAGCCCTTTGCTCAGGGCAGCGAAATGTTGGATTTATTGTAATGATCTAAAAAAAAAAAAACACAAATTGCTGGCTTTGAAATTTTTTCATTTTGTTGTTTCTCTGGCTCTCGATCCCGTCTGAATAAGATCACATTTCTATAAATTAGTGAGTGTGTGGGCCAAAAACCTTCGAGTATTTTATAAGCAGGCATGCCAAATATTAATCTAGCCTCATGAATTGTTTCCTTCTCCGGGATCTTGGTCTATGATTGAAGAAAAGCAAGGATGATAGGTACATGACTGACCGCCATTACAGCAAAGGCTACGGAATATGTGTGTTGGCAAATGTCCGTGGGTTTCTTATACGTGGTAGTCTGAATAGCAAACCTGGTCCCTAATAGATGGAGTACTACGAAGGGGTTGTAAAACTTTAAGAAAACTTAAATGTATGCCTAAAAACAAGACATGTGCTATTTTAACTGTTGCAATCTTGTTTATGCTAATTAATAAATAAGAATAGAACTCTTTCTTTGCTCTGTAGGTATATCATGACAACCAATGCAAACGGTGTTTTTGGCCTATTTTTTTGCCACCTCTAAACTTGGGATTTTATTGTACTCGTTTGGGCTACCACCCACATTTTGTTAGCCAGTGTGTAAATCGGTCTTTAATGCTTTAAAATAATTACTTCCCTGTGCCACAGGATGGCCCAGAAAACAAGCACAGCCACACCAGATTGCTGATGTAACTCTATACAGCATGATTGCATTATAACCACCCTTTGGGTTCACCCAAGACTTAGTCAATACATATCATGGATTCTGGCCTCCAGGGTGCCAATGGCTAATTGCTAAATGCCATGATCGCAAAGTGCATGCTAAGATAGCATGCCTGACGTCCATGGAAATCTGAAATTATGGTATGTCCAGCATTCAAAAGGTTAAAGGCAAAACTTCCCCCCTATTAGAAAAAATAAAAACTTATATTAACATGGGGTAATAGCATGCCCAGGGGTAACGTCAATCAGTGTTTGTAGGGGCGAGCACCGGCTGCCTCACGGATGGCCGTCAAACCCTGATCGAGATGGAAAGATAACATGACCAGAACTGGCGTCTGAGCAGTACCTGATGTCGTCGGTGCCCCCAGTCACTCGGAAGTTTAATTATATAGGAAAGTCTAAATATCATAAACTTGATTAACCAGTAATGTAATTTAAATTTCTCTACCCTCAACCCACTCACCCTCTCACCCCCCCCCACCACCCCCGCTCCACCCACATCACCCTCACCCTGCCTCCCTCGCACCACCCACTCACCTTCTCCGCCGCTCCACCAACTCATCTCTCCACCCTCTCACACACCGCCGCCGCCCACCCACATCACCTCTCCCGCTACCCGCCCACCACCTCACCTCTCCCAGTCACACCACCTCATCCTCTATCCCGGCCACCAGACACCCACCCTCTCCATCAACGGACTGGTCTGGTGTGCTATGGTGGGTGATGTGTGTGTGTTGTGTGTGTTGGGTGGGCTGTGTGCGTGTGTGGTGTGTGTGTGGGTGTGTGTGTGGTGTGTGTGTGTTGTGTGTGGGTGTGTGTGGTGTTAATATGTGTGTGTGTGTTTATTATATGTGGGTGTGGTATATATATATGTGTGTGTGTGGTCGTGATATCTATATGTGTGTGTGTGTGTGTGTATATATATATTGTGTGTGTGTGCGTATTAGTGGGTGTGTGTGTGTGATATGTGGTGTGTGTGATACTTATAGATATATATATATTATATATATAATATATATATTATATATATATATATAATATATATTATATATATGTGTGTATATATGTGTGTGTGTGTGTATATTAGTGTGTCACCATAAGTACCCAGTCAAACTCACCCTCTCCGCCCACCCAACCCACTACTCATTACTATTAGATCTTCCCTTGGGATATTTTTTACCGATTCCAATGCCCTTATTACCTTAGTATGATTGTATTCCCTATCCATAAATTTATTCATTAGTTCTTCTGCCTGTATATCGAATATCTCAGTTCTGGAACAATTTCTTTTTGTTCTTAGAAATTGCCCCTTGGGTATATTGTTTATCCATCTTGGATTATGATGACTTGATGCCAACAGGTAAGTGTTGGCATCCACCTTTTTATAGAAGGTTTTTGTCTCGATGGACCCTTCTTCTATATATAGAGTTAGATCTAAGAAATCTATAGTTTGGGGACTATTACTAAAGGTAAATTTTAAATTTAGTTTATTTTGATTAAGGTACTCTTGGAATTTAAGTAAATCCTCGTCACTTCCCCCCCAGATACACAGCACATCATCAATGTAGCGTTTCCATAGCACCAGGTCCTTCCCATATGGGTTGTGGGATAGGATATTGTCCTCTTCCCACATACCCATAAATATGTTGGCATAACTGGGGGCGAACCTGGTGCGCATTGCGGTGCCGCATATCTGGAGGTAGAAGCTGTCGTCATGATGGAAGAAGTTGTGTGTTAGAATGGCTTATTTGGCTTATTTGTATTTAGTTACAGGTTATTTTTAATGGCTTATTTCTGGTAGTTAGATTAGAATGATGGTGGTTACTTTCAATTAGAATTCTTTTGGCAATGGTTTGGCTTTAGGAATTGAATAGGAAATTGTATAATTGATTTGTATTGTATTGTAATTGTTTTAGGAAATGGATTAATTGATTGATGCTAATTGTATTGATGTTGCTTAGTTTCTATTTGATTTTCATGATGGCATTGGTGGTTAGGGGACATTGTTCATAGTGTATTTTATTGTTACATATATTTTGCATAGTGTTACATGATGCACAGATTAATTGCATCATGTACACACTCAATGCAATTGTGTGATATTTCATATACATTTATGTAGCTGCTGGTTTGTTGGTTTATATTTACAATTGCTGCTGGATTTATTTTAACATGCAATGTGGTGATTTTAAGATTAAAAATTCATGTTTTGAGTTATGCATGTTTTATGTGTTTCATAATGGGCAAATAATCTATTATCCATATCTGGATAATAGTTATTTTGCACATTATTGTACTGTATGTGTTGGGGGGGGAGGGGATGTATGTATTTAATGTATAGGCCCGGTTTATTTTTTTTAAATACAGGGTTGGTTCCTTTTGGTTTGCGAGAGACCTCTGGAGACCACCTGAGGTCTCCTCGGGCTTCTCACAGGTAACAGGCTTGCGGGTCCACAGGGGACACCTGCGGTGAAGAACCGGTGGCCCCACATCTGTGGGGGCACCGCGGACCCGTAGGGACCACCGTGGGTCCCCAGACCCCCGTGGGAACCCAGACCCCCGGGTGAACCACCCGAGGCCCCTCAGACACCTGTGGGTCTGACCCGGGGCTCCCAGACATCCGCGGGCCTACCGTGGGGACCCAATTGTGGCCCACGGTGACCCGAGGAGACCACCTGGTGGGCCATGGCACCTGGCGGGACCCACCAACAGGCCTCCAGACCGGGGACTCACGTGGGCCTGGGGTAAGAACCCTGTATGGAAAAGAATAAATCATGTATTTATGGGGGGGCACGGGGTGGGTTATATATTTAATAAATAGAATGATGTTTATTGTGGGGCTGTGTATTGTATTTATTGTGGGTACTGGGGGTGGGGGGAGGGGGTATTGGCCCCAAGGGTATGTGGGTAGGCCTCCCGGCTGGGTAGTGGGTGAGGGTGGTTAGGCCTCACGGGGTGGGGGGTTAGTGGGGGAGGGTATGTAGGCCTCCCGAGTGGTGGGTGAGGGTGGGTTAACCCCTTAATGACTGTAGCGATTAATAACCGCTGTGGTGATTAAGGGGTTAGGGGACATTACATTGGATGTTTTTATTCTTGTGTATGTCTTGCAGCATCGGAGGGGCATGGGCAGGATGAAGATGAGGATGAAGACGGCCTTCATCATGGGTGCCTGTAAAAGGTAAGTGTCATATATATCGACTGTATTTATTGTAATTTATATGTATTTAAAATGGGCAAATGCATTATTATCCATATGTGGATAATAGTCTTTTTGCCCATTACTGTACTGTATGTGTTAGGGGGCGGGGGGGATGTGTGTTGTTTATGGGGGCAATTGTCCCCAATAAACATGCTAATGTGCCTTAACCCCTTCATTGCCTTAGCGGATTGCCGCTAAGGTAATGAAGCTGCTTTAATGTTTTCTTATTAATAGTGTGCGGGAGCAGGGGGTCCCCTGAGCTGAACCGCATTGATTTCTGCCCCAGGGACCCCCTGCTTCCTGAGTTACAGGTCCCGGTGTGGGGCATCGGTGCCAGTGTCGCCGCCATCTTTATAGAGCCCACGTCGCGTCTTGGACGCTATAAAGATGGCGGCGACACTGGCAGAAATCAATGCGGTTCAGCTCAGGGGACCCCCTGCTCCCGCACACTATTATTAAAATGTACATTAATGCAGCTTCATTACCATAGCGGATAGCCGCTACGGTAATGAATTATTATTTATTGTTATGTGTGTTTTAATACTAGTGTAGATGTACAGGGGGTCTCTTGAGCTGAACCGCATTGGTTTCAGCCTCGGGCACCCCCTACTTCAGGAGATACAGGCCCCATTATGGGGTGCCGGTATCCCTCTGCAGAATTTAAATGTCCCGGTCACGTGATGCGGGAGCTTTAAAGTGCAGGGGAAACCGGCACCCCATAACGGGGCCCGTATCTCCTGAAGTAGGGGGTCCTCGGACCTGAAACCAATGCGGTTCAGCTCTGCAGACCCCCTGCTCATGTACACTATTATTAAAATGTTTTTATTTAGTGTACGATCGCCTGTAACAGTCTTGCATGGAGATACAGAATCTCCATGCAAATGTTACGTGCAGCTTTTTCTTCTATCAGCTAGCGAACGGAAAGGTTAAGAATGCTACCAGGGGGGTGGGGGGGAAAGCAACACGTACGCTGTGGCTGTTCTGAGCTATTTTGAGCAGGTACGTTTAAAAATGGGCTCACGGTCTTAGTGAATCGCGTCCCCGGCCTCACTTTTTAACGAACCTGCTTTTTTGGAAAATCAGAACGCAAAGCCATTGAGCTTAAGTGCATAGCCCCCTGTGTTCACTAAAGTAGCCAATGATCTACATGAAGCTAAATCCCAAGGTCACTTTATCCTACCCATCCTACCTGATCTCTCTGCTGCTTTTGAGTCTGTCGATCACTCTTCTCCTGCATATTTTAAACTCTCTTGATATCCCCAACAAAGCTCTATCCTGGTTCTCATCATATCTCTCCCATTGCACATTTTATGTCTCTGTTGCTGACATGTCTTCGTCTCTTATCGATCTGTCGGTTGGTGTTCCACAAGGCTCTGTTCTGGGACCTCTCCTTTTCTCTCTCTACACACTATCACTTGGTGACCTCCAACTCTTTTGGCCTCAGGTATATCTATGCAGATGATATACAGATATATCAATGCACCCCTACACTCGCACCTGCAAGCCAGTCTTAAGTCTCGGATTGCCTCCTGGTTCTATCCTCGTGGATAGCGCTGTGCCACCTTAAACTTAATATGTCTAAAACAAAGCTCCTCCTATTTCTGGCCTAATACCCCCCATTTCCATAATGGTAAACGGTAAACAGTACTACCACCTATTCTGTCATCAAAGCACGTTGCCCATGAGTGACATTTGACTCTTACCTTTCCTTTTCCATTCACAGCATGGCCAAAATGTGTTGCGTCTGTCTCAGTAACATTGCCAAGATCCCCCCTTTCCTCTGTCAATCTACTGCTAAAACTCTAATGCATGCCTTTATTATCTCCCGTCTGGATTATTATAACATACTGTTAACATACAGTGCCCTGCCTCACAACTTTCTCCTTTGCAATCTATCCAAAATTTGGCTGCTAGAAGAATTTATTTTTTTCCCAAAACAGTCTCTACTCATCTCCTCTTTAAATCCATTTCCTGCTTTCCCATCAAATATCAGATCACCCACAAAGTTCTCCTCTTGCCTTCAAGGCTCTCCACTCATCTGCTCCTCCCTACATATCAGCTTTGATCTCTTGTTATGCCCCTGCTCGTTTCCTGCACTCTACCCAAACCTGTCTCCTTTCCACCCCTTTCACCTCTACTGCTCTCTCTCAGCTTAAACTCTTTTCCCTCACTGCCTCTTATTGGTGGAACTCCCTCACACTCAGTGCACGCCAAGCACCTTCAAGACCAACCTGAAACCCCACCTCTTAAATGAAACATTCCAACAGCCTGGAGTCATGGCTACTGTCCCAGTCTCTCCTGCCAAGCACTGCCATTGAATGCACTTATTCCCTCACCTGGTCTTTGTAACTTTTTCAACATACCACTTAGATTGTAATCTCTCAGGGGCAGGGTTTCACTTTCCCATTGTCTGACTTTGTTGCGCTTATTGTAGTATTATAATTCCCTGTACTGTATTGTCGTTGGTATTTGTAAAGCACAGAGTACACTGCGGGCAACTAATACTGGGTATATTCAATTGTTTCTATATCATTTTTTTCCTGACCAAGTAGCTAATCATTTTTACAGCTTCCCAGCCGTGTAAAGTCCAAAGATATTTATTTGATCAAATTGCTTTACTATAAACTAAATATGACACAAATCTCCTACATTTACCTCATGGGTAATAGAGGGATCACCAAAGCTTTGTGGTACAGGCTCATCTGGTATAAAGCCCACACAACGTTCTTCATCTAAAGATCATTTTATTTTGTAAGCTGTACTAGTAAAAACCTTACCTTAGTTATTTTACAGGAACATCATTGCATATTTTATTGTGCAGAGTAAATGAGTACTTCAGTATTAGGTGATACCTTTTTTATTTAGACTAACAATTGATATTATATGACAAGCTTTTGAGAGCTCTCTCTTTCTCGGGTCAGCAATAAAAAATAAAAAAAACAATCAAATACTCAATGGAATGTTTAAAAGCACTCAAGAACGGAAAACATTTGAACTCAAAATGATGATGATCGTTTGACAGTAATACAAGAGGACTTAATGCTGATATGGGGGTTAAAGGCTTTTAACCCAGTACCATAACTTTTTGTAATGTCTCACTGTCCCTTTCATTCATTTAGTGCCCTGTCTGTTTAAGCTTATTTTATGTAACGTGGGTCCCCCTGGTCCCCCCGTAAGCCTCTTTAACTGACTGTGGTGGCGGGAGCGTCCGGCGGGTGCCGGGGCCAAGCGGGTGCTGGTGCGGGGTGCGCACGCCTCTGGTGGCTGTAGGAGGTTGTTGCCGGGAGAGTGGGTCATCGGAGACTTGCACTGAGCGCTGCTGCAGGGCGCTGCCATGACGGGAAGGCTTGCGCATGTGCAGCAGGGCACCTGGCGGCAAATAGAAGGATTGCGCATGCGCAGTCAGGAGATAGATGCGGCCATTACTCCTGAAGGGTTCCGCGGGGACTACAAGCCCCATAATGCACAGGGGCTGCAGCACCACATGGGGGAATCTAGCCAATAGGGCTGCAGGATTAACGGAGCAGGAGAAAGGATACATTTGGCGCGCCAGGGACAATGCCAGTCGGAGCTGGGACAAGAAAGGGGTAGGTTGTGTGTGCAGGTGTCTGTGGCACCTGCATTAGGCCATATACCCCTTGTTAGGCCTAAGCTAGGCCCCGACTCCCACATAGCTTGTGGCTGCTGTAGGGACTGGCCCTTAGACAGGGACATTGCCACGCTTAGCACTATCAGTGTCAGGGACACAGTGAGACGCCGCGGTTCATCACTTCGGATCCGGGGATCCCATCTTCATCTGCGCGCCTGGGTGTGGACACACCCGGCAGGTACCCAACGCATCACGTGCACCAACTCAACACTTTAGTGGTGCAGCGCTGTCTCACACATTTGGGTGGGTTGGCTCTTGGGGGATACTGGGACGGTCCTGTGCCGGAGCACCTCAGTACATTGGGATAAACCCCACAGAGGTGGGGACACAGTGTTGGGGAGGCACGGTGAGGGGTTATGGCCCTGCGAGGCCAGTGTTACAGTTGTGGCACTATTTATGTGGTTTATGATCATTATTATGGCATTAGTAAACTTGTTCTAATTATACCATTGTGTATTGTTTATGTGTGTCCTGTACCGGGGCAATTCCACACAGCGGAATCCCGTACAGGTGGAGGCGCTACCGATCACCAACTCAGGTACACCCCGTGTTCCCAGCAGCGGAGGCTCAGGTTTCCTGTGAGCCACAGGTATCATACTGCACCACATACACCGTAGCCACACATCTCCCAGGGGGTGGGGGAAAGTGCGCTACACTTATTATATCTATTGTTAGTCTAAATAAAAAAGGTACTCATTTACTCTGCACTATCGCAACAGTACTAACACAACTATTTCTACTTAAATCAATATTTTATTGTAAAATCATTTAGTGGTTTTGTGAAAAACATGTACAGTGGCGGCCGCCTTCAGCCTCGTGCGGCTGTTTCAGCGCGACTTTTAAAATCGCAGGCAGATGCGGCATGTTCCAGCCGTTTTAGGCGCTGCGGGCGGTTTCATTGTATTAGCGCTATTAGCGCTGTCTAGCCATGAATGCGGCTCAACGCGGAAAAGTGTGTGACATTCGGAAAACATCCCCGAAAAAATTCGGGGATGTAGAAGAATAAAAGTACAACAGTATGTAAAAATAAGCGAAAAGTTTAAATGTGGTAAGATGAAAATTGGAATAAATAAAAATGTAGGCTAATGTATTTTAGCAAGTTTATGCAGTAATCTGTTCTGCCCTCACTCCTTCCCCAGAACACTGTTCTATGGCTGGATCTTTGGTGCTGTTTACAAAAGGTTTCAGTAAAGCAAGAACACATACTTTTATATAGCATCCTAAGG
Organism: Ascaphus truei; assembly: GCA_036426205.1. Lineage (NCBI taxonomy): Eukaryota > Metazoa > Chordata > Amphibia > Anura > Ascaphidae > Ascaphus > Ascaphus truei. The sequence goes on along the minus strand of CM071570.1, from coordinate 118,490,251 downwards.
GGACAATTTATTCGAGGTGAAAAGAGTGCACTGAGGACAGTAGCATCAGTGAAAGGATGCAAAGGTAAACAATGTGATTTTCTGCAGTATAACCCTGTTCCTGTGAGATTAACTTGTAGTTGGCCAGTTGTTTTACAGTACATGAGAAAACCCCTTATCACCTTGATTTGACTGTTTGCATTGCTATTTCTTTTAGACCGAAAACGCCTGCCCCCTTGTGGGCAAATTACACATGAAATAAGCATACAGCAAATAAAAATACAATACCACTTGTGAGCATATTCGCACGTCTCAGACAGGTCTGTAACCCTGGGTTTCCCCATTATCTCTTAGCATACAGTGCTCCCACTGTATAACGGAGTGCTCACCACAAACAAGGTGTGACCGCGAGGCCGAGGTGGGGATTTAATATAACACCAACCCACAGCCGCGTGGGAGCATCTGGAGTGTAGTAGATTGGTCGAGGTAGCCGGGGCGGGGTAGGAGAGGTCTGGATGGTCAGTAATACTTGCCGAGGTCGTATTGGAGAGTAGCGGATCATAGGAGGTATTTAGCCGTGGTCTGGATTGGGGAGAGGCGGGTCGTCGTAGTACTTTAGCTGAGGTCAGTATTGGAGAGGAGCGGATCGTCGAGGTGCTTTGCCGGGGTCGGGATGGAGAGGTGCGGATGGTCATACGTAGCCGAGGTCAGGAGAACAGAGGAGCGGAGTCCAGAGGAAAAGCTATGGTCAGGAACAATGATCTGGAGACACAACCAAACTGTGGAGGCAAGACAGCAGTGAACACTTCGCTAGGAGGAAGGTTTAAGCTCAGCCGATGAACCAGTGAAATGGCTGAGCATATAAGGCAAACAGGAACCAATGAGAACAAGGCAAGAGGAGGTACATCAGGAACGCTTGCTGTGATTGGTGCAGGACACAGGTGTGGGAGGGCTTACAGGCGGAGGCTTGGGACGCGGTACCTAAGCATGTAGAGTGCGGGTCCCACGCGTATGTGATGTGCTGATGATGTCCCCGCACTGACGCAACCCGGAGGCGGGACCGGTGGGCTTGGTATAAACTTCCGCGCGCGTGATGCACGCATGAATGTAGTCCGACGGCTGATTGCCCAGGTGACGCGCCGCAGGAGGTGGGGGAAGCGGAGCACCTGATTGCGGGCCGAGGTAAGGAGGGGGCGCGCTGATGGGAGCAGGACTCACAGATCCTTACAAACTGCAGCTAAGGATTCTGGGAAATTACATGCAAATGAGCACACTGTGTCACCTTTTGCTTCAAATTCATTTTAACATGGTCCCCTATAACCTTATGCCTCCAGCATTACACAGCTTTTCAGCACAGCCTGGGTTACAGAAGTGCATAGCCAGTAAAGCTACTCACAGACAGCTGTTCCCACTTTGTAGGTCTCATCAGTGTGAGATTGGTTATACCAGGAGGTGAAGGCTAGGGGGGGGGGGGAAAGGGAGGGGGGGGGGGGGGTGAGAGAGACAGAATGGGGAAGAGTGGAAGAGAGAGACAGGATTGTGTCGGGCTTGAGCAAGTCCAACCAACACAAAATATTCCAACATATTTTGGAATGACTTTTTTGGGCGGGGCGTATGACTGAGGGTTTGGCATCCTGAGACAGGTAGGGGATAAATGTCCCATACGTCCTGAGCACATAAACAATAACCCATTTCCGGAGTTGCTAAAATCAATGACGGCGAACATCTGCCTTGTATTCCCAAGATCCAGTTCTAGGACAGCCCTACCGATGTTATCCTTATCCATTTTAGGTATATGGTGGAAGAGGATATGTTACCTCAGGAAGCAGCCGAGCCCGTGGTGCTCATTCAATCCACGCGGAAATAATATCTGCAGACGATGCTTTCTTGCATAGAAGCAGAGTTGACTGGTTTCCTCCAAGATGTACTGCTGGAATATGATCAACGATCATGTAACAAAGTGTTGGAAGTTGATGCCCTGCTAACATGAAGTGATCGGCAAACTGGCTTATCCAAAGTCTTGTCCCGTGTAGCGGCTCTTATTGTAGAGCGATGACCGGCCATACGTTCTTTAAAAGTTCTGTCGGATTTACCGACATAATACAACCCACATGGGCACATAACGATATACACGGCATAGTTGCTTGTGGACGTACGTCTATGACATATTTTATTTAAGCTTTCTAAATGTCGATGTTTAAACGTGGCACCCGTCACCATGCTGTGACAAGTGATGCAATTTAAGCACCGAAAATACTCAGGTTTGTTAGTCGTTAACCAAGTGGTAACTGGTTGGTAACAGTGAACCAGATCCGTTCTCACCAAGAAGTCCTTTCGATGTTTGCCCCTACTGTAACACGTCAATGGGGTTGTCTGGGACAATACATACAGACTGTGATCTGAACAATGGGCCAACACTGACGTATAGTCCTGTTAATGCAGCGGTGCGCAAACTAGGGGGTGCGCCCCCTTGGGGGGTGCAAGATTATTTAGGGGGGGTGCGGGCTGCGTGCGGGGAAAATTGGGGTCGGGCAGATCTGTGCACGGGCAGCCAGAAGCTCCTTGCTGAGACTGCTTCTCTGCTCTGTGTCAGAGGGAGCTGGGCTTTCCTTCCCTGCACACAGACATCCCCTCCTCCCCTGTATTACCTGTCCCAGTTTTCAGCAGAACAGGAGCAGGCTTAAAGTAGTACTTCCTCCCCCCCCAGGTGAAAATCTGTGACTTATGAATTTGTGTTGTGTCTGTCTGTCTGTGTGTGTGGTGTGATTGAGTGTGTGTGTTGTGCCTGTGTTGGTTGTGATTGAGTGTGTGTTGTGATTGAGTGTATGTTCGCCTGTGTTGGTTGTGATTGAGTGTGTGTTGTGATTGAGTGTTTGTGTGTCTGTGTTTGGTTGTGATTGAGTGTGTGTGTGTTGTGCCTGTGTTGGTTGTGTGTGTGTTGTGATTGAGTGTATGTTTTTTTTGCACACACACTCACAGCACACTGCACACACACTGCACACACTCACAGCACACTGTACACACTCCGAAACACACTGGCACACACTCACAGCACACTGTACACACTCGAAGCACACTGCACACACTCACAGCACACTACACACTGACAGCACACTCTCACAGCACACTCTCACAGCACACTCACTGCACACTACACACACTCCCAGCACACAGCACACACTCACAACACAGTGCACACTCACAGCACACTACACACTGACAGCACACTCTCACAGCACACTCACTGCACACTACACACACTCACAGCACACTACACACTCACAGCACACTCTCACAGCACACTCTCAAAGCACACTCACTGCACACTACACACACTCACAGCACACACTCACAACACACTGCACACACTCACAGCACACTGCACACACTCACAGCAAACTGCACACACTCACAGCAAACTGCACACACTCACAGCACACACAGCACACACTCACTGCACACTGCACACACTCACAGCACACTGCACATACTCACAGCACACTGCACACATTCACTGCACACACAGCACACACTCACTGCACACACTAACTACACACACAGCACACACTCACAGCACACTGCACACACTCACAGCACACTGCACACACTCACAGCACACTGCACACACTCACAGCACACACCACACACTCACAGCACACTGTACACACTCACAGCACACACTCACAGCACACTGCGCACACTCACAGCACACTGAACACACTCACAGCACACTGCACAATCTCACAGCACACTGCAAGCACACACTGCAAGTACACACTGCAAGCACACACTGCAAGCACACACTGCAAGCACACACTGCACACACTGCACACACTGCAAGCACACACAGCACACACTCATAGCACACTCACAGCCCCCTACCCCCCTTCCTCCAGTGTCAGCTGATGGGGCATCGTGGGGCTGCCTGCGGGGATCGGGCTGGGGGGGTGATTGGTGCAGGGCTGGGGGGAATCGGTGCCGGGCTGGGGTGCGGGGCTGCTGGAGGGGGCTGCTGGGGGGGAGGGGGGGAATCAGTGCCGGCTGGGGAGCGGGGCTGCTGGCGGGGGGGGGGGTGTGTGGAATCGGTGCTGGTAGAAGGGTAGAAGTGAGGCTGCTGGGGGAAATGCAAGGGAAATGCTGGGGGAAGTACGGTGGCTGCCGGCGCCTCATTCCACCTCTTCCCTCCTCCTCCCGATCGGGCGCCTTTTTTTTTTTTTTTTAAATTAGCGCGACCCCGGTTATAGCGCGGTCGGATCGGGTGGCCCCCGAGGACCGCGCTATAACTGGGCTGAGCTGTATTTGTATTTACATTGTATACCGTTTAAAAAAGGTTTTTTTTTCTCCATGTGATTGATTACATCAGGCAGGGGGGGCACGAGAAATTTCATGGATGTAAAGGGGGACTCAGCATAAAAAGTTTGCTCACCCCTGTGAATGGAGACAAAGTCGTAGATTGTGTACTCATAGCAAATCTCTTTTGATGGTCCCCTCTGGTTCTTGGTTGTAGTGCTTTGGAATGGCCAATTTGTTTTGCACTTAGCATGACTTATGAAGTCTCCTGATGGCATTAACCTCATTGTGCAAAACTGCCAATATCTGCACTATCTGTCTTAGTGCTAACCCTTTTGAGAAAGCTACAGCGAAACACGCGTCAAGGGTAGGTGTCACCCATGACGTCGTGCATTATGTGACCAATCCTACTCCACTAAAATTCACCCACCTACGCAGGCGTTATACACCGGGATCCCCAGCTGATGTTCACGGGCCAGTATTGGACCAGGGTAAGACTAGCCTTAAGTGTAGGTTTTTTCTCCCCTTTTTTTTCTACCTTGTTCCCCTATCCGTCCCCACCCTTATTGTAGGGTTATGTATGTAGGGACAGATGGTCTCACACGGTCCACATACTGGTGACTTGAGGTGGTTGCTGTATGCATTATACAAGCACATCTTGGTCTTCTTTAGAATGATAGGTTAATCACATACCCACGCTGTTTACCACAATTTACATACTCACCAATTAGACTATTGAATTCTACAGATAGTGGTAACCTTGTGTTGACTAGCTCTCTTATTTACCCACCTACAGAGCGGATAGTGAACGCTGTACTATACATCATGACGGCGAGAGAGTATCCCAGACATTTATAAATCCTGCTGGCTATTCGCACATTTCTGAAGGTGCACCCTGCTAGTGTGCGGAGTAGTAGGCACTGAGACTATACGTTCTCGTGCGCTCAATTATTCATTCTTTTAATCGACACTATCAGCTGACCTCTGCATTTTTTTTAGTGATTTCAATATTAAAGATAGATTTTAATTCATGGTCATGTTACTATACAACCACTAGGGGCAGCAGATTACTCTCCAGGCACTTTTTTCTATACAGTATCTGGAATTGTCCAGACATTGATATCCTTTCCTATCTACTGGGATACATCCTGCACTGTCATTCAGCCTTTCAACTAACACAGTCTAAAGTGCATGCAATTGGGACTTTAGCCTTCTTCTTTGACAGGTATTCTTTTTAGCTTCCCTTAGTTCTAATAACCCTAAGCATTTGAGAGAAAGGTAAACTAGATGGTGTCAGGAATGTTCCTGGTGGGTCTTGATTATGTGAAGGTGAATATCAAAAGGCGCAAACAGCTATAAGTGCGTATAAAACAATAATTGTGTTACCGTGTATGATAATACACATAAGAAAATAATCCAAATAGTGACAAATGTACAAAAATAAAAGTCTAATATCCCTGCTCAAACCCTCTGGTGGGACCCGTCTTTACGGGTTCCAAGGTGTGGGGATATCTCTCAAACAATCCAGAGGGAGCATAAAAAGGAAAAAAGACAAACAAAACAACCAATATAAGTGCAGATGTAAGTGTATCTGAGATAAGGCACTTTGTATATTCTTGGCTCATATGTGCAGCCTACTCACAGGATGCAAATGAGTTAAAGGCACTTGCAAGGAGGGCTGCTACCCGTTGGATGTGATGGATAAGGGCTGACAAGTGTTCCCATCAATGGCATAGGCGTTGGTGGAATCGGATGTAGGGAGAAATGGAAAGACTACATAGTGCAGATCAATAAGATAAACTGTGTCTTTATGTATAAAATATAAAATGCGCACTTACAATGTGCAGATAAAATACAGGCATATATCACTTCAATAGTGAATAGATGGATCACCGCACCGCTCACCGCCTCCCTTCAGTCTGTTTCCTTCCACTGCTCGTGGGATGTTTGTGGAGACCGTCTCTGCTCTGTCGCGTCCGTCGGAGCGTCTGACGTCACCTTCACTGTGGGGATGGTTGGGTACGGATCGCCGTCAGGTCCAAAAAGCCACTCTATGCGTTTCGCCCAGTAGAACTGTTCCGGCTTCGTCAGGAGCGTGTACGTTGACATGGACATGCCACCTCCTGTTGGGTCTTGAACCATGGTATTTTTCCTTCCCAGTCTGAAGTTCTCGTCTGCTGTTTTGCTGTTTCTCTGTTGTTGCTTCGCCGCTGCTGCTGTTTTACCGCCACCGCTGCTGCTGCTGTTCTCTGCAGAGAACTTTATAAAGGTAGCTGATTGCCTTATCACCCACTCCTGCTTTTTAGCCACAGCCAGGGCCGCGGACAGATTTCCCGGGGCCCAGGACCAGAGTTACGTCCGGTGACCCCTCCCCATTTCACACCTCACAAGCCCCCTCTATTTCCCCACCCCTCTTCCCATGCATTTCTCTCCCCTCCGTCTCACCCCTCTTCCTCACTCCCAACACCCGCCTCGCATGTATTTCTCTCCCCGGCATCTCACTCCCTCCTTTCCTCACTCACTCCCTCCCTCTCTTACACCCCCTCTCACTCTCCCCCACTCTCACTCAATCTCCCCTCACACAATCCCCCCCCACAAAATACATACCAAAAACCCCCACCCCCTAAATACATACAAACCCCCCACACCCCAAATACATACCAACCCCCCCAAATACATATAACACCCCAGTACATATTAAAAATACACCCCCACCTCCAATACATATCAAAATAAAAATCATATGTTTCCAAATTACCTGTTGCTGTGTCTATCTTAGTAAATTAAACTTGTAACAACTAGGTAGGACATATTTAAACCCTGTCTCCAAGTGACCCCTTGCTGTGGAAAGGTTTAGTAAATTCAACTGCTGACACTTGGGTAGGACAACTTTGATTAGAAATACCATTTGTTTTGATGTACCTCATGTGCTAATTGAGCTGGCTGGGCTGAACTTAATTCAGTCAGGTGACATGTTAGAGCTATACAACTAGAGACATACTAGGGCAGCAGCCTTTGCTGGGGAGCAGCCTGCATGTAAAGCAGTCCATCTTTAAAGTAGCACTATTTTAAGTAGCATACAGTGTGGAGTTTAACAGGGAGTTCAACATGAGTGAAACAAATGGACAACACAACAGCTACTACCCTGAATCCTGGATTTGAACAACACTGGAAAGGAGGACATTATACTGTATATCCCAGACTGCACATCTCGGCACTCAACTATTGCTGCCATGGCGCCACTACTATTTATATTTGGTCTGACCTTGCTTCTTTTCAAAATACGTGCTTCTTTCTACCAGCCTCATTATGTCTCTAAGGCCGTGATTATACTAAGTGCATGCGATCGAGGCAGCCAAGCATGCAAATTTAGAGCCGATCTGTAAAATTGATTTTCAGGAGCGACGGCTTCGTCACGGCCGCGTCATGTGAGTGGTTCAGCCAATGAGGGTGAAACGCTCACGTGACGTCATGGCCACGCCTCCCTGTCGCCTCCCACCTGTAGTGCAGGTTTCGGGCATGTGCATCCCCCTGAGGTAGCGCTCGCTCCAGGCCACCTGCATAATCAAGTCCTATCTCTATTCATATATCTTCATCTGTCCTTCCTTCGCTACTTCTCAGTTCACATGAACTCACATCTTACCTGCGCCCTTTGACACTACACAGCTATATCCGCTGCACTAAAACACACCCCCACAAATCATCCTCACACATTCTCTTTCTTCCCATGCTTCTCCTCCTTGCTTCTGGAGATATCTCTTCCAATCCTGGTCCCTGTCTTACTTCTACATGCTCTCGTCCTCGCCTCTCAGATGCTACATCCACTCCTTCTGGTGTCAACTCCTCTAACCACATACCCATCTCCTGTCACCCTCCCTCCTCTCTATCTTTCTACTGTGCCCTTTCCAACAAGTTCCTCTCTGTGCATGACTTCTTTTTCTCCCACTCTCTCCTCCGCTTTGCTTCACTCAGTCTGACTCTGCTTTGGAAGTTGCACTCTTATGGTGGCCTGTCTTTCTCCCACAGCCCGCGCCCTGATGGCAGGGGTGGAGGCGTGGGGCTCCTCCTCTCTCTGACATTACCGAACTCTTCCTATTCCTCCATCCCTTGCTTTTCCCTCCTTTGATGCTCACACTGTCCAGATTTTCTCTCCTCTCCCTGTCCACGTGGCGGTCATCTATCACCCACCTACCATAACTCATCCCCCTTCTGTATTTCTCCCTCACTTTGAATCCTGGCTCACTTTCTTTCTCTCTCAGACTCCCCTATTCTTCTCCTTGGGGACTTCCACTGCCATATTGATGACCCATCTCTCCCTTGGGCTTCCCGCTTTCTCTCTCTAACCTCTTCTTTTGGCCTTCAACAGTGGACTGCAGCCAGCACCCACAAGGACGGCCACTACCTAGATCTGTTTTCACTAAAAACTTTTCTCTCTCTGATTTCTCCATTTAACCCCTTCCTCTCTCTGACCATCACCTAATCTCATTTTCTCTCTCTCACTTCTCCCCTTCTCCACCTCCATCTACCCCACGGTTCTGCAGAGACCTGCGCTTTATTAACCTACTAGCTTTTGATTCCACTTTACACTCCTCCCTCTCCTCTGTCAGCTCTGCTCCAGACCCTGACAACCTGGTCAGGAACTACAACTTTGCCCTGTCCTCTCTCTTGATCTACATGCCCCGCTTTCTCTCTGCCATTCTCGCCCTTTTACCCCCAGACCCTGGCTAAATTCCCATACGTGCATGCTGCGTTCCTGTACTCGTTCCCCTGAACGCTTCTCGAGGAAATCTCACACTCTCACAGACTTCCTTCACTAGAAATTTATGCTATCCTGTTTCAACTCTGCCCTCTCTCAGGCTAAACAAACCTACTTTTCTACACTAATCAACACGCACAAGTCTAACCTATGCCGACTCTTTTCTGTCTTTGACTCTCTACTCAGATCACCCTCTGCTGCCTGTTCTTCTTCCTTCATCTCACCTCAGGACTGTGCTAACTATTTCAAGGAAAAGGTGGAATCCATACATCAGGACATCCCCTCTGTATCCTCCTCCCATCTTACACCTCTTCATAACTCTCCTCCTGCCTTCCTTGACCCTTTCTGCTTTCACAGAGGAGGATGTGTCATTGCTGATCTCCTCTTCTCCCTCTACCACCTGTCCTCTTGAGCTCATTCCCTCCCATCTCCTAAAACCTCTTGCTCCTACTATAATCCCTACACTCTAACACATTTTTAACTCCTCCCTCTACTCTGGTACCTTTTCCCTCCCCATTCAAACATGCAACAATTATACCATTACTCAAAAACAGCAAGCTTGACTCTACCTGTTTCTAACTAACTAACTATCGGCTTGTCTCCCTCCTGCCTTTTGCCTCTAAACTCCTTGAACGTCTTGTATTTTCTCGCTTGCTTCATTTTCTCAACACCTATTCTCTCCTAGACCCTCTACAATCTGGCTTTCGCACTGCTCACTCCACTGAAACAGCCCTTACTAAAATAACTAATGACCTCCATGCTGCCAAAACAGAGGTCATTACACTCTGCTCATTTTACTCGACCTCTCTGCAGCATTTGATACTGTGGACCATCCTCTTCTCCTTCACATCTCCATACTCTTGGTATTCGTAACATTGCTCTATTCTGGATCTCCTCTTAACTCTCCTAAAGTGTCTCTTTTGCTAACACCTCCTCCTCCTGTATCAATCTCTCTGTGGGGGTACCCCAGGGCTCTGTCCTGGGACCGCTTCTCTTTTCTCTTTACACACTCAGTCTAGGTGAGCTAATCATATCTCTTGGGTTCAAATATCACCTCTATGATGACACACAAATTTCCTTTTCAACGCCTGACCTTACACCTGCAGTACAGACTAAAGTTTCTGAATGTCTCTCTGCAATATAATCCTGGATGGCCCTCTGCCGACTTAAATTTGGTAAAAAAAGAGCTCCTCATACTTCCTCTCAAACCTGGCCCTACTACCTCCTTCCAGATTACTGTTGGAAGTATTATCATTCACCCAGTAGCCCAAGCATGCTGCCTAGGGGTCACACTGGACTCAGGCAGCTTCCTAGACTAGGCCAGATCTTGCCCCTTAGGCCCAGATAGCCCCTACACCGTGAGTGGAGTATTGTAGGGAAGGCCCCAGATAGGGACCTATCAGCAGCACTGAGCTACAGCAGCACTGCTGCACCGGTGAACAGACATTCACGCGACCAGAGCTGCATGTGGCAGCATATAAGAGGTATCCTATGTCTGGAGATCGGACAGCGCCCTGGATAAGGTGTGAAGGGAGTTGTGTTGGAGGCCCCGTTGCGTGGGACCTGATCCAGCATCCTCCTCTCATTATTCCCTGGTCTGGCCTGTGACCAGGAAGGTACCAACGTGCACCGACACATCACAGGGGGGTAGTACTACCTCACACTTGGGTGGGATTGCTTGTGCAGACACTGGGGTTATAGATTCCCCAGGCACCCTCAGTACTTTGGGGAACAACTCAGGATGTTATATTATTGCATTATATTATTGGTGTATTGCATTGAGTGTGATATATGCTATATACCGTTACAGTAAAGACGAGTTATATATATACAGTGTTCGACAATCCTATACATTTACATGCCCGGGGCGTGTGGATTTAACCCCCGGGCGAGTAAATATTGGCCGAAGCAGAACACGTGCTTGTTTTTTTAAATTTCCCTGCTCGCGCTGAAATTTTCCCTGCTCGCGCTGAAAAAAATAAAAAATAAAAACTGCACCTACCTGATTGCTGATTGGCGCGCGCTCCCAGGCTTTGTGGGCGCGCGGCCAGGCTCTATATGAGCCCGCCCCCAACGAGCGGCCATTCTTTCTGGCCGGAGATCTATTGGAGAGTAAGTACTCTCCAATCTCTGCATGCTGCAGCCCCTCTGCTCCTTCCCTGCCTCCTGCAAGCCTCCTCCCCGCTTCCCGTGTGGGGCAGGAGATGGTAGTGGGGTGTCCCCCCTTCTGTCCCTGTCCCCGCTTACCCCGACTTCCCGCCGATCCCCGCGCGGGGCAGGAGATGGTAGGGGGGTGTCCCCCTTCTGTCCCTGTCGCCGCTTACCCCGACTTCCTGCCGATCCCCGCGCGGGGTTGGCATGGTCACGGGGGGGGGGGGGCGAGCGGGACAGTGGTGTTGGTCGCGCGGCCTAATTATAAGGGAGAATTCCACAGAGGTGTGTTTTGGATTCAGACGTGAATTCTCAACTTTCCTACGCCAGTGACCTCTCTGAGAAAAGCCTATGACATGGTAAAGTATAGGAATTTCTATTTATGTTTTATCCTTTTATTTTAAAAAAACTGTTCTGCATTTATTGTAATTGTATGTTCTTGTAATAATCTTTTTCTGTAATCTAAAGCACTGTTATATATATATATATATATATATATATATATATATATATATATATATGTGTGTGTGTGTATATATATATATAAATATAAATATATATATATATCATCGATAAAGGGCACCACTTAAAGATAATGGATCCCAATAAAATACTGTTAATTGTATGAAATATCTCTCTACAAGTGTGTGTGTGTTTGTGTGTGTGTGTGTGTGTGTATATGTGTATGTATGAACACCCCTGTGGAGGGTTTTTGTCACTTTTTTTACCCCCAATATCTTAACCTAAGTGTGGTAAAACCTATCCCTGCTTCATTTTTGCATAGCCAGTATGACCAACCCCACACTGAGGAGACCCATTAAGGTCGAAACAGTCTGTCTGTAGGTGGGTTTACTGGCTATGCATCTTAACCCTGGCTGTGCTCAAAGCTCTGACCATGGAGCACGCTTAAGCCTTTAGGGAACCATGTTTATGGTTTTGAAGCAAAAGGTGTCACTGTGTGCTCATTTGCATGTCATTTCCCAGAATCCTTTGCTGCAGTGGAAGTGCTGTGTGCTGGGTAATAATGGTGAAAGGCAGGGTTGCAGACCTGTCTAAGACATGCAAATGAGCATACAGTAATATTTCCATTTGCTATGTGCGTAACAGTGGAGGGTTTTGTCACTTTTTCTTACCCACCATAACTTAACTAAGTGTATGTATATATATATATATATATATATTTTTTTTTTTTTAAGAGAGAGAGCAGACCCCGCATCCACAAGATAAATAAATGTTACTAAATACCGACTTGTAAATCAATATGCAATGATAAGTCGGTGGTGCTATATGGGCCAATGAATATAGTGGGAGGAGGAAAAGCCCCAAACAAAAGCACTCTAGTATACCTATTCAAAGTACAAAATTCACAATATCTTTATTAAACAACTGTCACAGAACAAGGATAAAAGAAAGCAGAGAAATATTAAAACAAAGCATGGATCCCCTGTACGTACAGAACTTAGCATGTATCCTCCAACAATAAATTCCAATTAGGAAAAAAGATCATGTCAAATCTGACGGACAATGCACTTTAGTGTACCTGATAAGGCGAGTAGTTAATACAGACAAGAAGCCAAAGCAGAAGTGGCTATGGCCAAAAGGTCAAATCACATAGAGTCAAAGCATAGTAATCCCAACTAAATCTCTGGGAAAGTCTCGAGTGACACAGTGCAAGGTTATATGATAGGGCCAAAGGATATACAGCCTAAAAAGACACACCTCATAACTATAAATTCTAATTGTCATACATCACCAAATGTCAGACACACAGCAAAATCATGGAGGAAGCATGGAGTAAAAGCTCAGAACATGTATACGTGTCCCTAGAGGGGGACAAACCAGGGGGTCCTGCCTACTGCACCCGCTCCTATGCGTTTCGGCCAAGAGCCTTCTACTGGGAGTGGTGAGGTAGGCAGGGTAACAAGCACGCTTAAAAAAGAAGTATAATTAGGCCCGTGAGTAGAATCACCTTTGTTTACCCTTGTTTACCATCTGTGTACTATATATTTGGCTGATCCTAATCAGGTGATTATACTCACGGGCCTAATTATACTTCCTTAATCTCGCGACCGGTCTGCGGTCCCCCCTGGCTGCACAGTAGTCCACACACGCTGTAGCGCGTCCAGCCTCTGGACACCACGAAATGGTGTTTCCTAGCTTTGACGCCTGACGTGTGTGGCTGTGAGCCAATGGGGAGGGGAGGTCTTCGGGAGGAGGAAGGCTTTCGGGTAGCGGGGAGGAGTTGGAGTGAAAGCAGTGAGTGCCTTTCTCTGGTGTTGTGTCTGAGTGCGTGCGTGCCTGTCTGTGTGTGTATAGTGTCTGAGTGCGTGATTGTCCGTCTTGTGTGGTGTGCCCGGTGCCTTGCCTCTGTCTGTGTGTTGTGTGTTGTGTGTAGTGATGTGCGTGAGTGCCTGCCTGTGTGTGCGCGCGTTGTGTGTATGAGTTCGTGAGTGCCTCCTGTTTTGTGTGCGCGTTAGGAAATGAGTGCCTGCGTGTGTGTGTTAAAAACTTTTACCTTCCATCTCCACCCCGATCCGTGGAGGAGTGGGGGGGGAGTAGCGGTCCCTCCCTCAAGCCACGCCCCCCCCTCCCTGTCAAACCGCCCAGCTCTCCCGCCCACCTCCCGTCAAACCTCCCACCTCCCGCCCACCTCCCGATCAAATCTCCCACCTCTCCCGCCCACCTCCCCGCTCCGCTCCCCGCTCCTACAGACCGCAGATCGCGGTCTTTGTATCTCAGCGCACCGCCTGTCATGCAGCGCAGGTGCGCTGACTCTTGGGAGCGGGGCCTTAGCCTAAGCCAGTCTGCAACCCTGCCTTTCTCACCATTATCCCCACATCCATGCTTCCACCAGCAGCAGGATTCTGGGAAATGACATGCAAATGAGCACACAATGTGTCACCTTTTGTCTGAAAAACCAAAATGGTGCAGCCATGTTCACTGCAGCTGGAGGGGGAGTTGCAGCAGGATGCCGGGAGTACCATGCCGCACCAAGTAAGGGAATTTTTTACATTTTCCCCGGGTTGGCCTTCAGTAGAACGTGGCAACCCTGAGTGGCGGCCGCACAGGACATCTGAGCAGGGATCTCAGCAACAGCGGGAATCGGAGTGGCGACATGTCAAGTGGCTAGGTGTCCTGGCGGTAAGTTGTTCAGCGGCGGACAAACGCTCCATTCCGCTCTTCCCACGCTGGGCCTCTCTCTTCCGCCAGTGTGCGCTGGAAGCTGGGCCCCACTTCCGGGCGTCCCCAGCTTCCAAAGCGGACTGGAGGGAGAGAGAGGCCCGGTGTGGGAAGAAACAGGCAGCAGCTGGAGAGAGCCGGGGCCCGGCGACGGCAAGCAGAGGCCTGGCAACTGAACACAGAAGTTGGGCCTTACCGCTGGCCGGGCCCAACTTCCAGTGCCGGACGGGTGCCCGGCAACCACAGGGCCTAGGGCGCTTGCCTCGGCTCTTCCCCCCCCAGTGACGGCCCTGGGAGTGATCACTGGGGGGTTCACTGCAAATTATCTGAACGCAAAGTTGGCAAGAAGAAAACTGATTACAAAGCAGAGAAAAACAATCATCGTCAGTAACCTCAAGAACAATGGCAGAGAATTTCAACTAGAACTAAAAAGTCACTTCAGCTTGCTCAAAATGCATGGAGACACTTTACCAAACAATCATGACGAACTTATGACAATTGTAGTAACTGGAGAAATCACGAACAAAAAACAGGACAAGAAAATATCAGATGAGACCAAACAATTACTCAGGAGACGACAAGAAATGAAGCAATCCCAAGACGTAAGAACAAGAATTGAATATGCAGAGCCTGTGCAAGGCAGTCCTCGTTTTACAACGCTTCGTTTTACACGAGTGGCTATATCCAACGCTTTGCAACGCATACCTATGTTCATTTTACAAAACAACGCCAAAACGCTTATCCAACGCTCTTCCGACGCTTTGCAAAGTTTTTTAGTTTATATGTATATAAATATATTTATAATAATACTTTATTTGTCTATATATCATCTCTCTCTATATAATATAATAATACTCTATATTATATATACATCTTTATTATTATTCTATCTATTTCTCGTTATATCTCTCTTCTTTATCTATATCATATCTATCTACTCTATATCTCTATATATTATATTTACAGTATTTATCACTATATAATTTCATGTGTGTGCTGCTATCTATTGCCTCATAAATATTGTGGTGTATTTTAGTGTAAAATGCCTTCAGGAATGGAACCTTCATTTAAACAGTGTTTCCTAGTAGGAAAACGTGTTTCGCTTTTAGACGTTTCGCTATCCAACGCCATTTGAGTACGCATTGTGTTTGGATAACCGAGGATTGCCTGTAACTGAAGATAGAGAAAATTAATTGTCTGGTTTGAAGAAGACTCTTTAAGATATTAAAGCTTAAAAAAGACGATGTGAGTGATCTAATTATTTCACAATTAGAGAAATGTTTTTAAGCTTATTATATGTTTGCTCTGCTGCTGAACTACCACAGCATTTGTGGTACATAGCTGTAGATTGATACTATTAGACATTTAGTCTGTGTGTAACTTTTTGTTTTTATCTATCATTTGTCATTGTTAAATTTGTGTCTGTATTTTTGTGCCCCATTGATCATATGTGTTGCTCTAAGTGTGGAGATTTTAGGGTTAACTTTATTCCTACCCTTGTGGTTCATTTCTCAGGTGCACTCGACAATGGGTGTTCATTACCCACTGTACCTTATCCAATACATGAGGGAGCGCATAGTATTATGCATCATGGACGCAGGCTGGGTACTCTTTGACAAAGTTTTTCTGCTAGGAAACGAACGCGTCAGAGTTGGCTTGCACGCACTCTGTTGTACTATGCACAAATAACCTTTTTATTTCAATTTGCGTGTTTACATTCATACCCCGGCGGCAACATGACCACCGCCCGTCAACTTTCTATTTTTGTATTCCCTACCTTTTGGTCTGAGCCGCTGCGACTTCCTCTTTTCAAGGAATTCACAAAGGGAGACGTCTCCCATTTACCACTAATCCTCCGGTCGATAGGCGAGAAAACGTAGAAAAGGGATAGGATTAGAAAAATAGTTAGGGCGCAGGAGGAGGAGGAATGGAAAGAGAAGAAGAGTCACTACTGCGTGGCAGATAGGGCGGAACGTAGGACGTGAGGACGTACGCAAGGGACAAAAGGGGAAAGTGCGGAAGGAAGGGAAGTAAACGAAGCGGGGGCGGAGTGTGGAAACACATGAACATGAAGAGAACGCGGTTAGGGGGTGAAAAAAAGGCCGGTGAGAGGTGGGACACGCGAGGGATAGAGACGGAAAAGGAAACGCGAAAGAACAGGAGGAGGGAGCAAATCGAAAGAGGGGCACGCGGTGAAGAGGAGAAAGAGAATCTATGCGCCAGCATGGAGGAAGGGTAGTAAGCGGGTTACCAAGCACTAACGCATGCGGCCAAGGGAGATATTGGGAACTAGGTGGTAGACGGGAAGGAGAGGCGGTTCAAGTATGACTCACACAAGGGAAGAAAGAAGAGCCCGAGGGAGTGTGGGACTGACCGGGGTGGAAGAAAAAGAAAAAACAAGAATAGAGCCGTAACATACGAAGAGAGTGCATGAAGAGAAGGGGCGGGTAAAAGTAAGTAAAAAAAACAACGAAAAAAGAGAGAGAAATGGCAAAGAAAATCTACAGCAAGCGAAGGGAATACTCAAGAGGTGGGGGGGACCATGCATGAGCGAACATTTAGTGAAGACACAAGCTAAGAGAAGGGCAGGAACATGCTAGTAGGGACGCTGCAGAGAGGGGGGAAAGAGATGACCCCCCCAGTGGAAAGCGATCAGCATGGGTGAGTGGGTGAGAAAGGAACGAAACGGGGAGGGTTGGTGGTGGGGAGAATAGGGTGGAAAGGGGGTGAACGAGCGGTCGGGGAAAAATAGGAAAGGTGTATAACACGGGAACAAATGAGGGAATCGAGGGGGAAGGCGAAGTAGAAGATGAAGGAGAGGGGCAGGTATCCGGGGGGGTAGAGGCGAATGACACTTGAGTTATTAGGGAAAAGGAGAGATAAACGACAGGCGAGAAACGGGTAGGACAACTGACAGGGGACAGGAGGGGAAGCCTGACAAAACTAGGGGATTGAGTCATATCCCAAAGAGCGATATATGGATGGTATGGGGCGGGAGGAATAACGGGAGAGAAATGACGAAGACGGCCGCTTTATCGTCCTTTCTTCTTTCCTAATCTTTATGTTATCCCCACAGAAGCGGAGATGACTTTAGAGGGGGGCAACTGCCTGAAATCGTGTTGTTTCGTAAGCGGTTGTCAGTGGGCGGAGGGTAGCGGTGTAACTTAGCCTGCGCTTTCCTTCAGAGACGCCGGGGCGGGTAATGCACTGTCTATTTATTCCTCCCTAACCACAACTGCCCCCTACCCGTGTGTTCATTTCCATGTACTACCTAGGGGTGTGATTTTAGAAATACAAATAACAGTATGGTTCACGTGAAGACAGAGAGGCTATGGACATTTATTTTCTGTATTTCATGGGATTTGTGTTCTATTGACTAGTGGGACTGGCTTGAGTTGTTCATTAGTGTCATCAGTTTGTCTCTTAGAGTGATCCTGGATTCGTTGTAAAAAAAGACGGAAGCCGACTATGATTGGAAAAGCAATAATTGGCACTTAAACACAGACAAATGAATCAAGCAATAAAAACATGCACTGCATAATCGAGAGTGATGAGAATTGTAACTAAATTGTACAAGACAGAGATAACACAGGCCAAATCCACAGGACAGGTGAGAGAACCCCCACAATGATCGTACCAATGTGGTCCGTCAGAAGAAGTGTCAAAAGCAACAAAATCATGAAGAATAGGTAGGTTTCCGGGGGAGATAGAAATTACAACTGAAACCTTGAAACGACGCTTGGGAAGAATGTGAGAAAATCCTTGTGAATTTTACAATGCTGATGAAGAACAGGGAAAAAGCCAGAACAATGGATATATGGCCATATTTCTTCATTCACAGAAGTACAACAAAGAAAACATTGAAATAAGACCAATCAGTCTACGTCCAATCACTTACAGCAATTGTATGAAGACAACTCCCATAATCGGCCTGGCAACAGGCCCGGGACTTTGCCCGGTTTGGAAAACACGCAAAGGATTTCGCACTGGATACGAACCACAATGACCACATCTACAGTCATAGAGAAGTGTTTCCCAAATAGTATACAATTTACCATTCAGCTCCAGGGTTCGTAGATTACGAAAAAGCATATTTGATATGTGACAATCCTCCATTGGTTCTAAATAGCATTAATGAAGACAAAGGTTGAGTCGAATATCCATTGATATTATTAAGCACATTACAGAGATTGCCACATAAACATTAACTTACATGAAGATAAATGCATAATATTGTTATTTTTGCCTCAATTCGAGAAGACCTCCAGCAAAAAATTTGAGACTCACCAAACAAGTAGAAAAAATGGACCTCCATAGGAAACTCACAAAATGAACATATCTATATCTATATTATATAAATACAAAAAACAAGGGCTGGTGTTGCACGTGTAAATAGATCCACTGATGCTATCCCATATTGCACAAATGAAATGAATATTTACCAATGTTGGTCGGGAAACAGAGGACAGCACACAGCCAGGGTAGTACAAAAAAATGTATCACATAGAAGACAGTGGCACATGCATTCCAACGTTTCGGCATGCAGAACAGTGACTTCCGCACATCCAGCTAAGGATCACGTTCTGCTGACCGAAACGTGATGATGCTGTGCCATTGTACTTCTCTTATGTGAATACATTTTTTTGTACTTACTGGCTGTGTTCTGTCTATATATATATACGTAAGCGGTGAGGTAGGCAAGGGTAAACAAAGGACCCCGCTTAATCTTAACCTTGCACTGTGTCCACTCGAGACTTTCCCAAGATAGTTGCGGATTACTATGCTTTGACTCTAGTGTGATTTGGACTTTGGCCATAGCCACTTCGGCTTTGGTTTATTAACACTCTCGCCTTGTCAGGTACAATCTATAGTGCATTGTCTGTCAGATTTGACAATATCTTTTTCTAATTGGAATTTATTGTTGAGGATACATGCTAAGTTCTGTACGTACAGGATCATGCCTTGTTTTAATTTCTCTGTTTCTTTTCCTTGTTCTGTGACAGTTGTTTAATAAAGATATTGTGAATTGTACTTTGAACAGGTATACTAGAGTGCTTTTGTTTGGGGCTTTCACTTCTCCCACTATATATAGTGTGTGTGGGTGTGTGGTTGTATATATATATATATATATTACAGTGTTGACTAATCTATACTTTGCACGCCCCGGGGGAGTAGATTTAACATCGTAGTCGAGATCCTATTGGCCCAAGCAGCACACGTGTGGTACTAGGTGGCGAGTAGTATTTTTTGTTCGGGAGTGTAGATTTTTTGGTGATTTGTCGACCACTGTAGATAGGTGGGTGTGTGTGTGTGTGTGTGTGTGGGATGGATATATATATATGGGGGTGTGTTTGGGGTGGGTGTGTGGTGTGTGTGTATATGTGTTAGATGTAATGTGAGCTTGAGATAAAAGGTGGCAATGTGTGCGTCATTTGCATGTCATTTCCCAGAATCCCTTGCTGCCAGTGGATAAGAATTTTGAAGTGCTGGGGTTGCTGGTGGATAGGTGAAAAGGCGGGTTTGCCAGACCTGCCTAAGACAGTGCAAATGAGCTACAATAATATCTTGGCTATATGCTTGTTTGCTGTGGTGGGGTTGTCAATGGGGTTGGACATCACCATAAGCACCGATAGTTAACTTATACTGTTAGACCTGTTCTGGAAAGCTCTATGTCTGCAGTCACGTGTAATATGCTAAACCTTACACTACTTGTGCTTATTTGTTCTGGAGACCTGGGAGAGAAGGGGCTATTTATGAGCTTAAGCGGGGAAACAACGAAACTGAGGCTGAAAGTTCACGTCAGGCGTGAGCACTTACACTTTCATGACACAACGTGTTAGTTCTGGTTCTATGTTATAGAGATGACCCTCAAGGCATGGCATAACCAATTCTTTCCCCCCAGAGACTTAACAAATGCTGCTGTGGGTTTGGGTTTTTTTAAAACTATATCTGATTTAGTGAGGCGAATTATTTAATAGGTGGTGCTCCCTACTCACTGAGGGTAGTATTTTCCATCGGTTTAATCACTCTTATGGTCCTTAGGACGTATATATGCAGGTATGCAGTGTCTCATTTTATTTGGTTATTGTAATAGCCTGTTTCTTAGAGTTTTCTTGCTAATTAAGTGTTTCTCACGACGTCTGAGGCGTGGGTCTAGTGGGGTGTATAATAATGGTATATGGGTGGGTTACATTGTGAGTTGATATCCCTTATATTAGCAACGATGTTTTCTATTGATGTAGTAATTTCGTAGTCCCGGGGGTCCTAGATCCTCATATTTTGGTATAAAAAACCTGGTTTTATGTAACCTGTGTTACTCTATTATCTCTTGTGTCAATAATTAAATTGTTATTTTCTAAACCGACGGTATAGCCTGGAGTTGCTCATAGCTAGGGTTCTGGTCATTCTCTTCGCTATAATGACTATATTGACCCGTGAGCACCGCCCTGTTATGGGTATTTCTCCAATTATTAGCTGGCTTATGATGATTTTTCGTTATTTTGCCATTGTAATTTGTCAGGAGTGTGTAAGATTCTAATGAGATCGGTGTCTGTAGGGCAAGCCGCAAAACACACACACGACATAGCAAACAAGTGTGGAGTCCAAGGGAGGCTATACCACGGCACGGATATTCGTAATACATTGTTCTTATTAGTCTCAAATAGGTATAGCAGATGGCCCGGAGCTTAAAGAATTCAGAGGAGTACTAATGGCTGAGTTCTTACAACGACATTAATACAAATAGAGCCCGAGGTTTTCAGACAAATTAAGGACGAGGACAAGAAAACAAGAACATGTGCATATGTTATATATATGGATCACCTACCTAAACTTTTACACCTTTACATATTGCTTTTTCTTTGGTTTACCTTTTGTATAAACATTTACTGCTGAAGTAACAGCTATTTGAGTAGGGGTTTCGGTGGGCAATAGTAGGGAGGCTGTGGTGTTTAGGTTGGTTGCGCTTCTTGGCAGATGTTGACAGTTAGCCATGGGTGATCTCAACTAAAAACTTAGAGCGCAAGGTTAAATGATATGTAACTATTTAAAGTCTACTGATGGATATGAAGCTGACATACAACGGATCGGAACACAGGGGAGGACGGCGTTGGGAGAACCAAGTTAAGGCTATGTACAGAATACGTTGGGACTATACATTTAACCTTACATCCCCTCGCTTATGTTCTGGAGGAACACATCCAATCGACCGTCAGCACAAGTTGAGTTCTTCGAGTTGCCGGTACTCACTCAGGAGAGGAAAAGGCTCACAAGGGAGATAAGGAACGAAGGACGAGAACATAGGTCAGAAAGTGAAACCGCCGGTTGGCCGTAGGGCAGGAGACTAGGTCGAGAGAAGCAGGGGGGACCGGTGGGGGGTGGCTGGTCCAGATGTTTTTGTGTATCCGGCCGGATGTCGGGGGGCCCGGGCGGCCCCGTGGAGGTAAGAGGGAAAAAGGAGCATCGCAGGGTTTGGAGCGAATCGAAGATGGAATGGGGGGAGCCGGAGCACGAGGGGGAGGGAAGTACGACTGGAGAGGGTAAGGGGATGAGGGGGGGGGGGCGGGGAATGGGGGAGGTAAAAGTAGGGAGGGGGTGGGGGTGGGGGTGGCAGCATTGGGGAAGAGGGATCGCAGAGAGGGGGGGGTGGGGGGGCGTGGATGGGAGAATATTATGTTGTTGATGTGGGGGCGGGAAACGTGCAGTAGAGCGAGAAGTAGAAGAGGGGGAAAGAGAGGAAGAAAAAGGTCTTTCTTTGGAAAAACATTTGGTTGTTTGTGGGTGGTGGTGTTTGGTAGAGCTGATTATACTTTAACCCATGGCTAGGGGATAATGACATCGACACAGAGGTCGTTATTAATGGAGAGAGGTAGATAAACCTGTAACGATGGAGGTCTCCGAATTGACCCGCGTGATGTATAACATATTTTTTTAATGTTTTTTTAATTGGAGGCCCAATACAACACCATTCGAAGAGACAGAAAAGGTTTCAGCCAAGAGGCGAACAGATCTAATCGGGAAACCCCTTTTGGGGGGAGAAGGTGAGCATGGTAGACCATGAGAGCGGGGAAGAGAAGCAGAACAGTTAGGGGTGGAGAATGCTTCAGAGATGGTGGCTGCTTAGGAGGGTTGATAGTATATCATGGGTGTGGGTGCTTTTTGAGATTCTGGAGGGTCGTTACTTAAGCACAGGCATTTTAGCCAGCAAATGTTACCAAAAACCGCTACCAGATGTGTGACTGCCATCAGGAGTAACCGAAGTGCCGACATACAATTTTGCAGAAAGAAAAAGTTGTGGGGCTACCTGTTAGGGCTTATCATATTGGTGCTATTCGCTACTGAGAACGCGACTTTTAAAAAAAAAATAGCGTCTTCTTTGGAGCTATCGAGTGGAAGACAACCGGATCTGATATGGGACTACTAAAGAGTGTGTGATTTGTCCATTAGTTTGTTATATGATAGGGCCAAAGGATATACAGCCTAAAAAGACACACCTCATAACCATAAATGCTAATTGTCATACATCACCAAATGTCAGGCACACAGCAAAATCATGGAGGAAGCAAGGAGCAAAAGCTCAGAACATGTATACGTGTCCCTAGACTGGGACAAACCAGGGGGTCTTGCCTACTGCACCTGCTCCTACGCGTTTCGGCCAAGAGCCAAGAGGTATTTTAAATGCAGGAATTGTTCTGCTTGCAGATACATGTACCAGACGGATGTGTTTAGCGACTTTTTAAATAAAAACACCTTTAAAATCAAAGATCATCTTGGGTGCAAATCCAAGGGTGTTATCTACTGCATTACCTGTCCCTGTGGTCTCCCTTACATCGGTATGACCACACGAGAATTCAGGTTCAGAGTCCTCGAGCATGTGAGAAATATCAAAAATGCCTCGAGAGACCTTCAAAATTTTAAGAAAATCACCTCGGTGGCCCGGCATTTCCATCTGGTACATGGATCTGATTTTAATCTCCTGCAAGCGTTTGCGATAGAGAGAGTGAGTTTGGGGATGAGGGGTGGCGACTTGGAGAAGGCACTTTTGCGTAGAGAGTCCAGGTGGATCGTCCAGATGGACTCTATGATCCCACGGGGTCTCAATGACTACCTGGGCTTCTCTATGTTTTTGTAGGTCCCTCCTTATCTACACCCAGCTATATACCTAGATGTCTCCATTACATTTTGGTGGTCAGTTTGGGACATATAGATATATATATTTTTTGTATAACGATGAGAATCTCATACATCTTCCTCTCTCTCCCCTCTTCCCTTTCCTTGTTCACCTATAGGGTCCTGGGTTTGTACACAACCATTCCGTTAGAAGACTGGAATACACCTATATACAACCTTGGGTCTTGAATTCACTGGACTTATCTACTCCATTTGTGCGCTGTTATCCTGGAGAGACTCATCATATATTTATGTGCCGATGTCAACTACTTGATGACAACACTATACCTATCTTTACCTTGATACAACTAGGACATACATAATGGATTTCTCTTACAGCTGGAACTATCTTGAGCGCTTCCTAAGGAATTAGCTTTTCTAGCATCATAGCTGAGACTAACATTTGGATCAAAGACTATGCTTCTACAAATGTCTGTGACATTAGTTATGCCACTTCCTCATCGTACTATTATGATAACATGCTTTATTCAATTGCTGTTCTTATATATGAATCTTTATCATTGCACAATGTATGTGTTTAATGGGACAGCAGTGTGATGGTGGATGAGACTCCATTTGATAAGAGGGGAACTGTATCCCTTATACTTATGTTCATTGATGCCATATGTTTATACATTTTTCATGTTTCATCACATATTAGTGTGCTTTGTTGCACTATATCCTTTTTTCACTGGGTTAATAATAATGTTTATCTTGTTACTGGTGACTTTAAGACCTTCCATACAGGGAGAGGTCATTAGCTGTGCTACTAGCACTCGCTATATTTATATGTACACTGGTTGCTGTATAACTTCTATATGTGTCACTTTTGCCTTAATGGCACGACCGATGCCTGGTTGCTGCGCATGCACGTTACGTGGCTCTGCGCGAGGACGGCGTGTTGTTGTATGGGATCTCTTCTTGTTTGGGCACGCTTGCGCAGTGTAAACGCACTTTGCGACTCACGCATCTGCCTGGATATGACCCAGAGCAGAATACGTTGAGAGGCGCGACTTGCCAGTAGTTCCCTCCTGTGCCTTCGTGATAGGTACGCCCACTATTTGGACCCGTCATAGAACCAAGCGACATAGTTATGTGGAGGGCGATTGGCTATGACGTCACGCGCATGCGCACACTACAGAGTGAGGTAGATTCGCCAGTACTGCCCTCTTTTGAGAGGGAGGGCGTTCTTGGGATTATACCATACTATTGGATCCCTCACTGTGACGCGTTACAGACCTACGCAGCAAGTACACTTATCATGCACACCCTTGTTTACCATCTGTGTACTATATATTTGGCTGATCCTAATCAGGTGATTATACTCACGGGCCTAATTATACTTCCTTTTTAAGCGTGCTTGTTACCCTGCCTACCTCACCACTCCCAGTAGAAGGCTCTTGGCCGAAACGCGTAGGAGCGGGTGCAGTAGGCAGGACCCCCTGGTTTGTCCCCCTCTAGGGACACGTATACATGTTCTGAGCTTTTGCTCCATGCTTCCTCCATGATTTTGCTGTGTGCCTGACATTTGGTGATGTATGACAATTAGCATACAGTGGTGGCAGCTTTTATTTGAAGTAATGCCGGCGGCATGCCGGGATCTACTCCGGCTGCCGCCAGTCAAAACCGCGCGCCACCGCGTTTCCCCCCCACGCACCCCCCCTCCACTTCGCGCGCAATTTACCCCCCTTCCCGACCCCGGCTCAGCTCTGCCCCTCTGCTTCCCCGCACCCCCGCTTACCTTACTTTAATTCTCCAGGGGTGGTCGGGGAAGCCCGGGGAAGCCGGGGAAGCGGGCGCGCACGTGACTGTGACGTCACAGTGCGCCACAACGTGCCGCGTCTACACGC
The DNA here is from genome assembly GCA_036426205.1 of Ascaphus truei. Taxonomy (NCBI): domain Eukaryota; kingdom Metazoa; phylum Chordata; class Amphibia; order Anura; family Ascaphidae; genus Ascaphus; species Ascaphus truei. Next base: position 118,464,877 of record CM071570.1, on the reverse strand, counting down.
TGCGCACACGCACCCGGCCGGCGGCATTGCTTCGAATAGAAGCTGCCGCTACTATATATGGTTATGTGGTGTGTCTTTTTAGGCTGTATATCCTTTGGCCCTATCATATAACCTTGCATTGTGTCACTTGAGACTTTCCCAGAGATTTAGTTGGGATTACTATGCTTTGATTCTATGTGATTTGACCTTTTGGCCATAGCCACTTCTGCTTTGGTTCTTGTCTGTATTAACTACTCGCCTTGTCAGGTACACTAGAGTGCATTCTCTGTCAGATTTGACATGATCTTTTTTCCTATTTGGAATTTATTGTTGGAGGATACATACTAAGTTCTGTACGTTCAGGGGATCCATGCCTTGTTTTAATCATTATCTGCTTTCTTTTATCCTTGTTCTGTGATAGTTGTTTAATAAAGATATTGTGAATTTTTGTACTTTGAATAGGTATACTAGAGTGCTTTTGTTTGGGGCTTTTCCTTGTCCCACTATATATATATATATATGATGAAAACAGTTTAGCTGTTGAAACGCGTAGGGCCAGGTATGCTGTGGATTCCTGCAGCATTGATTTATGAGTTCTGCCTGACATTCTCCTGCTTGCCATCTCCGTGCACGGCGTGACGTCATCTGTTCGTTCCGCCGCAAACATTGTCCCCGGTGGGAACCTAAACTATCTGGAGGTGTGTTCCCGGGGAAAGAATACTGTGAGGAGCCTGATGACGTGAGTTCCTGCTGGCAGAGATACACGAGGGCTTTACTGGATGCAGTGGTGTCACGGAGCAGAGTAGCAGAGCAGCAGCGCTTACAGATCCTTTGGAGCATGAGTATTACTCATACAGTGCTTTTTTATCTTTTATGTTTGTGAGTTCATTTTATGAGCCTTTTATTGGGAATTAAACCATTTTTTGCACAGTAATGCACTAGGATTGGGCGCTTTTTTCTTCTATTTTCTATGCAGGTGGAGAGGGAGGTCGTTGTGCCCTTTAAAGAAGCAGCCTTTTTCCTGTCAGTGCTTTTCTGTTTCTTGCATTTTTTGGACTTCATTTGGACTTCAAAGGATTTGTGACAAAAGTTTGTTATTGGGTCCACAGCACATCTTTTTATAACTATATATGCATTTGGTGAACGTATTGATTGCACAGTTAAATATTATTAGTGTCATTTAGGTTTTTTATATATTTATACATTTTCTGATCATTTATTATTATACTATTGCTGTCACACCATACCCAAGCGCAGTCCTATATACAGGGCCGCCAACAGAAATCATGGGGCCCAGAACAAATGAAAGGAGCAGACCCCCGCCCCCCCAACCCATAGCGTACCTACCATGGAGAAAAAAATATTCGCGCGCAACTTTTACTGAACTGTTTTCTTCTTATTATAATATTGAAAAAAACATTACAATGCAATCTGTTTATTTTAATATTTTCAACAAAAGACAAAGATACCCAAAGATTCATCCAATGTGACAAAAGGCCTGGGGGGGATTCAGTATGGGCCTGGGGGGGGGGGTTAAGTATGGGTGACTGACTGCCTTGGTGACTGACTGGGTGGGTGACTGCCTAGGTGGGTGACTGCCTGCATGGGTGGGTGACTGACTGACTGGGTGAGTGGGTGACTCACTGACTGGGTGAGTGGGTGACTGCCTGGATGAGTGGGTGGCTACCTGGGTGAGTGGGTGACTGACTGACAGCCTGGGTGAGTGACTGCCTGGGTGAATGACTGCCTGAGTGGGTGGGTGGGTGACTGCCTGGGTGGTTGGGTGGGTGACTGCCTGGGTGGGTGACTGACTGCCTCGGTGAGTGACTGCCTTGAGTGACTGCTTGGGTGGGTAAGTGAAAGCCTTGAGTGACTGCCTGGGTGGGTGACTGCCTGGGTGTGTGGGTGAATGACTGTGGGTGAGTGACTGCCTGGGTGGGTGAGTGACTGCCTGGGTGTGTGGGTGAATGATTGCCTGGGTGTGTGGGTGAGTGACTGCCTGGGTGGGTGAGTGACTGCCTGGGTGTGTGGGTGAATGATTGCCTGGGTGTGTGGGTGAGTGACTGCCTGGGTGGGTGACTGACCTTGACCGGGTGGGTGCTGCTTCCTGCTTCCCTGCCCGCCAGATGCTTCGTCCATTGTTTTTGCCTTGCTTCCCCCCCTGCTCTGATCCCCGTGGCTGCTGCTGGGGGGCAGGTGGGCTGGGGGGAGGGCGCGGGAGGTGGGCAGGTAGGATGAGCGGGGGCGAGACAGGGAGCTAATTCCCGCAGGAACATTTCCCCCCTCCCTCCCCCGGCTGCTGCCCGGGTCAGGATGCTGGCATGGGGGGAGATGGGTTGGCGGGCGCAGGGGGAGCTGGGTTGGCAGGCGAGGGGGAAGCAGGGTTCGCCACGGTGCTTCCCCTCTGTCCCACGTTGGGAGCGGGGGGGAGCGGACCCACAGGCAGCAGGCCGAGACCTCTGCTTTGCGCATGTGCACAGGGATGGCCAGTACTTTTTTTTCTGACACTTTTTTTTTAATGAAACGGGGGCCCGGGACGCCAACCCCGGCAGACCCACCATGTTGGCGGCTCTGTATATGTGTGTGTGTATATATATATATAATTATTATATATTATATAATTGTGACGATGGAGAGGATTTGGCCCGGGATTAAAGGGGTTAAACTCCAATTGGCCACCTTCTAACCTCACCAGGGATACAAGGGGTTAAATGGGCTGAGGTCCAGAAATGTGAGTTAACCCCTTCATAACCTGTAAATGTGTATTTCCTGTTTCCCCTGTGTCATTATAACCTCAGTGTCTCATCACACACACTAGAATCCATCCGGGAGCCCGAGGGTTAATAGTCCGTTAATACTCTGTCCCTAGGTATGGACAAAGCTTCAGAGAAATTCCTTTGCTACCAGGATAGCAATGGCCCCCAGAAGCGCCCAATGTCTAGTATTTAAGTATTGTTCAAAAGGTCTTGTCACCCTCCCTGATGATTTAAGGACGGAGAGGCTCAAACCAGAGCAGTCTCCAAGTGTCCCATTTATCACTGTCCACAAAAGGTTCTTGCTAGAGAGCCAAGATAACTGGCTGGCATTCCATTGCCTATGTGGGGCCCTGCAGAAAGGAGACCCCAGAGTTCTACTGCGCATGGGCCCGCTAGCAGGGGGGCCTGACCCAAAATGTGTTCCCCCATCAAGATTGGCTGGATATAATGGGGAAACCAATCACAGGGTACTTAATGTTACAGATAGAGGGACAAAAGGTTATAACCGGCTTGTTCCCCATATATCCTTTTTTAGTCTTCATGTAATGCTTGATGCCTGCATGCAAGGCTTATGTTCCATGTCCTGCATGTGCTTCATACTTTGCCTGTCTTGCTGTGATGTCAGCTGAACTTGGAAGAATGGCCCAGACTGTAATCCTGATGGCTTCTTGTCATAATCTTTAAGTAAGTGTCTATATTTTGCTGTTTTTTATAATCTGTTGTGTCACCTTTATCAAGGAATAAATTAATTTTTTATCATATAAGTCTCGTCCCAGTTCAAACCCAGGTATTATATATTTATAATAGTTTTGGTGAAAATTACAGCCTGTCACAAAGCTACCGTGACAAGCTTGTAATTAACTGGTGGCAGCGTCGGGACCCGAACTGGACCTGATTACAGTATTCTGCGGTGGCTGTGATCCAGTGGGAACTTGATGTTAATTGCAAGTTCCTGGGACTAAAGATATTGAACACACAGTGTACAACATATAACCACAGAATATGGCACCTCCTCACTGTTCCCCTACTTGTGAGAAGCATTGCCTCCAGAACACAAAGTGCCGGCCATCCTCTGACTGGAGCCGGGCACCGAGACCGGAGGGGTGCATCAAGTCGGCGTGGGGACCAGCAGCAGCACACGGCTGAGAGAGAGACACAGCAATGGGTGAGCATGAAACCCGGCAGGCTGACAAAGATCCTCACTGCAGCTGCTGTAACCATCAAACCGCCCGAGAGCAGGGAATGGACCCAGCTCCGGGACGGCAGAGACTTGTGGAGGGAGCTGGGTCTCGGAGACCATGGAAGTCTTGCACCAGGAGAGGTATTGGCCGTTGCGGCGTGGCCAGTCCATTTATACCCAGAATTGCTGGCCCTGATTTGCGCAGGGAGAGATTCCCCGGCAAGCGGCTTGACAGCTTGAAGCTGGCATGATCCGACCGCTTATCCCCTCCAGAGCCCGGCGCTCTAGCAACTCGCTCTGGTCTCCGTAGCCCCTTGCTGGGGTAGTCCACCGGCGGCGAGGAGCTCTGGAATGAGCCCGGCGCTCCGCCACTCCGCTCTGACTCCGTTGCCCCTTGCTGGGGTTAGTCCACCGGTGGCGGAGAAGCACCGGCAGCCGCTGCGGGCACTGCCAACAAATGGCCACAATAATGCCCAGTGCCGCTGACCTGTCCCGGTCAGGCGAAGAAAGCCCCTCAGGGCCACGCTCACGAGCTGCGGAAAGATGACCCAGTTAGCGGCATCCTCTGATGGCTCCCGCCAGCCGGGGCGACAACCCATCACCTCGGGACGTCTCCTGGAGAACCTGGACGGGCTGATCAGCAACAGTGGCGGAGAGCAGCGGCCATCCACCTGATCCCGGCGGAGAACTGGCTGGGGCGCGCAGAAGAGCCGCGATTCGGCAAAGTGCCGGAGCCCTTTCTGAGTGGGGGGAGGGACGGGATTGCGGTGAGGGGGGTTGTTACCTGGTTTGAATGGAGCTTGTTTTCTCTAACCAAACCTGGACCTCCCGGTCCTGCATCGTTTCCCCTGTGCCAACGCCGGCCACTCTGCGGGCGGCGACCCGTTGCTTAACCGGCCCAGATGTTTGCTGGCGGCGGCCACGCCAGTCTCCCCCTGGCAATTGGGACTCAACGAAGGCGCCGGCGGTCTCTCTGTCGGGGACCAGCGAGGTAACCCGACCAAGTCGCAGACGACCGTGACTTATTTTTTCCTATGACTGTACCTCTGTTGTTTTCACTATAGGGTGGCAGGAGAAGGCGTACAGGCAGGGGGGGAAGAAGGGCCTGCTTGTCTAGGGCCGCCAGGCTTCCCCATTACCTGGGATGAGCACAGGGACTCCTACAGTTATGACCCCTGTTTGCAGCTCTTGCTATGGGCGGAGGTAACAGGGGTTGTGGCGCAAGTTAGACCACCCCCAGAATTCAGGGGTAGTGGCAAGTTAGACCACCCACCGATTACTCTGCCGGCTAGAACTAAGGGTGGGTGCACTCTGCACCAGCAACCTCTGAGCTCATCCCCCCGGTAATGGGGAGACACAGTGCAGGGAGATGTGCCTCACTGCTGGTGTCGCCTGGATCCGCTAGGATTAGCTCGGGAGAAGCGGAGTGAGGGGAGAGCATGTGCAGGTAGGTAGCCAGCTCAGTTCTCAGGGAGCATAGGAAGGGCAGCTTGGTAGGCAGACAGGCTTCCCCATTACCTGGCGGAGCAGCAAAGGGACTCTCAGTTAAGAGCCCACTGTTTCAGCCTGCATTTGCTGGAGGTACCTAGGGGTTGTGCAAAGTTGACCACCCCAGATTACCCTGCAAGCGGAGCTAAGGTGGCGTGCATCTGCACCAGCATCCCTGAGCTTCATCCCCGGTAGGGGGAGACATGTTCAGGAGTTGGCCCCACTCATGTGTCCCTAGGATCCAGGTCTGGTTAGCTAGGGAAAGCGGAGTGAAGGGAGGCTGAGGTAGGTAGCCAGCTCATCTCATCTCAGTGAAGAGGAGGGCTAGTGGTAGCCAGGGAGGGAAAGCAGCAGGTTATTGCAGCTAGAGTTTCCGTTTACCCTCCTGGCAGAGCCTCAGGGGGTTTCTCGAGTCAGCAACCCCCTGTTGCAGCCTGGCTATGGGCCTGGGGTACCGGGGTCAGAGTGGCAGGCGTTGCCACCCCAGGAGACTGCGCCAGCCAAGCGCTAATGGCGGTTGCATCTGGAAGTTAGGTGCCCCTGAGCTCATCCCTTGGTAAGGGGGAGACAAGGCGCGGTAGGTGTCACTCAGGTAGTTCCAGGTCTGGTGTTAGGATTGCCCCAGGAGGAGAGGAGTGGCAGTGTGGCTGCCGGGAGGTAAGCAACAGATGTCTCAGTAGGGGCTGAGGCGTGCGGGCCTAGGGGACTACGCAAGAGACACTGGGAGCAGGGGAGATAGGTCAGTGGGGGTGTCAGGCACTGGCAGAAGCGAGGGATGAGCTAGTTAGGCAGAAAGCCCCTTGCTCGATGGGCCAGGATGACCCCCCTGACAGATTTCCCGAGTTCCCATAAGGGAAGGGCTGTGGTAGATAGGTCAGCCAGGGAGGAGAGTCAGGGAGTAAGCGGCAGCAGCTACAGGGTGCACCAGAGCAAGGGCAGGTAGGGTCGTCCTACAGAATAGTGACATACTCCCTTTCCCAGACTTGGTTGACAGGGAAGCGCGACGGTTTGTGCTGGAATAGGCTGTCTCCTGTGGGTGCAAGAGACATGCCAGTCTCTGGGTAGTGTGCAGCATGGTCTGCATAGTCCCTTTCACACATTGGCCTTGGCTATAGCCCACGGGGTGGGGGCAGAGGGAGGCAAGGAGAATGCCGGTCTGCGGCCACGGTGGATGCCTTCGCTTGCAAGGAATCTGGACTTTACCATCCACTGGTGACCAGGACAATGTACTGGACAATGCCGTGAACATTTTGTCCAGGCAAACCCTCAGGACGTGTTGAGTGCGTCAAGGCGTCCATTGTTACCCCAGTGGCCTGGGGGGGCAGCTGGGTGCACCAGGCCCCATTGAGCAGGAGGTGTGACGAGGAGAGGATTTGGCCCGGGCGGGGGGGGGGTTAAACCCCAATTGGCCCACCTTCTATAACCCACAGGGATACAAGCGGGGTTAAATGAGCTGAGGTCCAGAAATTGTAGTTAACCCTGTCTATCACTGTAAATGTGTCATTCCCTGTTTCCCCTGTGTCATTGTAACCTCAGTGTCTGCATCACACACACACTAGAATCCATTCGGAGACCAAGGGTAATAGTACCGTTAAATACTGTGTTCCTCTAGGTATGGACAAGCTTCAGCGAAATTTCCTTTGCTACCAGGATAGCAGATGGCCCCCAGAAGCGCCCCACTGTCTATTATTTAAGTATTGTTCAAGGTGTCTTGTCACCCCGCCCCTGATGATTTAAGGACGGAGGAGGCTCAACCAGAGCATCTCCAAGTGTCCCCACTTATTCACTGTCCAACAAAGGTTATCTTGCTACAGGAGCCCGATGATGTAAACTGGCTGGCATTCCATTTTCCTATGTGTGGGCCTCAGAAAGGAGACCCCAGAGTTCTACTCTGCGCTTGGGCCGGCTGCCAGGGGGGCCTGACCCAAATTTGTTCCCCCATCAAGATTGGCTGGAGATAATGGGAAACCCAATCCCAGTTACTAATGTTACAGATAGAGGGACAAAGGTTTATAACCTCTGTCCCCATTACCTTGTGAGCCTTCAGTATTGTCTTTGATGCCTGCAGTCAAGGCTCAATGTTTCTGCTGTCCTGCTAGGTGCTTCATAACTTTGCCTGTCTTGCTAGGATGTCAGATGACACTATGGAAGAAATGGCCCAGACTGTATACCTGCATGGCTTCCTGTCAAATCTTTAAGTAAGTGTCTAATTTTGCTGTTATGTGTATAATCTGTTGTGTTTCCACCTTTATCAAGGAATACTTATGTTTATCATACTAAGTCTCGTCCCATGTTCAAACTCTCGGTATATATATATTTATATATTATTTTTGGTGTGTAATTACAGCCTGTCCACAAGCTACCCGTGACATAAAATTATTATATGATATATCTAGTTACACACACACACATATATACAATGGCCACAACCATGGTGGGTCTGCCGGTTTGGCGTCCCCGGCCCCCGTTTCATTAAAAAAAAAAAGTGTCGTCCGAAAAAAAAGGTGCGCCCTCCCTCGCTCTGGCACCATGCGCAAAGCAAAGGTCTTCGGCCTGCTGCCCTGTGGTCTCGCTCCCCCCCGCTCCCAACGTGGGGACGGAGGGGAAGCCACCGTGGCGAACCAAAAGTGGCTTCACAAAGTGCGTGTCACACTTGATAACAAATAATACGATTGTATTATGTAAATTATCTCATCTACTATTTAACATATATACTATTATTTACTATATATATTAACTATATATATATATATATATTATATTAGATTATATACCTATACTATTATATTTATTCCAAATAAAACTATATACCCCCACACTGTTCTATCACAATTTTCCACTATCTAACATTTGCTGACATGCACAAAATACATATTTATCTATGATCAAGTGTACTTTGGTTACTGATTATGTAATATGTCTCTTTGCAGGTTCAAAGTCACAACATACTGTATGATGAAATTGTTACTTTAATAACTAATTTTCTGCCAGAGCGGATTAGTGCAGAGGTTGAAACTAGTGCCAAAAAATTGCATTATGCAGAGATGTGAACCACCAAATTCCCAAATCAATGAGATTTGGCAATGGACCAAAAAAAAGGACATTTAGCTTCAAACGTAGTGATTTTTATCAGACACTGTTAGCCCATTGAGGGCTAGAATGTTGCGGCTCCTCCAATCATGTGACCGCTCTCCGAAGCGGTCACGTGATCGCTATACCACTGATGAAGGAACAGAAGGGGAGGAGTTAATCCCCTTCAGTCCGCCATCACTGGGTGATGACATCGGACGCAATCTGTCCATAGGCCGCGATTATAGTGCTGGCGATGGCCGAAACAAGTCCTTCCAATGTAGTTTCCCATAGTGCACGCCATCGCAACCGCAACGCGGGCAGAATCCAGGAGTGACAAATGAATGTGTCGCCAAGCGATGGCCGCGTGACGTCAGCATCACGTGAAGCGATTCAGCCAATGAGGGCGAACCGCTCGTGTGGTCACGTCCATGCCTCCGCCACGCTTCCCTATCGCCTCCCGCCTACAGTGCAGGTTTCGCAAGTGACGTCACACGTGCCCGGCAGCAGGCACTATAATCACGGCCAAAGACAACAAGCAAATTATTTTCTTGACATAGGCACTCCGTCATCAGGCACGCAAAGGGTTAAAGCCGGAGACAAATTCTGACGGCAAATTAGTGAGACACACAAAATCAGAGGGCTGACAATCGGCAATAAAATAGTAAAAAAAAAAAATATTAAAATAAATGTATAAAATAGAAATAATATCTTTTGAGTAAAATGACAGAATCTAAAAAATTGGTTCACCAGACAGCAACAGACAGATTCCATACAAGTAAAAATATACATATTTATTGTCAAGGGACACATGATGAGTGCGTCGCGTAGTGCAGGGCAAGCGTGTGCGCCGTGACGTCACCGCGGCAGACGCTCAGCAGGCCAAGGCCACATAGAGGAGGAGGGGACCTCGCGCCAGACGATCACGTGATCGTGCTAAGCCACGGCCCCCATACCTTTGACCGCCCGAGCTCAGCCGTTAGCTGTCATTCGGAGCAGGTCTGCGATCGGTGCCCGTCCTTCGTGTGCTGGGATCAGTTGCCATGGCGACCGGAGGCGATGCGGGTCGCGAGTACCAGCTGGTGGTGCTGGGGGCCTCCGGCTTCACCGGGCAGTTCGTAGTGGAGCAGGTGGCCCGCGCGGCGGAGGCGGAGGACTTCGGGGGCGCGGGGCTCCGCTGGGCGGTGGCCGGGAGGAGCCGGGAGAAGCTGGAGGGGGTGCTGCAGAGGGCCGCGGAGAGGCTGGGTGAGTAGGCCCCGGGGGGAGACTCGGGGTGAGGCCCCGGGGGAGAGGCTGCGGGAGGAGATGCCCCGGGGGAGAGGCTGCGGGAGGAGATGCCCCGGGGGAGAGGCTGCGGGAGGAGATGCCCCGGGGGAGAGGCTGGGGGAGGTTAATGAGGTGCTCGGGGTTGATTGGGATTGGGAGGGGGGGGGGGGGTGATTATATTCTAAGGAGCACTGATTAATGGGGTGCAGGGGGCTGGTTATTTAAGATAACTATAACGCAAAAAGGCTGAGTAATGCGGCTTAATCCTTTTAATCCAGGAAGGGTGGATGTGGTTTTTTTTTTACAGTAGGGAGGGCTGATTATGACTCTGGTAAAACCTTGTATGTGTACCATGGTTGTATAAAGAACTAACACACATCGGGCGATTAAAGTCTCTGTGATATTAATAGGGGTGGCTTTTAATGCAGAGCTGTTAATTGGGCTGCAAAGGTAATTAAAAGGGTCTGTTATCTGCCTCAAATACCAAGGGAGGCTCAGACAGGAATGCTGCCTGTAAACTTTGTCTACTGTACACCAATATGTGTTTCTCTGGGGGAAATGCAATGACTCATTACAAAGGAGATCTGGGAGTGGGCGCGTCTGACTTTATGCATTTTAACCACTTGAGTTTCTAAATGTATTGTTCTGATTCAGATTAAATGTGTGTATAATACCCAGAGATCAGTGCAGGTTTCACTTGGTGAGAGATGGTAGATGAGCCGGGATGTGAACATGGATGAACGAATGTCTCCCAACTCCCTTTATTAGTTTGCATATGTTTGGTGATTAAAGCAGAAATACCAACATTAAAAACAGCAACAGATTTGTTTGTGATACTTTGTGGCCAAAGGTCAGAGCTCAAAAAGGTGTCAGAGCCTGTTTCAAAAGAGGAAGTGGATATGACTTTCTAAATTGTTGCTGTAGCAAACAAAGGATTATCAGTAAATTAAAATGGCACTGGGAGCTAAAAAAACCAAAAAAAAAAAACCAAAGCAATGCAGACGGTATTTAATACTACAGAACTGAATTCTGTAAAAAAGATATTTTTTTTTTTAAAGTTTTGCTGCTTTAAAGCAGCAATTCAAGCGGTGTTTTTATTTGTTTCCCCCTTTATGTGCATCAATATAATCCAGACAATGATTAGTAATTAGCTAAATTGCCTATCGATCGGCATAGATTCAGTTCAGGGGTTCACTAAATGGCTACAGAAGAGTCTTCTGCAGTCAGTGTGACTTTGTAACTGGTTGCTATAGAAACAAAAAGGGCTTGTTACATTATAATACATTAAACCTGTCATTCAGCGTTGTTTAAAAAAAATGCTACAAGTATTATCTCATAGTACAGAACTGATTTATTAAACACATGTAGGATATTGTTTGGTCTGCATCTTTAATATGTAGTGTCCTTTTTTTAAAATATAAACTTCTCAGCTGTTGACCCCTTCAGTATTGCCTTGAGCTCTGAAGATGATACAAATCAGGGAAGCACAGGGTTTTCCCTAAATGCTTTTTTAACATTTATATTCTTTTTGTAATGTGTCAACATATTCTGCAGCGTGGTACAGCTTGACTTCAATTACATAAACTGAATGCCATACAAATAAGTGCACTGTACATTTCATAATTATGCTGTACTGTATCTGTCAATTACTTTTGTTCACTTTTGGTATTTGGGAGCATTGCCATTTCATTTGCCTTCTGTGTTCTAAGCAGCTATTAAATTAATATGAGTCTACTTGTAACTCTGTGCCAGTCACTTACTAATCTTTTTGCCTTTCTCTTGACAGCTAAGCCGCAGCTGAAGTCGGAGGTTGACATCATCATCTGCGATGTTGGCGACCCTCCCTCGATCTCTGAGATGTGTAAGAAGGCCTCTGTTGTTCTCGATTGCGTGGGGCCTGTAAGTATAATACAGCTGCTCCACCAAACAAGGACATTTTTTATAAAATGTGTGTTTGTATTCTAGATCCCAAAGAAAGTCATGGTGTCTTGATCAGTAGTTACATTTACACCTCGTGTAAAGATATTAAAGAAAAATGCTTGTTTAGAAATCTATGCAAGTGCACACTGTAGAAAGTCTTGCTGGGGAAGGATCAAAATGTAATCTGGTCAGTGAAAACAAAACGTGTAAAAGGAATAAATATGACCCACCTTAAGACACACTTGCTTAAACAAGCATATGAATAGCACTGTGGATATTCTGAACACGATACATAAAGCTTGGCCCCCTGCAGACGCACTTACCAGAACTCCCTCCTACTGTCTCTGTACGTTCCCTACCTACCAATTAGACTGTGAGCTCCTCGGGGCAGGGACTCCTCTTCCTTAATGTTATGTTTATATCTAAAGCACTTATTCCCATGATCTGTTATTTATATAATCTGTTATTTATTTGATTACCACGTGTATTACTACTGTGAAGCGCTATGTACATTAATGGCGCTATATAAATAAAGACATACAATACAAAGAAACAGGCAGGTGATGGCTGATGCTGAGCAATGTAAGTTGAAAGTGTTTTTCATATTTGGGACAGAAATCCTGTGACCTATTGGACTTCAGTTAATTAACTTTTCAATTACTGCAATACATTAGGGGCCATATTTACTATTCGATGTTGAGCTGTAAGGCATCCTAATGACCAGCACCACTTAGTAAATATGATCCTATGTAAGTACTGAGAGAATGAAATAGTAATATAACAAACTGGAAAAGCTGCTTCACAGAAACATTGTATTGTTTTGTTCTATGCATAAAAGGGTTAGAGAGGTGTCAATATGCAGAGATAAATTATTACAGATTCTTTACTGGAGGATTTAGACTGAACAGTTATTATTCTTAATCAGGATGTTGGTTTGTAGTTTATTAACTAACTCGGTTGTTCAGTGATTGCACATTTTTCGAAGACTAAGTTCTAGTACTGTATTTATCAGTGACATCTGCCACAATAATTAACAATGTACTGTATGCACTCTTACCTGAGGCCAAAAGCAATCTGTGTTACAAAATAAAACAAACATTCCATCCCTATCGCCCACCTTCAGAAAGGCTGATTTCTTTAACTGGCTCACTGCCACAGGAACCAGTAACATATTTAAAAAGCAGTGCATTGCAGGCCCATTTGACCGTGAAGGTTTTAAAAACCATGTAAGTATAGGTTTTGATAAATATGTTCTTAATTTTCATACCCGACCTGAGTCATGGACATCACAAAATGTTTGTTTTGTAACGCTTTAAACTTGTCAATTGTTGTGTGTCATTGTGTAACTGCTTTGTTAGTCCAGCGACTGCATTGTTTCTCACGGACTTAAAATCAGCGCAAAAAGTACGAAAATTTATATTTTAATTTCAACTATAGGGTCGTAAGAATTACTAGTTTTAAATAAACATTAATAGTTATCAAACTGGGAGGGTGAGGTCATTTTTATTTGTTGTGGGCGAAACATGCCATTTTAACGCTAATTGGAGAAAATCATTTTCAAGAACCCACCTAATAAATGAATCCTGTGACTTGTAAAGCTATGGTATCATGTCATTTTAATAGCTTCGAGCTAGTGCCTAGAGGAGTTTCTGCTTCTGATCCTTACATAAATGACAATTTCCCAAAACTGCTGTGTTAAAGTGAAAAAAAGGCGCTAGCTCCACTGGTGATCACTACTAATGAACAGTGACTATATTCAAATCTAATGATACAAAAAAAGAAATACAGTACACACGTGATAATTAACGTGACTAAATGAGTTCAAAACCCCCCTGCTCAAACCCGGCTGGTAGGGACTGGTTCCACTGGTCCCTCAATTCGTGTAGGTTCGTGTGTATTCCAGGGGGAGCATGGAAGGGAAATAAAACAAAATATCTTCTAAGTGTAGACCGTTTGGTACTCAATGGGTTAATACAATGATGTGTCTTGGCTCGTATGAATCGGAAAGGAACTCTTGATTCTTGATGAGGTGTGGACCCCCAATCTCAGCAGGACAGCATAATATATGTGGGAGAAAGAGTATCCATAGTGCAGACCAATAATGTAAAAAACGTAACTTTTATAGGGTTTAAAAATGAACACTTACAATAAAAACAATCAAATCAAGCATGAATCACAATAATGTGATGGAAGAGAGTAGACTGTGGATTTTGGGCTCACCCACCACCTCCGGTGTGCATGTGCTAGCAGGCTTGTGATCCCGGGAGCAGATCAGTGTTCTCGTGTGTTAACGGAGGAAGGGAGCAGCGCTGATTGAGGAGACCCTAGGGGGTGATTCATGGGAGCTCAGAGGGGGGAGCGTCCAACGTAGCGGTGTGCCACGCAGCACATGCACACCGGAGGTGGTGGGTGAGCTCAAAATCCACAGTCTACTCTCTTCCATCACATTATTGTGATTCATGCTTGATTTGATTGTTTTTATTGTAAGTGTTCATTTTTAAACCCTATAAAAGTTACGTTTTTTTACATTATTGGTCTGCACTATGGATACTCTTTCTCCCACATATATTATGCTGTCCTGCTGAGATTGGGGGTCCACACCTTATCAAGAAACAAGAGTTCCTTTCCGCTGAGACCACTGTATCACACTGCCCGTATTTTATCTACATCTTGTGAGTAGGCTATTCATACGAGCCAAGACACATCATTGTATTAACCCATTGAGTACCAAACGGTCTACACTTAGAAGATATTTTGTTTTATTTCCCTTCCATGCTCCCCCTGGAATACACACGAACCAATTTCCCAAAACTGCACATTTTTCATAAAATTGTGTGGAAAAAAATGTGTAAACCGAAACAAGTTCGCTAGTGTGCAGACATTCCGTGCTGCAGACTTTTTGTTCCTGTAACAAGTCAAATACAAGACCTGGTTTCAACAAAAAACTAACTTTTGTGTCCTGTGAATTGTTCAACTGACTCGTCGGTACATAAAAGCCATGGCACCTAGAATAATGGGTACGTTTGGGATAGATGAGCCAAAGGAGAAAGTGTTATAACTGCTATACGTACAACAGGGATTTGAGCAATCTTTTTAGTAGGCACTGCTCTCATTTTTCATAATTTATCACCTGAAATAATGTTTCTGTTTATAGTACAGGTTTTACGGAGAGCCTGTGGTTAAGGCCTGTGTTGAAAATGGATCACACTTTGTTGATATCAGTGGAGAGCCCCAGGTGAGTGCGATTTTCAAAGAGTTCAACATATGCGGACCTGCCTATATTTTGTGTTTGAACTTGGTCTCAAGGACTTTCAGGTGCTTCCTATGGTGCCTTCAGTTTAAGTATTTGTATTATGATTATTATTTTTTGTTTATATTGACATCTCTATTGAAATATGTACATGGCTTAAAGGGCATATGCACATCCTGTACCCAAGATACAGTATGTATATATAATATGTCTAATAGCTCAAGTGTATATAGTTTATTTTCTTGAGCCATTACGAATAGCTAACTGGAAAAATATGGGTTAGAAGTAATCTTCAACTATCAAACCATCTAGCTGTTTTTATACCTTTGATTATTGCTAGAAGATTTTCTATAGATGTATGTATTTCTCATCTCTATCATCCAAATATAATTTTTTGTTTTATTGAGTTTAAATGTTATCACATACATACATACATACATACATACATACATACATACATACATACATACATACATACATACATACAGGACATGAGCAAGCAGCTGTAAAAAGCAGTGGGGAAGAATTTCATGAATAGACTTGGGTTGAGGGGGGCCTATATCAATCTTCTAGGCTAATGTATCCATCTCTATTTACAGTTTCTTGAGGGAATGCATGCGAAGTATGATAGCCAGGCGGCTGAAAAGGGGGTGTATATTGTTGGCAGCAGTGGCTTTGACTCCATTCCAGCAGATCTTGGGGTTTTATTCACCAGGCAGAGCTTGAAAGGTATTGACATACTTGCTATTGTTTCTTTTGTTGTCAGAAGACATTTATAATGTATGCAAATGCTCCATTCCATTCACACATCTTGTACAGGTTACCTAAACCCCTCACATGCTTGGACATCACACACAGGAAATCTGTATACTATGAAGTGGCCAAAGGGTTGATAAATTGTGCGTATCGGGCACTTCAATACTAGAGTAATATAGGGGTGTACCAAATATCGCACACACGGTAAGTACATAATAGGTTATGAAAAGCACCAAACAAAAAAGGTAAACAAAATTTTTTAGGTAAAGTTCTCAAAGCTCGTCTGTAATAAAATCGGCCTTAGGCGCAGTTCATGCTGCCGAAGCCCGCGCGACGCGATCACATTTTCTTAAGGCATTGATCACAGCCATAGACGACACACGCGACAGTAGGAGGGGGGCGCGTGTTGAGCATGTCCAAAAAACGCACCCACTTCACGCGGGTGAAGTTGCGCACGCCTCCGCACGGGCATGTCACTGGATAGTCGCATCTTTATTCCTATGGATCCTAAAAATACTATGTTTTTGACAACTTCCTGTTGCTTAATCGGGTCCCATCATAGCCAGTGGAGATGGGCGGGCGGGCGCTACGCTTCCACAGGCTCCACTATGACTGACTGATTTTATTACAGATGAGCACTGAACTTCTTATACCTTCTCCCCCTCCCTCTCCCCCCCCCTTACGACTTGGTGTCGTGTATTAATTTTTATTACTGTTCGCTTTGTTTGCCCTTCTCCACTTTAGCATTGCCACAATAACCAGGAAGTGAGCAACATCACTCACTAGGACTGGAACTTTTTCATTGACTCGCCCTTATCTGTTTTCTTGGACACTTGATGACTATCACTGTAGCTACTACTGTATAGGGACTGAACATTATACATTTTGTTATTGGACATTTTTATTTATCTATTACCAATCACATTTGGGACATTTCCATGTATAACTGTTGTAGTATATGAATAGCATAGATTAGAATTCCCTGATTGTGCCATTGTCTAAATGTAATCGAATATATTTGCCATAAGAGGTGTATCGTATTTTCTGTCACATTTCTCATCATATTACTGGCGCCCAAATCGAGCGCCTGTGTTCTTTTCGCGGTATCTGTCCATCTATATACACGTACGCAATCTACCATCTTCAGCCCTTGTCAATCTGTTGCTGGTTGAAGGCATCCCCAATGATCTTTCGGGTACTGCGGGATTGCAAGTCTCTTTTCTCCACGTTGCTCCGATACATTTTCTGGTTTCATGCTCCCATCTTACTTTTCGTTGTTGTCTTGATACTTTACTGAATTCTAATTGAAATTGAAAGACCATCTTTGTTTAATATTGGCAATTTCTTCTTGCGATATGTCAGCCCACTTTTTTTTTAAGTTTCTTCACCCTTGTGATGATTTCAGACTTTTGTTTGCTTTCACCCATTCATTCTTTTCCCTGTTTATTTTACCCAGCAGAATAGAAGTAAAAAACTATGGCACTCCACTGGTTTTAGTCCAAAGACCTATAGCGTTTATTACAAAAAGATTGACATATCAGGTTGGAGGCACAGTGGAAGGTTCTCTTGCAAGGTTTTCTTGTTTCTTCCAAATGCAGACCATCCAATCTTCAATCTATTGATTTCACTCAGAAGGTTCCCCTTCATTGATACTTGCTGGCCAAGGTCGAGAGTCTTCTACTTCTAGTTCTATTACATATATTTAGATCTGTGCAGAGTTGACAAGTTTCTTGAACATCACTTTGGTCTTGCTGATATTCATATGGAGGCCCACCTTACTGGCTTTGGTAAGTTCTCTTTGTTGCTGTAGGTTTTCTGGACTTGTGACTAAAATAAGTGTTCTGCTAATTGTAGTTGACTCAGATATTCAACATTGATTTTTATTCTTCTTTAAAGGGACAATCCCTCCTAGTACTAAAGTGAACTAATTCCAGCGACCTGTTTAATAGATGTCATCTAGGTGATGATTTGCACTTTTTATCTAAATCTGACACCTATATTTAAGTTATTTTTTTTTTAAAGTTGGGATTGGGAGGGTGCATGCGCGAGGTCTAGGGGAATGGATGCCTAATCCGTGAGCTCCGTATCCCACGGCCACTACTCCGCATCAAAAGCACGCCAATATAAGCAGAACTTCACCGGAAAGCTAATTAACACACTGAGGATACTGTGCAGTCTCAAATGAGACCAAAAGCGGGCCATCTACCAAAGGGTTGACCAGCTACTTTAATAAAGCCGCGCTCGGGGAGAGCGGAGGCACCAGCCCCTTTGGCGGGAACGGAATCAGAGGAGGACGAGATGCCGCTATCTCACATAAAGATTGCTTCAGGAAAGAAATAGCGGATCTGAGGAAGGAGATTAAAAACATTGGGGACCGGACAGATGAATTAGAGAAGAGACTGGACACTACTGTCAAAGCAGTGCGCAAAAATTGAAAAAACGGCACACTTAAAAACCCTCATAAATGACATTGCTGACAAGAAGACGCCGAAAATAGAGACCGGCGCAACAACATAAGAGTGAGAGGTGTCCCAGAGGAGATAAACTCCTCCGGGTCTGTTATCTCAAAATGGCTGACAAGCCTGTTCCCTGACAAGCCCGAAGCAGACCTGCACATGGACAGATGTCACCGGGCGCTCAGATCCAGACCTCAAGCTGGTGACCCCCTGCGCGATATAATTGTACGGCTGCACTACTACAAAATAAAAGAAGCAATTTGCCACATCTCCAGAGCCGCAGGGGCAATCGAATTTGAAGGCATCAAGACGCTGATCTTTCGGGATATTGCCCCATCTACTCTGGCTAAAAGGAGGAACCTCATACCAATCACCAAGATGCTCCGTGATAATGGTATAAGATACCGTTGGCCCTTCCCCCCCCCCCCTTTCACGACATGGCCCCACCAAATTATAATAAAGACTGATTGGGGAACACTGAGGAGACTCTAGATCTGCAGAGGGGCATAGTAGTAGCTGCTTAATGGGGTACATTATACGAGCATTCAACAAACTGGGGAGGAGGGGCATACAAGAGGTCAGACACTTTAAATATGCCTGCTGGGACAGGAGCAGATTAAGGTCCAGAGTATGACAAGGTGGATCCAAAGACTGTGGCCCCCTCCAGAGAATGCAGAGGACCTGGAACTGCACCAGGGCACCAGATGGCCCTCGGAAGGGAAGGGGCGGGCAAGGAGCTGAGACGCAGAATTAACAAAGGATATACCCAGAAGGTTGAGGGGGCCAGCTTCCACTGAAGCATCCATGAAATCTGTGTTGTACTGATTGATACAAGATGTTCTCGTTCCTCCCTCCGGTTGGAGGGGTCCTAAGGTTGCATTGAGTTAAGGGGAATATTTGTTGTTTAGGGATTAGACTGTGGGGCTGTTAATAATGGTTACATACAAGTTGAAAGTTTTCGGATGTCGCAGGCTATCAGAGGTAATAGGTGTAAAAACGGTACTCTTCTGCATAAGGAAGCAAGCATGCACCTGTCTTTTCTCTCTCCCTAGCCCCCCTACACGCTCTCTTAGTGCCCTTGATTTACTCGGCTATAGAGGATAGGAGTAAATATGCAGGTGACATACCACATATGCATAAATTGGTGTGCAGGGAAAAGGAGGGTACATGGGGTAGAGAGCGAATAGATATACTTGGGCAAGTATAACAGTGTGTCATCCATTTGATTATGACAGGATAAACGGGATGGGGAGGATGTGGGGGTAAAGACAGCATGGATTATAACCAGTACTGAGAGGAGTAAGGAGAGACATATTAGAAAAATCTTTGAAGTACAATGGGATATGCTTGCATACAGTCTGGTGTGTTACTAAACGTTAAATTGATGTTTGTGAGTTATACTCCCATCCCACGGCGTGGCTTATTTTATATCACCCACGGTCCTCGCTATGCGGCCATCAAGGATTTACCTGGAGATATCCAGGCCAATCGTTAAAGACCTCGGGGATGCTGGGGGCCGAGTATGTACGGCCAGGAGGACACACGGCAGTGGAATCCGGATTCCCAGAAAATCCCCAGAGGCAAGAGATTCGAAGTGGTCTAAGGCCTCAAGAGAATCTCCCAAGTTGTTTTTTTCCTACCCCTTCTCCCTTCCCTTAACCTCTTTTCGCAAGGATGGTCGAGGAGTCCGTCCACAGCCAGGAGATCCAAACGCAAAACACCTGGAGGATATAGGTCGCTGGTCAAAATTTAACATAAATTGGATTGGTAAAATAAATAGCGTGAACATGAATTTACTACTGCAACTCCTATATCTATTTCAAGTGCTGCCGGTGCCACTCAGATTGAACGAGATCCTCAGCCTTCAATCTTCAATCTCCAAATTTATATGGGGAGGCAGAAAAGCGAGACTGAATAAACAAACCCTCCAGAGACAAACTGCGGAAGGGGGGCTAGCGCTACCTTGCTTGTTATCATACTACAAAGCGGCACAATTATGCCAAATCTCTCAATGGCACACAAACCTGGATTTGAGACGTTGGGTAGCATTAGAGAGCGCTGCCTGCTCACCATTGGAGCTAGGCAACTTAATTTGGAGCCCAAAAATAGCTAGGAAAGCTATACCATCACCGCTATACTCAATGACCAATTCATTATCGATCTGGGAGGCAACTAAATTTAAATGTAATCTAACTACCAAAAACACCTTGATGACCCCTCTCTGGGATAATCCATCTTTTGCTCCTGGTTTAGTTAGGGCAAACTGTGCAATTTGGAAACGAAAGGGTATAGTACGACTTGGAGATCTGGATGGTAATAACAAGATTGTCATTTGCACAAATTAACTCCAGATAAAAATATCCCACAATCGGAGCTGTATAGATACCTTCAGATCAGAGCTTTCTATAATAAATTTAACCCAAACCCCCTATTGACATTATTTGAAAGGCTCTGTCTTAGTGAGACGTCAACAAAAGGACTCATGTCGCAAATGTATAGAGAGGTAGTCGGTTCTGCTGTCAAGGTAACAAGCAAATTAAACTATATGTTGAATTGGGAAAAACATCTAGGTGAGAACCCAGATATGGACGAATGGTGACGGCAGCCTCTAAAAGTTCGATATGCGTAACATTAAAGGAGAACGCATATAAGACCCTGATGAGATGGTATCATTCCCCACTAAAATTATCGAAATTTATTCTAGGACGATCCCCGTTGTGCCCACGACAATGTGGAGAGTCAGCAGATTTGTTACACATGCTGTGGTCTTGCCCTCACTTAGTTCCAATATGGATCAAAATTAAGGATTGGCTACAGAGGATATTGGGCCTCGAAATTCCAATGGATCCCTGGCTCTTTCTATTGAACAGAGCAATACCAGGACAAGCAAAAGTTGAACTCAAACTAATTTCCCATTTCGCAACGGCAGTGAGGAGCACGATCGCAGCATCCTGGAACCAGAATGCACTTCCTACAATCCCCAAAATTCTGAATAAAATTTGGTACATATGTCAGATGGAAAAACTGACGAGCCTTAATGATTCGGGCGAAAATGTTCTAAAAGTATGGACACACTGGTTAGCCCAGACAGACATCCCGGGGGTAGAGAACCGCAATAATGCTTTTAATAATTGCAGATGCGTTCTCCTATGATGATATCTTTGGTCGAACGGCTGTCAGTCACTATCAGGTAGATTAGTTGGAGAGACAAATAATCGTATACACAACCCCGATTCAGGAAGCTAAAACCCAGGCAACATAGGTTCGAATGGATCCTCGGCCGTCCGTCCCCCTCCCTTCCCCTGTCTATCCTTTCCCTTCTTTCCCACTGACCCAGTTAGGTTATAAACAATGTTCATACACTGTACTCAGTTATCATATGTATGGAATGTAAAAAACATACGATCCTGTAATGGATATCTGTTGTACTTTCTCTGAGCTTTGAAAACCAATAAAATACAAGTTATAAACAAAAAAAAAAAGGTGGGATTGGGAGGGGTTTGATTTTTCTCTGGCTGCTCCCTTTTGTCATGTCACTGTGAACAGCAAGTGCTTGTACAGCTAGACTCCCCCCCCCCCCCCTAACTATTGATTCTGGTAAGGAAGGGGGAGATGAGTAGCTGAGTAAAGAAAACACTTAATTGACAAAAACACTTCCCCATTCAAATTGTTTTCCGGCTGATTATGTGAGATTTCACCTTCGCGTTGATGTGAAAAGTTTTGGTGACATGGTGTCTCCCTGCTGTGCTCCCTTCATGTAATACAATGGTTTTTGTGGCATTCTCGTAAATGTTCCTTTTAATATCAATGTATGATTCTTCAACACTGTTCTTGATGCTTTTAAAGGCACTTAACTTCCAATTAAGCGATTACTATACCAAGATAAATTTCCTTTGCCAACTCCAATCTGGCTTTTGCCCAAAACACTCCACATTAACAACCATTCTAAAAGTTTGCTATATGGAATGTGGACAATTTACTGGTGCAATATTCCTAGATTTCGCTAAGGCTTTTGATACTGTTCATGCCTAGCTTGCTAAAAAAAAACCACTGCAGCGCTCTGGAATAGGGGAACATGCTTTTTAAACAGGTTTCACTCCTATTTGCTTGCTTGGGTACATCCAACATGGGTATCCGGGCTCTAACCTCCAACCCATTGGATATCGCGTGTGGTGTCCCGCAAGGCTCTGTTCTAGGGCCCGTACTCTTTTCAGTCTTCATGAATGATCTTCCTACAGCTTGTAAGGGAGCTTCAATGCACATGTATGTGGATGACACAATCTTATATGCACACAGCCATAGCCTCTCTGACCTTCAACACATACTTCAATCTGATTTTTTTTTTTTTTTTTTTTTTTTTGAGAGACAAACTGGATTTCCCAAAAAAAAACAACTGTTTTTAAACACTGACAAGGCCAGAGATATTTGGGACCAAGGCTACATTTCTAAAGCTACCAATGATGGAGCTGCAGATGAGAAGCAATTCTAATATCATCCTAGCCCCGGTCACTAGATTTAAATATCTAGGCATATGGTCTGACTCAACATTTGACATCCAAAACCCGTTGCTAAACAAGGTGTACTTTATAGGAACAAATCCTCCATATCCCAGCTGGTCAGAAAGTGCATTGAGATGCTAATGCCAATTATAGACTATGGAAACATAGTGTATGGTACTGCACCCCAAACTTGCCTTGGCAAACTAGACACCCTCTACTGCTCAGTATGTCACTTTTATACTCCAATGTAACTCATATGTAACTAAAGCACTGTGAAAATGTTCGATGAACTACGGTAGATTGGCCATCACTTGAATCTAGGCACAAAGTTCATTTTTCCTGTCGTGCCTTCAAATGCTTTCTGGCCAAGCTTCCCGCTTGCCTGAACAGCCTCCTCAACCCAACCCCACGCAGCACTTATCACCTGAGATATTACTCCAAAATATTGTTCACGGTCCCAAGGTTCAACAAAGCATCGGGTCGCTCCTCTTTCTGGGCACCTCACAACATGAATAATCTAACTGAGACTCTCAAAGCTGCCACCAGTCTAAATTCTTTCAAAACTAAAGCTCTCACATTTTAATCTGGTCTGTAACTGTTGCATATGCCTATAACATTATCTTGAACTTTTCATGCAATGTCTTTTTTAGATAATGTATAACCCTGCTCATATAATGTAACCATGTATTTGTCATCATAACTCTGCCCTGGACATACTTGAATACAAGCGGTAACTCCTAATGTATTTCTTCCTGGTAAAACATTTTTATAAGTAAATGTAGATCGTATTAATTACTTTGGGAAATCTCATGTCGTTCAACTTGGATGTGATCCATTGTGTTCAATTCACTGCAAAATCCTGATTGTTCTCTACGCTGGACAAAGTCCAGTGTCTGTTGCAGCCGATGAGTATCTTTTGTAAAAAAATCTTGTAATTCATTGGAAGTAGATTCTGGTCTGTAGTTCTTGAGGTCGTCTTTGTCTCTTTGTGGCTGAGGATAACCATGACATTGCTCCATGGTTCTGGAATGCTCCTGTTCTGCAAGCAGCATGTAAAGGGTTGTGAAAGTATTTTCTCTACTTCTTCCCCAAGTGATTTCAGTTGTAATTCAATCTTCCTCAGGAGCCTTCCTTTTCTTAATGGATTGTATTGCCTTTTACACTTCTGGAAAGATTGTATTGTATGTCTTTATTTATATAGCGCCATTAATGTACATAGCGCTTCACAGTAGTAATACACGTGGTAATCAAATAAATAACAGATAATATAAATAACAGATCATGGGAATAAGTGCTTTAGACAAACATAACATTAAGGAAGAGGAGTCCCTGCCCCGAGGAGCTTACAATCTAATTGGTAGGTAGGGAGAACGTACAGACAGTAGGAGGGAGTTCTGGTAAGTGCGTCTGCAGGGGGCCAAGCTTTATGTATCATGTGTTCAGAATGTTCACAGTGCTATTCATATGCTTCTTTAAGCAAGTGTGTCTTAAGGTGGGTCTTAAAGGTGGATAGAGAGGGTGCTAGTCGGGTACTGAGGGGAAGGGCATTCCAGAGGTGTGGGGCAGTCAGTGAAAAAGGTTTAAGGCGGGAGAGGGCTTTAGATAAAAAGGGGGTAGAAAGAAGACATCCTTGAGCAGAACGCAAGAGTCGGGGTGGTGCATAGCAAGAAATTAGGGCTGAGATGTAAGGAGGGGCAGAAGAGTGTAAAGCTTTAAAAGTGAGGAGAAGAATGGAGTGTGAGATGCGGGATTTGATCGGAAGCCAGGAGAGGGATTTCATGAGGGGAGATGCTGAGACAGATCTAGGAAAGAGTAGGAAAGATGCATAGTACATCATTGTGTGCTTCTTCCATACTGGATTATATAATGTTATCTGTCTTCTGTAAGATTTCATTTAGAAGTCCTCAAGTCTCTGTAGGAAAAGGGCATGGTCTCTTATTGTTCATGCATTACATGTGTTTAATAAAAAACCTGTTTCTCATTGATAGGTACCTTGACTGCAGTTGAAAGTTTTGTCTCTTTCAAATCAGGACCAGAGGTTAGTTCCATTATTGTGTGGGGGTTTTTTTGTTTTTTTTTGGGTGGGGGGGTGTTTTACTTGGTCTAAGTCGAGCTCGATACACTCAAACTCTTTCTGTGTTTTGTTAAGTCATTATTAAGGCTAATGGATGTTTGTATTAGCCTTATTGTTTGTATTATTGTTTGTCTAATTTTAATTTTTCAATTTTATCCTAAGTAATTGGACCGCTACTGTGACTGATAAAAGTACTGATATTGTCTCAGGTTTTCTTATCAAATTGCTGTTACTGTATTTTTTTGTTTTGTTTTTGTGTATAAAAGTAGTGGTACTGTGGCAGGTTTGTATATACAAGTATTGGTAGTGTGTGAGGTTTGGATATACAAGTACTTGTATTGTGGCAGGTTTGCTTATCAAAGTAGTGGTATTCTAACACATAAACCAGGCCTGCTCAACTCGTAAAGTGAGAAGGGCCGAACTGCTCCAAGGAAAAAAAAATTGGGCCGCATGGGTAAAATCCTCATCCTCATCCTCCTCATCCTCGTCATCCTCATCATCATCCTCATCATCATCCTCATCCCTCCAGCACCTCATCCTCATCCCTCCAGCACCTCATCCTCATCCCTCCAGCACCTCTGCCTCCTCATCCTCCTCATCCCTCCTCATCCTCATCCTCCTCATCCCTCCAGCACCTCATCCTCCTCATCCCTCCAGCACCTCATCCTCCTCATCCCTCCCCAAGAACCACTCACTATCAACCTTTGCGATACTCCCCATCTATCTCTCATACCCCATCTCTCCCCCTCACCCACACAATACTCCCCCTCCAAACCACACACATCCCACCCCCCCTGCACCTCAAATCACCCCCCTGCACCTCAAATCACCCCCCTGCACCTCAAATCACCCGCCCTTGTACCTCAAATCACCTGCCCTGGCACCTCCAATGACCCCCCCTGCACCTCCCATCACCCACTCCCCCCTGCACCTCACATCACCCACAGGGCCGCCAACAGAAATCATGGGGCCCGGGACAAATGAAAGGAGCAGGGCCCCCCCCCAAACCCATAGCGCACCTACCACGAAAAAATATCTTTTAGCGCGCAACTTTTACTTAACTGTTTTCTTATTGTGATACAGAAAAAAACATTACAATGCAACCTGTTTATTTTTTATATTTTCAACAAAAGGCATGTGACTGCCTGCCTGGGTGGGTGAGTGGGTGACAGTGACTGGGTGGGTGAATGACAGTTGGGTGAATGATGGTGGGTGGGTGAATGACAGTGACTCATTCCTTCCACTCCCTGCATCTCCCCCTCATCTCTTCCACTCCCTGCATCTCCCCCTCATCTCTTCCACTCCCAGCATCTCCTCCTCATCTCTTCCACTCCCCGCATATCCCCCCTCTCTCTCCCTTCTCCCCCTTCTGCCTCCTCTCTCACCCTTCTCCCCCCACCCTTCTCCCCTCCTCTCTCCCCCTTCTCCCCCCACCACACCACTCCGTTTGCCCCACCCCATAGCAGCCCGTTTGCCCCCCCTTGCAGGTTAAATCACAATTAGGGAATCCCTCATCTAGCTAAACTCAAATATGAGAAAAGCTGCTTACTGAGGGCAGTGCAGTTCCAATATCACTGCCAAGATTTACTTTGGACTCACTCGTGACAGTAATAGTAAATCATTGATAACTTGCACTGTCTCCCCACAATATCTGCTACATCACAAATTGCAAGCAAATAGCAGTATGTTGGGATCCCTTTTACTATCTATGCTCAAATATGAAAAAAGCAGCTTGTCAAAGGCAGCGCAGTTTCAACATCACTGCCAAGATTTACTTTGGACTCACCGACTATGGTGACAGCGGTGATAACATATTAATGGCTTGCAAATACCCATAAATTGTATTTATAACTGATTTGAAGTACTTAGCTGTATTGTGACATTCAAAAATCGCATAAGGAGCTCCAAGAGCAATGGCGACGGCAGTCAACAGATCCGCGGCACCACGTGATGACGTCACGACGCCCTACGCGGTTCTCTCCAGGCGGAGCTTCATCAGGGGCAGGTGAATACAGGGAGCACCACCCTACTGTGTGTATATATAGTATCTCTTAATTCTAAGTGATTAAAGCAGCTCCAGGCTCTCAACTTCCATGTGATCATACTATGGTGTGTAAGATCACCTAAATAGCCTGTGCAATTGTGCATCACCAATCTTGCGTCAATGTTATACTAACTAATGATATGCTAATTAAGACAGGGGATAGCAAGTATACAATAAACTGCTGATTTAACCCTATAAAAGGGATGGAAGATAGCAAACGTGCATACCCTGTCGTTTAAAACACTATGAACTTATAAACACTAATATTCTATTCTACTTATTTAATGAACAGTTATAAAGAAATTATTTAAAATAAAAAAATATATAATTACACTGCACTATGTACATAAGTGTATAATACACATACTGGTCATGTTTTGTCCAGTTGTTGTGGGTTACTGTATGACGGAGACCCAAAAGGTTGTCTTTCAAACCTTGTATGTCACTATTAAATGTTAATCAGGTGATAATACAGTCTATCTATGATCACAATACGGATGTTTTATATTGGTCATAAGGCTATGTCACCAAATACTCAATCATATATAGAAATGAATGTCTGCTTTACATTTTGATTGTTATAGGATCTTAAATAAAATAATAGGCAATGGTTATATAAAGGGAGTGAATGTAAAACCCCTCATTTAAGCCTCTTGGATATAGGGTTTTTAAGTGATATATCCACTCGGCTTCACGTCTTAGGAGCCTTTGATCAATGTCACCAACCCGCATGTTGTTCTTCAGATGATCTATACCAATGAATTCAAGACGTCTTGGATCACCATCATGTACCAAGTTTACATGGTGTGCTACTGGTGTGTCTGCTTTATTAATGACAGAATTTACATGCTGCAGTATGCGTCGTCTTAATTCCCTGATTGTTTTGCCAATATATCTTATGCCACATGTGCAACTAATGAGATAAATAACATTGAAGGTTTTGCAGTTAATAAAATGTCTTCTCTCCAATTGTTTAGTCTTATCTGCATTGTCAAAGGTTTTTGTTGACTGTATATATTGGCACGCCTTATAACATTTGCATGGAAAACAACCTTTAGGTGGAGATGATAGCCATGTTTTGGGTGAACTTTTTTGATGGTGGCTGTGTACAAGGTCACCCTTCAAGTTTTTAGACCTTCTGCTTGTGATGCTAGGTGTTACACGACTCTCTTCCTCTAGTGCACGCACTCTCAACTTATATATATCTTTTTGTATATATGTATATCTATATATCTCTATATATATATCAGCGCATGCGCTACTGTTCGTGTATGTGCATGCCTGAGTGATGTAAGATTCTGCACATGCGCAAGTCGTTTTGGGAGTTAATGCATATCCGCGATCGTTTCTATTCCCTTATGTACATGCGGGAGTGGTGATGTTTCGTTCTGCGCATGCACAAGACGTTAGTTTTTCCTGCACATGCGATAAGGTTGAAAAGCGCATATGCGAGTGTTGACGGGCACGTCTGTGCAGGCGGTCCTGTCCGCTTTGTCACGTCAGCTACACATTTTTGTCTCAGTGACCTTGGTTTTGTCCTATGAAAATTTACTAGGTGCCAGCAAAGAAATGTCACTTCAAAAATTGTCATGATAATGATATTTAGCGCTTCGTCTTGTTTTAATAAAAAAAAAAATGCATCATTAACTGTTTTGAATTAATTTAAAACATTCTCAATAAAATTCTGAAAATATTTAGGGAAGTGGATGAGGAAGAAATGGGTGAACATGGGGCGCTGTGCTCCCAGTTGATAAAATCTCAATATTAATATAGTGCGTTTGTTGTTGTTGTGTAGCAGCATTGCACTGTTTTATTTCTGTTGCGCAAATGGTAAATCCTTGTCACCTTTTTAAAAAATAAAAAACAAAAAACCCTGCATTCCATGTCTTTTTATTGAAGGCGTGTGTGATAGTAGTAGCTCTGATCTCTGGCTTGCTTCCTGTAACAGGGCACCTGCATTCATGACGGGACATGGCAATCGGCAGTTCATGGAATTGCGGACCAGGACAATCTTAAGAAGCTTAGGAAGCAATTGGCACTGAAACCACTTCCGGTTGTCGGTGCACGATTGAAAAGAAGGTTTGTAAGATTGTATTGTTAAGGGAAGAAAACATCAAAAATGTGAAAGTATTTTAGACTAATGCTACATTCCGGTTATGTCTTATATAAAAAAAAATAATAATAAAAAAAAAAAAGTTCCATCAACGTTTTTATTTAACAACAAAAAAAAAAGCATTTGTATAAGCACTTCAAAGTTTCTGTACTTCTTTTCCTTAATACTTATTTTGTCATCTTGCATCAAAATATAAAAAAAAACCACTGCTACATAAAAGGGGGGATGGGGAGGCTGTTCATGGCTTCTCTATCTTGTCCCTGTAACTTATCCCCAAAAATCTCTATCCAACCTCTCCTGTTGCCTAATCTTCCTGGTAATAAATAAATGGAAAAAAATAAATCTTCAATGTCTCCTATGGCCTAACCCCCACAGGTTTGTAGTCCCCTACAGGGGAAACAAAATGACTGCTAAATCTCAACCAATAGGAATTGAACAGCCATTTTAATGCCCCTCCACTCTTTTTTTTTATTTTGATTTTTTTTTTTTTAGTGCCCTGGGACATGGCTACTAGGTCATGGGTTCTGGCACCCTGCCCTGGGTGCCCATGATGTAGTAGCTACATTTCTCTTCTCCTCCCCCCACCCCTCTTTAAAAAAAAAAAAAAGGTATGTCTTGGGGAGGGGGGAAAGTGCGTCTGACATGACAGATTCCTTCCGTCATCAGTGACTCTGGCCCCTCTGACACTCAAAGGGTTAAAGAACCTTTTTGCTGTATTTTTTTTAAAGTCTTTTCCTCGGTGAGACGCAGGGTGTCTCTGGAGCGGAACCGCATTCATTTCAACTCCGGGGCCCTCTTGCTACCTAAGATACTTTACAAAAGTCGGGTACCGGCATCTCCTTCAGATGTCAGGTCCTGCGTCATTGCTTCCAAATGGGAAACAGAATCTTTAAATAGACATTTTCTGTGCCCAGCCGGTGCTACTACCGGCAGCACCTTCACATGTGAGTATCTTGGCAAGCAGGGGGTCCCCAGAGCTGAGATCAACACAAATAAACCAAAAGGTACAGTATAGCCACTTTGTTAGTGTAGTTTAGCTGTGGAGGAACCACGTCCCTGGTTTTAATCCTGGAGGATTTTAGGGGGAATTGCTGCTAAATTCCATCATTTGCTGACTCTGCCAACCTTTTTTATTTTGGTTTTATTGTCTGTGTAGTTTATAAAGCATGATGAGTAGCCGTTAAAGTAAAATTACTTTG
The DNA here is from genome assembly GCA_036426205.1 of Ascaphus truei. NCBI lineage: Eukaryota > Metazoa > Chordata > Amphibia > Anura > Ascaphidae > Ascaphus > Ascaphus truei. The sequence goes on along the minus strand of CM071570.1, from coordinate 118,434,828 downwards.
ATTGTAAGATCTTCGAGGCAGGGACTCCCCTTCCTGTGGTTACTTTAATTTCTGAAGTGCTTAATCCCACTGTTATGTCACGTGTATTACTGCTGTGAAGCACTGTACCTGGATGGTGCTATATAAATATACATTCAATCTTTTGCCTGGCATCCAGGTGTAATGTTCTAAATGTCATTTATTTTGTTCCAGGGGATCAGTATTTTACAGTAATGAATTGAAGGAGTACGCCATACCGTTTTTGGGAGCAGATGCCTCCGTTGTTAAAAGGACTCAGCGCTACCTGCACGAAACTCTGCATGAATCTCCTGTAAATTTAACTTCAATTTCCTTATTCCATAATTTAGTTTGTACTGTGGTCTTCATAAAGGAATCTTAAAAGGTTTTGCATCCAACCTAAGGCCAGGTCCATAGTGCCTTCGCCCGTGCGGAGGCGTGCGCGGCCGTGATGTCACCCGCTTATAGCGGGAGCGTTTTTGGCCATGGTACGTGCGCCGTCTGAGGGCGTGCCAGTGACGTCACGAAGCTGGTTCGTCCGCATTGGGCAAACCGCTCACATGACCTGTCTGTCGCGCTGAGAAATCAGTTTAACAGTTCTCACGCAACTCGCAGGCCCTCCTGCTGCCACGCGACGCCTCCGCATGGTCTGCAGTACCATGACCCCAGCCTTAGGTTCATCATCATTCATACATTATAAACCATTAGCTACCAAGACTTGCAATTACAGTTTCCAAAAGGGTTGAAAAAATACTGCTGTTATCTTGACGTCTGAGCGGTAGAGGTTTCTTGGAAGGGATTCGAATGATTCATTTGAAGCGAACTTGGAAATTAGGAGCCTAACAGATATCAAAAGAATTTTATTTTTGCTTTAAAATGTGTCCACCCAAGAGTTGAAATTGATTGTTTATACTCCCTGCTTATGATTATCAATATGTTAACAGGCTTTATAAATGAATAAGCATTCAATTGATCACTTCTTGCTACTGTCAGTTAAAGACATCACAATTAAACTTCAACATCCCCCAGTCCAGAGGTAGACCTGGGGCATTATTTGCCTGGTTTCACTGATTGCAAAGACCGTAAACTGCTACTTAACTTGGATACAGAACTTGGATCCTCTGGATATGTAATAACCATTAGATGATAAATATATTTGTTAAAAAAAGTGCAAAAGCGTGTTTTAACTACAGTATAAGTATAAAATTCCCTAAAGCAAAGTGGGTTGGCTTAATACAGGTACCCAGCAGCATTGTCAATGAGCCATTTTTATCTGGTACCTTTTTTATTGCTCTAAAAATCCTCTCAACCATTAAACTTGGTAATACTTGAGATAGAAACTAATTTATTATTATAGATTGAAATAATGGTGTTTTGTTTCTATTAGGTTCAGTACTCTGCATATGTAGCTGTGGGTGGTATTACATCTGTCATCAAACTGATGTTTGCTGGACTTCTGTTTTTACTTTTCACAAAGTTTAGCTGTGGGCGGAATCTACTGATAAAAGTAAGTGTTTTGGGTTTTTGGCTTGTTTTTCAAAATCATTTGACAAAAACAGGTTCTAGAGCTTTTTGTTGTAGTGTAACAAGTTGCTTTCTTTTCTTTCCACAGTACCCCAGATTATTTTCGTTTGGCTATTTCACACAGGAGGGACCAACACAAAAACAGGTAATTGTCCAGCTGCTCTTTTTTATATTTTATAAACGCAAGCAGATCTGAAAAGCTTGTGGGACTATGCTTTAACCCTTTGAGTGCCGGAGGGGATGTTGCACCAGAGTGCCATGGTGCCTTCACTGATGAAGGACAGGAGACTTTTCTCTTTCGTTGGCATCATCAGGTTGGATGGTGTTTGGCTTAATGCCTCCTCCCTTGGGGGGGGGGAAAAAAATCAAATCATGATCTAGCCAGTACGTCCTGGGGGATCCTTGTGTGCCAGACCTCATGAAATGGTAGCTATGTAATGTGCACTCAAATGGTTAAGATGCATGGATGAACATTACTTTTTGTTTTTATTGTTAAAGGCTAATGTAATTTTGAACAAAATTAGGTCTACAGTTGGCACAACACTTCACATCCATATAGGTCTAAAAAAACATGAACAAGAAGCAAATGTTGCCATAAATGGTTTTAAGATGCCACTGAATGAACCTCAAATGGAATCACAGGGCAGCACATGGCCCATGATACGTGTGCAGTTGAGTGGCGCTTCTTTAGGTGAATTGTAGTTGCAGATTACAACAAACGATTGCTACAAAAATTAAGGTGACTGAAGATTATACAAAGTAAGCAGAAAAATATATGCATTACTTATTTTACACACCGATAATTAACATGTACCAAAAAGCTAGCTATGCATGGATATTTATTTGTAGTGTATTGTTTTGGGCAATAGATGGCATATAGCGAAGGACTACTTCAGTGTCCTAATCCGGGGGGTGGGCAAACCTCTTGAGCTGTGCCCCCCTCTCCAAGGACTCGCGTCAAATGAAGTTGCGGGTCATGTCAAGTGACCCCGCCACGTCATTTGTTGCCATGGCGACGCATCGCTGAAGACCCGGCAGAGCGCAGGTAAGGGAGTTGCAGAGGCCTCACGCCTCCCCAGGCATTTAATTGTGGGGAAGAGTGCCAGGCCCCTGTAACCCCTGCGCCCCCCCCCCCCCCCCCCCAAATATTGGGGGGGGGGGGGGGGGGCAGGGTCTTTCAAAATCTTAGGAAGAGCAATTATATTGTAAGTTTAACCATTACACTAATTGACCTTTGTGCAGTAAACAGAGTTGTTGGGTTTAAAAGCTTTTTACATTATAATACATCAAAAATGTAATTTGGTTGTTTAAAAAAAAAAAAAAAAAAAAAATAGTACCGAACTGATTTATTTAAAAAATAAATAAATCAGTTCGGTACTATTTTTTTTTTTTTTTTTAAATAAAACACGAGGGATATTGCTTAGTCTGCATCTTTAAATTATGCTAATTGTTTACTTGCGGAATTACAGTTGCAATGTATCAAATAGTTCAAAATGTTGTTGCATTCTTTTCAATCGGCTACTGTTACACAAACTTAGGCTTCGCTTAGACAGGCTGCTACTTCAGCGTGCTTGCGTTCGCACCTCCGCCGCGCGCTCTTGCAGCCCAGCGATCTCTGCTCAAACTGCAGGAGTTGGGGCGTGGCGTGGCGGGGGGCGTAACGTCACGGAGCTGTCTCGCCTTTATTGGCTGAACCAGCTCACGTCACGCGACTAGCACCAAATTTCAATTTTGGTTGTGGCGGCAAAATGTCGCATCGACAACGCTGCACTTTACCACCGGTGGCGTTTTCAGTTTGAAAACTCCCACCGAACAACCAGAAATTGCGACGGACGTGCGCACGTCGCAAAGCGGCCTGTCTCAGCGATGCCTTAATGTTGCAAATTTGTTTTCCTCTTGGTGGTGAAGGGATAAGACTTTTTTTGTTATGCTGTATGTTTTATATTGACTATATTGCTATTGCAGTAAGTGATGCAACATTCCTATTTCTCTGGATTACAAATCCTGTGTCTCATTGAACAATTTAATTTTGTTGTTGTATTGGCAGATGGATGGGGCATCTTTCACAATGACATTCCTTGGGGAGGGGTATAGTCAAGGCCAAGATCCGCAGCAAGGGAAACCAAATGTGAGAATCTGCACCCAGGTTTCAGGACCAGGTAACATTTTGATGCTATTACAAGAGGCTCATGTTTCGAGCTTCTTTCACGAGCTTTCTACTGCATTGATCTATACGATACCTACCGGATAACACCTAAGATACTGTGCAATAGTAAGGGCTTTCTTTACCAAAGCACTTGTGTTAAACTATTGCAGAATTGATTGACCAGTCCCTATAGGTCGTTGGTGTGTAATCAATATTTTACACACTCACATCTTGAACTTGCATAAACACTGAGCAAAGCTCTAGAGAATTTTAATTTTTTTAAACCATGGTTTGTCAATACATAGGACATGTTATTTTTTTCATATTAGGAAAGATAAAAGGAGTGTCTTGGTTTGACATTGAGATGTCTCTCGTGTAAATACAGAAAGCATTTGCTTTGAAGCGCGGGTAGCCATTACCAAGTACAGGTAAACCCCGTTATAACGCGATTCGGTTATAACGCGGTTTTCCCGTGGCTCCCGTTTAAAAAAAATTTTTTTGCACACTGCACACACTCACTGCACACACACACTGCACATTGCTCACACTGCACACTGCACACACACTGCTCATTGCTCACACACTGCTCATTGCTCACACTGCACACACTGCACACACTGACACACTGCACACACACTGCACACTGCTCACACTGCTCATTGCTCACACTGCACACTGCACACACACTGCTCATTGCTCACACTGCACACACACTGCACACTGCACACTGCACACACACTGCTCATTGCTCACACTGCACACACTGACACACTGCTCATTGCTCACACCACACACACACACACACACACACACAGGGGGGATGATGTGAGGGACATGCACGGGGGGGATGATGTGAGGGACATGCAGGGGGGGTGATATATGGGAGACGCAGGGTGGTGATATGAGGGATGTTGGAGGAGATGTGATGATTTTACCCGTGCGGCCCGATTTTTGTATGGGGGGGGGGGGAATCTTTTAAAAATGTATTGAGGCGGTGTTTTTTTAAAAAAAAAAATGTATTGAGGCGGTGGGGGTCTTTTTAAAATGTATTGGCAGGATCGGGTATTTTTATTATGTATTGCGGGGTGGGATTACATGTATTTAGAGGGGTGGGGGTTTTTGGTATGTATTTTGTGGGGGGGATTGAGTGAGTGGGGTAATTGACATAATTTTTACATAATTTTCCGTTCATCCATTTTGCATCTGCCAGCACTAGTAAGAAAAAAATCAGCTGACATTAAAGATTTTCTTTCTATAAAGCTTACTATATTTATTTTGGTTACAAATGTGTTATTTACATCATTTATGCACGTATATGACGATTGCCGTACAGTACATGCATCTTAAAGTGGAAAAAAAGTAGTGCTTCACTTTAAGTACATTTTCACTTTACATACATGCTCCGGTCCCATTGCGTATGTTAAAGCGGGGTATGCCTGTACTATGTTGCACATCAGTTTTGCAGCCGGGGAGCCTTTAATAAATATCAATTGTGTTCGGACAAACAACCCTTCATTTCTGGAAGCCTGCAAATCACTGCTCTGTATGGATTACATACACAGGAGTTTTTAACGTTGGTTGATTCCTTATCTTCCGATGTAAGTAAACGTAGCCAGAAAACTCCTTCCTTTTTCAATATTCAACAGCTGGCTGAGGAACCTAAGGCCTGGGACATAGTAGGTTTGTCAGTGCGGAGGCGCGCTGAGGCTCAGGGAAAGCGGTGCTTTCCCTGGCCTTACACAGCGCGCCGTCTGGTGGCGGGCCAGTGACGTCACGGAGCTGGTTCGCCCTCATTGGGCGAACCGCTCACGTGACCTGCCCTGCGCTCCGGCGAGCGCCAAATTTCAAAACTCCGTCAGACACACGCTTCCCCAAGCGTGCGTGCGCAAGCCCCTGCTAAAGCCGCTCTCATTGCGGCTGCAGGGGCTCAGTGCCGAGCAGCAGCACGCCTCATGCGCTGATGCCCGAGGCCTAAGTTAGCAGTTTTAATTTGGTCAGTGCTGGAAGAGCCTGTAACTCATTGGGGAGCAAGGAGTCAAAGCAGCAGATATTTTGTTGAAGGATTTTAAACATCCCATGGCAAATGCTCTTACTGGTTTGTAAATGAGAGCTTGTCCTGATCAGTGCTGTTGCTGTGATGATGGCAGAGGTGGTTCTATTCCATAGGACACAAACTGGTGCCAGAAACCTCCCTTACGGACTGTTTTGGTGAATGGACTATAATGTCTGTCAGTGCTGGAAGCGGTGTTATGGCAGAGCACAGCTTAGTAAATATGGGCCAAAATGTAAATGGTGACTTTGAAAGATTCTTACAGCGGAGCAGCATGGTTAGGTCTAAAAACACAAGTGCGAGAAGACACTTATTCTTTAGCTTATTTTCTACTGCTTTGTGTATTGACCTATAGATGATGAAGACTTGGCTTTCTGGGAGCTGGAACATTTTTCCCATGAAAAATACTTTTGCCACACGGGTGCTAGAATTAGGAGAATGGAGATGGGTGGTTGAAAGGAGAATGCTCCATTCATTTGCCATTCCATTGGATAAGCAAAACAAAAAAACCGTAATAAACCTGGACGTAGTTTCAAACATTGTATTAGTTGGTGCAAGATAGTATGACCATAAAAGTGAGAATTGCATTAGCGAATATCACGTATTACAACACAACATATCGGTGTAAATCAATAACTTGGTTTACCTTTATATTAAAAATATTGTCTAACTGTGCTCGTGTTTTTAAACCGCCCCCCCATCCCTTTTTTTTTTTTTTTTTTTTCCCCTCTCCTTCCTGCCATGTAAATTTTCAGATGTGGATTCTTTTTAGTCCCCATTGTTCCTATGTTATGTAATTAGTGACCTGTTTTTGTTTCACAGAGGGGGCGTGTACACTCCGGGGGCAGCCTTCTCCAAGACCAAGCTGATTGAACGTCTCAACAAATCAGGCATCCACTTTTCTGTCATCAGCAAACCAGAAGTCTGAGAAACCTGTGACACACAGCATGTACATGCATGGCTCAGTAACTCAAAAGATGGGGCTCTTACTACCTGAAAACATGGTTACAATGCATTAAATGCTAATAGATAACACATGAAAGAATTTAAATAATCAAAAGTATGTAACAGCAGAATACTGCCTTAAGTTTGTCTTTCTGTTCTGAAATAAGTCAATAATATACTAAAACGTGACTGAACATGGTTAGAGCCCAAAATAAGCTTTGAGTGGTACAGTATATTCCTAAATTGAGTGCATGGAAGCAGGGTTTTGAAGGTAAAGCTTTTTACGGCTTTCTAGCAACTTTTTGTTTTCTGAAATGATCTATGCAGTTTCTGTACCGCTTCAGTTAAAGTACTATTTATTATATAGCACACAAGTGGCATCATGGATTTTTATCACCATAAAGTTATTCCACCGGAATCTAAGATATACCATTTGTAGTGTATGAGAAGATTAAATATATAACTAACCATTTCTTTGGCCTGTGTCTGTATTTCTGTCTAACGGTCACAATTTTTTTTTTCTCACCTCCTTTATAGCACTGCCCAAATAAAAAATAAAATCCAATAAACTGGTTCCTTAGTCCAGGTATCTTCTTGTAGACGGTTCAGAAAAGCATTGGGTTGTCCGCAAAAGATCCCTGTAACCTTTAACATTGCACATGTCGCACATTCTAGCAGAGAAGACTTGAGGCTTTTTTTTTGTTTTGTTTATCCTGAGCTGTCAGCACTAGAAAAGTAAATAAAGTGTAAATGGTTATATAGGGTGAGATAATAGTATGAATGAAGAAGAGAACCCAGGTATAATCTCTTAATAGTGTGTTTCTAATAGTGAAGGTTCTAGGTCAGGGGGTCTTCAAAATTTCAAGGAAAAGAGCCATTTAATAAAAAATAAAAAAATGGTGTCCCAAATATTCAGTGAGCCGCAACACATACATGAATATTATGCTCTCACACTCTCAGAGGTGTATATACTGTATAAGCATTAACTTCTGCACTGTCCCACACTGGGCCTCGCATGCCGGTGTGCGTCATCACAGAGAGGCCTGGTGTGGGACACTGTAGGAGGAAGGCCAGCAGCTGGGGAAATGCCCATCTACAACAAGAGGCCTGACCACCATTCCTATACATAACTAGTTACTCCGTTGGAATATTGCCATCCCCCTATCACGGAGTTGCCAATACTTTGCAAACTGGCAGAGGGGGCTTCTCATTCTGCTCTGGGCTCGTGCGAACTTTGCCCCTTTGCCGCTTAGCATGAGACCCTGCCCCTCTTACCTGTTGCCGCTCAGTCTGGGCAGGTTGACATCTTGCCAGGATGGCTTATTGAAGTTCTCTTCCCCTACCAAGCAAGCTAACAAATGGTTTAACACCTCCATATCCTGGATTGCCTTTGAAGCTTGGAGGGTGGAGTAGCCATTCTGTCTCCCATGCAAATGGATTTTTACCCCATACTGAACATTACTGTAACTTAAAAACATATAACTCTCGCCACCTTTATACCTGGTGAGAGATGTATTGAACCCAACACTGGGTTCTTTGGATTGTGGACATATACCGGGGTACCGAGAATGTGAGTCATTCACCTGCCCGGTCTTACTATTCTGGTCTGTGCTGAGGCAGGGAGATTTGGCGGTGAGCTGCAAACCTGCTTTCTAGGAAGGATTTTATCTGGTGGTCTGTGTTTCTCGTCCTCAGGAATCTTGGGGGATTCCTGAGTACATGTTTCGTGGTAACCCGCAACACTGGCCCCCTGAAACTCACGCCCTGCACATCTCCGCTGGTTGGCACTCCTGGAACACTAAAAATACACAAATCTTTATTACAAATGCAGTTATATGGCATTGTATGTCTTTATTTCTATATAGCGCCATTAATGTACATAGCGCTTCACAGTAGTAATACACGTGGTAATCAAATAAATAACAGATAATATAAATAACAGGTCATGGGAATAAATGCTTCAGACATAAAAATAACATTAAGGAACAGGAGTCCCTGCTCCGAGGAGCTTACAGTCTAATTGGTAGGTAGGGAGAACGTACAGAGACAGTAGGAGGGAGTTCTGGTAAGTGTGTCTGCAGGGGTCGAAGCTTTATGTATCGTGTGTCCAGTATTATCCACAGTGCTATTCATATGCTTGTTTAAGCAAGTGTGTCTTAAGGTGGATAGAGTGGGTGCTAGTTGGATATTGAGGGGAAGGGCATTCCAGAGGTGCGGGGCAGTCAGTGAAAAATGGTTAAGACTGGAGAGGGCTTTAGATACAAAGGGGGTAGTAAGAAGACATCCTTGAACGCAAGAGTCGGGATGGTGCATAGCGTGAAATTAGGGCTGAGATGTAAGGCGGGGCAGAAGAGTGTAAAGCTTTAAAAGTGAGGAGAAGAATGGAGTGTGAGATACGGGATTTGATCAGAAGCCAGGAGAGGGATTTCAGGAGGGGAGACGTGGAGACAGATTTAGGAAAGAGTAGCGTGATTTTGGCAGCAGCGTTTAGGATAGATTGTAGGGGAGACAGGTGAGAGGCAGGAAGGCCGGACAGCAGGAGGTTACAGTAATCAAGACGGGAGTGAATGAGGGCTTGAGTCAGAGTTTTAGCAGTCGAGCAACAATGGAACGGGCGTATCTTAGTGATATTGCGGAGGAAAAAGCAACAGGTTTTAGAAACGTTTTGAATGTGAGAGAGGAGTCGAGTGTGACCCTAAGCAGCATACTTGGGCTACTGGGTGAATGATCGTATTTCCAACAGTAATGTGGAAGGAGGTAGTAGGGCCAGATTTGGGAGGAAGTATGAGTAGTTCTGTTTTTGCCATGTTGAGTTTAAGGTGGTGGAGAGCCATCCAGGATGATATGGCAGAGAGACATTCAGAAACTTTGTTTTGTACAGCAGGTGTAAGGTCAGGTGTTAAAGTAAATTTGTGTGTCGTCTGCATAGAGGTGATATTTAAACCCAAGAGATGTTATTAGGTCACCTAGCGAGAGTGTGTACAGAGAAAAGAGAAGAGGTCCCAGGACAGAGCTCTGGGGTACCCCCACAGAGAGATCAATAGAGGAGGAGGTGGTGTTAGCAGAAGAGACACTGAAAGTACGATGGGAGAGGTAAGAAGAGTTCCAGGATAGAGCTTTGTTCCGAATACCAAGTGTATGGAGAATGTGAAGGAGAAGAGGGTGGTCCACGGTGTCAAATGCTGCGGAGAGATTGAGCAATATGAACTGTGTAATGACCTCTGTCTTTGGCAGCATGGAGGTCATCAGTTATTTTAGTGAGAGCTGTTTCCGTGGAGTGAGCAGTGCGGAAGCCAGATTGTAGAGGGTCTAGGAGAGAATATGTGCCATGATTGGGTTGAAGAGCTGCCCCTCACCCCCTCCACAGAAAATGTTGTGCCCCCAAGTTTACACACCTGCTCTAGAGCACCACCTTTCATATATTGCACTTCTCACAACTCCCACTCTATCTTTATCCTAATGTAATTTTCACTACCCAGTCCTCATTCACCAGTCAACACTAAACTATTAGTGCCGCCTCTACTATTTATATTTGCTTCTTTCAAACTGCACATTTTTTCTACCAGCCTCATTATTCCTCTACCTCCATTTATCTCTACTTCCTTCTCCAGTGCTCATTTCATATGAACTCCTTTCCTATCTACAGCCGCGGCCCCTTTTAATTTAACACTTCTCCCATATTGTCCGGTGACTTTTTCCGAATGCCACACGCTTCGCCGTGTTCATGCGGCGTTCGTGCCGTATTCATGTCGCAATCATGCCGGCGTCAACCGCGCTTGATCTGTTTAATGAGTGGTTCGGATTTAATTGGTTGCAATTCTTCGCGTATCCGCCAGGTGGCAGATATTCATGAATTGTAATGCGCATGCGCTTCAGTAATGTGTCGACTTGCAGGTGTTTAAAAAATACCACAGGGGTCCTTTGTGAATTGGCCTTGCTACTGAAGAAGTTGTACAACATTGTATCTATTTAGTTGTTTCATAATAAAAACTAAATGCAAAGTGTCTGGTGTTCTATTCCATTGTCCAGAGAGGTCCAGAGATGAGTACACCACTGCAGTCCGTGTTCAAAAAGCCCATCATAACGTACGCTTATTTAATATGGTCAGTAATTAGTTCAGCAGATGATAAGATGGCTACAGTTGGTCAAATTTATCAATAGTTTATCGAAAATTATGACTTGCAAATTTGATAAAGGGCATTTTTGCTTGAAACTAGTTGGTGGACCCCTGCTGCGGCCTAGGGGGGACCCTTTTGTCCACTTTTTATGTAATAAATCTATTTTGTGTTGCTAAAAACCGTGAGCCTCCTTCTGTTACTTTGGGCAGTGCACTGCCTTATTTTTCTACTTTTACAAATTTTCACCAGATGCTCTGGGGTGGAAGCGTGCGATAAGGAAAAAGTTATGTATCCATACACGTTTTTTTCGTATTGCTCCTACACCCGGAGTTACAGGAGGAGGGTATTAGTGTGTTGCCCCTGAATTTTCCAGTATCTTTGATCATGGAGAGTTCAAAAGGCGAAAGATCATTGTAAAACCAACTAAGAATCGTCAGTCCCAGGCAAGCAATGCGCCAGCACCGGCTTCCAATAACGGTCCGACCGTTTGTGAAAACCTGCTGACCGGCAACCCTTGCTACCAGCCCCCGCCTAGATACCTGCAGCCTGAGCAGGATTTCTCGTACAGATACCAGCAAGCTTGCATGTACCAAAGGGATTTCCAGCTTCATCAGCTGTCAACTACAGGTCTAGCAGGCCTGCTGTCACCTGTCAACTACATGTATAATCAAGACTACGGGACTGGCAGTGGCTCGGTGCTAACCGAATGGCAAAGTCTATGGTGGGTACAGCTGCCGTATTTTATTCTTTTTTGAAATATCAATATCAATGCACAGTACAGCGATTCTCCTGTAATCAATCTCTTTGCTTATGGTTATTTACTGTAGTTCTTTTAGTCACAAATCGCCAAACTTTAGTCCAGCAATACGTAGCAGCTTCTACAATAGATTGGTGGACAGCTAGGTGCATGCGTATTGGAACCTTGTTGAAACGCATACTGTATGCGTCTCATCACATCTAGGCGCATGCGTGTATGTGAACAAGAGCCGATTCTGGAAGCGGGTGTTCTTCTGTGAGCGGGTGTGCTTGTGGCGGCAGGCGAGGGTAGGTTGTCTGGGAGGATGCTTTCCTCCTGTCTTGGTCGCCTTGTCAGTGTTGTCTCCTGGCGTGGTCTTGACGGGGTTGTCATCCTCGTCAACGGCATACATGAACACATTCTTCTGATGGAGGGGGTGCGCTTGGTGATGGGAAGTTGAAGGTACCATTCATCCCATCCATGCCACCCTCCTGCTCCGGCATCCGAGATACAGGGGCATGAACTCCAAGCAAATTATGTATCCCTGCTATGTCAGTCTTGATCTTCTCCATCCGTTGATCCATATTTAGCATGGTCTCTAAAAGAAGATCTATCTTTCTCAGCATAGAGTTCCCAGGGATATCGACACTTAACCCATTCAGCATGCGGTCCAACAAGCTGGATCTTGTGCATGGGGTGCTGTGGACATCTGGGTGGATGGGTGCATAAGAGAATGAGATGAGGGTTCCCTGGAGATAAGCGGCTGCGTCGTCGAGGAGTGATGGAGGAGGTGTCCTGTGTATTTCCGAGAGGGCAGCGGCGGCGACGGCTGATGGAGAAGGTGTCCTCTGGGTTCCCGGGAGAGAAGCGGCGGCGAGGGCTGATGCAGAAGGTGACCATTTGTTTTGCTTTGAGTGTACATAACCGAATTTCTTCTTGACATAATAATGCTTCTTTAAAAGCTTACCTGTAGCTTTTGGAGTCGTCAGAAGGTTTTCTTTATTAGTCTTAGCCTTTCGCTTTGGCCTGGAAACGGCTGCCACCTTTCGCTTTTTCTGCATGACAGGCACGGCAGAGGCGAGTGGGTTCCTGCGTCCGTAGAATCGGGGCTGATCCATGGAAGCAGATGGCACAATGCAGTATCTGGACAAGGGCAAGTTCAGATACAGATCATCGAGTGGGAGGCTATGCAATGTGTCACCTTTTATGCATGGCGACGAGGTGCAGGTGTTAAAAGTGAGCGTATTCTAATGTGACTCATTAAAGTATAAATACACCATCCATTTTGTGGATTCACTGCACATTGAATACACATCGACTAAACATTGAATATACATTCTTGTGCTTGTATTTCTTTCTACACGCAGCGATGCCTGTTAAAAAGGTTTCTAAGGATCTCAGCATGAGAATAAAGGAGATGTACACGAGAGGACAATGAATTGCGGATATTCAATGCTGGCTAAGTACTTCTGGCCTCATTGTACCAGCAGCAACCGTGAGCTATCATGCCCACGGTAAGACCAAAAAAGTCAAGAGGACACCAACGGTAACTACCGCGTAAGTACTGTACTACTGTATACTGTACAGTAATTGTCACTCACTTCATTATTACTCATTATGACTCACGCACTCACAACCCCCCATTTCAGTACACAGTTTACTCACATTATGACTCACGCACACACACAAAGTACCGTTAATATTATATCTGTTATATATATGTAATATACTGTACTGTATATCTCTGTTATACTGTATATATACCTGTATACAGTACAATATTGTTATCGCAGTATATTTAACTATATTCTATACAGTATCTATTATTATTGTTATCGCTGTATATTTATATCTCTATTCTATACAGTATCTATCTATTATTATTGTTATCACTGTATATGTATACAGTATAACTATTCTATTAAAGTAATATCTATATTTGGCCATACTGTAGGCCTGAGCATAAATTATGTACTGTACCTGTACTTGTGGCCTACTGTAATGTACTGTTGTTTTTCCTTTAAACTGTAGGGAGACAACTGTTCTGGTTGACAGAATAAGTGAAGAGAATGATGAGAAGAGTGTCTTAAGGGTCAATGACACTCTGCAGAAAAATCACAATCTAACCGTATCAGAGACCAGCATTAAGAAGATGAGACGCAGAATTGGATGGAAATATGGACGTGTGAGGTTAGTACTGGACAGTACAGGAGGTGAAAAGTGTGGTTTAATAAACTGTACTGTACCTATAAAATTATTCCTTGTCATTACAGAGGGTACCGTATGATAAGGGATGTCAACAAGATAAAGAGAGTGGTCCAGGCACAGGCATGGATCGACTGTGGCAAAATTTTTCAGGATTGCATCTTTACTGACGAGTCTACTGTATCTCTGGAGAGATTTGCCACCTTTGCATTCCATAAAAAATGTTGCATATCTATGAAGCCGCGTCCAAAACACCCAGTGAAGATGCATGTGTGGGGTGCCATCTCTAGGCGTGGACCAGGATGCATCGTCATCATTGATGGTACAGTATAATAATCCACAAAGTTACATGCTGTAGCCTTAAGCACTGTACTACTGTAGTGTGCATTATTTTGAGCACTTTTCTTTTCTTGTTACAGGTATCATGAATAAAGCTTTTTTCCCAAGAGCAAATAGTGCCTGAGATTGTGGAATACATCACACGTGAATTCCCAGATGGTCACCGTTTCTACCAAGACAACGATCCGAAGCACACCGCGTCAACTGCGCATATTCTTGCCTGCGGTATCAACTGGGTGAAGACGCCAGCGGAGTAAGTACGGTAACCGTGTCTCGTTTTTTCCCACTGTTTACTGTGTATCTCTTTAACTAATTCTCCTTTTTTCCCCCTCCAATGACAGATCGCCAGACTTCAATCCTATCAAAATGGTCTGGCATCAGCTGAAGGACCATATCCGAAAAGAGGTGAAACCCGCAAAAAAGGATGAGTTGGTGAATGGCATGAGTTTTTGGAACGATGTGCTCACTGTGGAACGACGTCATAAATATATCGACCATATTGCGACTGTGTTGCCCATTGTGATGGAGCGTAATGGGCAAGCATCAGGAAGGTAGTATGGTAAGTACAGGCACACCAAGTACAGCATGATACAGGTAAGTATGGCACAGATTGTTTTACCGTATACAGCATGCACTTTACTGCACTAATTTTTAATTTTTAGAGAGCTGCACTACTAATCTTGTTACAAAGTATTTTACAGTATAGTCATTTCAGTATACAGTAGTTTGACAGTAGTAACTGCATACAGTAGTCCAATATGGAGTAGTTTTATTGTACACAATGCAATTATATGCACTTAACTGCACTCATTTTTTCTTTCCTTTTCAGAGACAGCTGGCTGCACTACAAAAGGACCGGTGGGTGGGGAGGGTATCATGTGTAAATTGTGTGAACTGTGCGTATAGTGTATCTACAGTGATGATTTACACAAACCCCCCCCCCTCTCTCAATGAACTACAGAATGCAATGTGGCCATGACGAACAAGAGAAAGACTAAAAATTTGTAGTACTGTTTTTATTATTATAAATGTGCATTATTCATGATTATTTGAATTTTTCATTCTACCATGATTATGCACCGGCCCTCAAATTTCAACTGACAGAAGAACTACAGTACACTACTGTACATGTAAAAAGAAGATAAACACTGAAAATGATTATTTGTATTTTTTATTCCTGATGAAATAAAATAAATATTTCATTACATTCACATTTTTCTTTGAACTTTAAATTCACTGTGAATGTGTGTGTGGGAGGGGGGGGGATTCTTCAAGAAGGCTTACATTTTTATTCATTTGTTACATTTTTATTCATTGGCTAATCAGATTAACATATTCAATTCGAGAAGTGCGCATGCGTTACCGTAAACAAAGCCTCAAAGGGTTGGGGGGGGGGGGGGTCATCATAATGGATTAGCCAAGCATTTGAAAAAGAATGTGAAGTTATACACGCATGCACATTAATGATCAACTAGTTCCCTTCCCAAAGAGGATTACACTCAGGCGCAGAGATGTGACACCAGGCTCGGCTCGGGACGATTAAAAGCACAAAGCCAAGCATTTCCAAATGAATGGTTTGCGAGAGGTCTCGATAAGAAGTTGAAATCCTTGAGCCTTGTGTATGTCTGCGGGGGGCAGGGGGTTAAAGCTGCATGAAGGATTAGCTGTACTGTACATAGTTACATAGAAGATGAGGTTGAAAAAGGACATAGGTCCATTAAGTTCAACCTATGCTAAATTTAGACAACAGATACTTTATCCTATATCTATACTTACTTATTGATCCAGAGGAAGGCAAACAAAAAACCCCATTAAGGGGAAAAATTAATTCCTTCCTGACTCCAAGAATTGGCAATCGGATTAATCCCTGGATCAACATCCTTCCCATGTATACTTATTTGGTATATCCCTGTATACCTTTCCCATCTAAAAAGATGTCCAACCTTTTTTTTTAACAAATCTATTGTATCTGCCATCACAGTCTCCATGGGTAATGAATTCCACATTTTAACTGCCCTTACTGTAAAGAACCCTTTCCTTTGTTGCTGGTGAAATTTCCTTTCCTCCAACCTTTAGGGATGGCCCCGGGTCCTTTGTACTGCCTGTGGGATGAATAGTTCTTTTGAAAGCTCCTTGTATTGTCCCTGAATATATTTGTATATAGGTTATCATATCTCCTCTTAGACGCCTCTTTCTAATGTAAATAAATCTAATTTAGCTAGCCTCTCCTCATAAGTTAGATTGTCTATCCCCTTTATTAATTTGGTGGCTCTTCTCTGTACTCTCTCTAGTTCCATAATATCTTTTCTTAGGATTGGTGCCCAAAATTGTACTCCATATTCAAGGTGTGGTCTTATTAATGCTTTGTAAAGGGGCATAATTATGTTTATTTCCCTTCCATTCATTGCCCGTTTGATGCAAGATAAGATCTTGTTTGCCTTTGCAGCTACTGCATGACATTGGGCATTATTGCTAAGCCTGCTGTCTACAAGCACTCCTAAATCCTTCTCCATCAAGGATTCCCCCAATATATCTCCATTTAATTTGTAAGTCGCCTTTTTATTCTTGCATCAAAAATGCATAGCCTTACATTTATCTGTATTAAACCTCATCTGCCATTTACCTGCCCACGTATTCAGTCTCTCCAAGTCCTTCTGAAGAGAAATTACATCCTGCTCTGATTCTATTACCTTACACAATTTAGTATCATCAGCAAAGATGGAGATTTTGCTCTCGATCCCAACCTCAATGTCATTAATAAACAAGTTAAAAAGCAGGGGCCCCAGTACTGATCCCACTCATGACTTTAGCCCAACCTGAAAAAGTTCCATTTATGACAACCCTCTGTTGTCTATCCTTTAACCAGTTTTCAATCCAGGTGCATATATTATTACTGAGTCCAATTTTCTATATTTTGCTCACCAACCTCTTGTGTGAAACCATATCAAAAGCCTTTGCAAAATCTAAGTAGATCAACTGCATTACCCTGGTCTAAATTCCTACTTACAACCTTAAAGAAACAAATAAGGTTAGTTTGGCAAGATCTATCCTTCATAAATCCATGCTGACTATTACTAATAATTTTGTTTTCTATTAGGTATTCCTGAATATTATCCCGTATTAAACCTTCAAGTAGTTTCCCTACTATTGAAGTCAGGCTTACAGGTCTGTAATTTCCCGGTTGTGATCTAGCTCCCTTTTTAAATATAGGCACCACATCTGCTTTATGCCAATCTTGTGGTACTGTAGTTCAAAGACATACAGTATTTTCAACAGGTAATCATAATGTTTTGATCCCCACACCCCCAAATCAATAAAAATCATATAAAGCATGTGAATGACCAGTGTCGCATTAAAAAGCTACAGTACCGAAAGAATATCAGAAGAACAAGAATTTTTATGCAGGCACACATTTCTGGAAACGAAACATAAACAACAAAATGTTTTATTTATTTTTCCAGACTTGAACTTCCACATGAATGTGAAGTTATACACGCATGCGCATTAATCCTCAACTAGGTCCCTTCTCAGAGAGGATTACACGCAGGCGCTGAAATGTGATACAAGGCTCTGTACGTTATACAAGCAGGAATGTGATGACAGGTTTGCGATGATTGAAGCCAGAAACCCATCTAGCTTTCAGAAAGCCATCTGGCTGGGAGAGGTGTTCTGTACTGTAGATAAGAAGTTGAAATAGTACTTTAGCCTTGTGTGTGTGCGGGGGCGAGAGGGAGAGCACTGTATGCGCCGAAATGTGATACTGTAACACGCCTATGTGTTTCAACAATGTTCAAATGAGACATACAGTACTGTACGGTACACGCATAATATAAAAAGAGTATGAAAACAAGTAAAAGTACTGATTACAAAATACTGTAATACAGTACATACAGTACTGTATAGAAATGTGATAATTTTATATTCGAAGAAGACGCAACGCTATATTTTTGTTGTAATACTGTATATTGTAAATCTTCCATTTTACAAATATTGCGTGCGCACACAGACATAATGTATTAGACATGCATAAGACTTATTAGACTTTTAAGACAACAGCTCGCGAACGCCCACCTGTGTTTTTAGACGGTATTGCAGTATAGCAGACAGCGCTAAAAATCAGAGCGCTAACATACCGGAAAGCGCTCCGGAAAAAAAGAAAATATACCGCATCTGGCCGCGGTTATCAGAGCGCCGCGGACACTACACAGCTATACCCTATGCACTAAAACACACCCTTATAAATTCTACCAACACACCCTCTTTGTTTCCATGCTTCTCTTCCTTGCTTCTGGGGATATCGCTCCCAATCCTGGTCCCTGCCTTATTTCTACATGCTCGTGGCGTCTCCCACATACAACTGCTACTCCTGGTATCAACCCTTCTAACCTCACCCATCCCCTGTCATCCTCTCCCTTGTTCCTGTGCCCTTTGGAATGCTCTTCTCTCTGTGCACAACTTATTTTTCCTTGCTCTGCTCTTTGCTGTAACTTTGCTCACTCAGTGTGACTGCATTAGCAGCTGCCCTCTCATCATGGCCATTCTTTCTCCCACACTCTGCACCCTGATAGAGGAGCCCCATACTTCCTTCCCTGCCATCATAAATCCTTCCTATTCCGCCCTCTCTTTTACCTACTTGGAGGCTCACGCTGTCCAGCCTTTTCTCCTCTCCCTATTGTGGTCATCTGTCACCCACCTACATCTACTCATCCCCCTTCTGTCTTCTGCTCACACTTTCCCTCCTCACTCTGAATCCACTGAATTGTAACCCACCGCTCTGCCCAATTTCGATGGAGAAAATTAATACATATACATTGGATGCATAGGGATAATTTTTACCTATAGAGCAGAAAGTGTTAAAGCAATATGCCTACACTAGATCCCTCTCAAAACTGCACTCAAAGTGTAGAAAATATACTCAGACTTAGTAAATCATGGAATCTCAATCTTCCTGATTAGTAATACCTCGAAGGAACTGACAAATATAAAGAGTATCTTACTATTACACGGAAAATAATAAAACTTTAATGATATAAGTAAACACAACGCAAGTGAACATATATACAGTGATCACATTCAAAATTAATTAAATCTATTTTAAACACTGCTGCTAGAATCACCTTACTCTTTCCTAAAGCTGTCTGTGTGTCTCCTGCTGAAATCCTTCTCCTGGCTTCCAGTCAAATCCCGTATCGCACACACGCTATGTACATTAATGGCGCTATATAAAGACATGCATACATGCTGAAGCATACCACATTATTGTACCTTCATACCTGCCTATTAGCAATTACCCAGTTCTATGCTATAACTATACTAGCTACATATAAAGCAGCTTAGCACTAATACACTGTGCTGAGCACACAGCACAACTAGTGTATGTCAGTATAGTTCCATGCTCTGATTAAGCGGCCTTCATTCAAGGTATAATTTTGGTGTGCACACTATTAGATATATACTTGGGTTCCTTTCATCTTGATTTTTTTGTCTGTTCCTACACTATTTACACTATTTTTCAAGTATACCTCCTAAACCCTGTGTGTAAAGATACCAATGTTGGTACAGCATAAATAGTCTTCCATACTGTAGCAGTGGCACTGGTTGTTCTGTTTGTATTTAGATGGTGGGCATGCATTTATATACGCAAAAGCAAAATTGTACAAAGCCTGGTGGAGACTGTGCTATCACAATTTATTGGAGTGACAGATAAGACAAGTGGAACAGCATAAAATATGGCATTGATATAACTAAGTCTTGCTGGATGCTGCACTTTCCCTTTTTTTCTTAACAATAAGTGCAACATCATTTTTTAACTTGCAGATGCAACACTCAAGTTGCTGCCAAAAGTCCTTGAACATTTGTGACTGTTTCTCAGTAAAGAGGCGCAGCATATAAATGTTTTCTTCTTCCTGGGAAAGAGAAGAAGAATTGCACCTTAACAAAAAAGGCCCCAATTAATAACCATTTTACTTACATCAATAAATATATTGGCGAGCTCATGGAATAAAAGCAATTGCCGCCCGTAAAAATGTTATGCCAACCAAGATAGACATTAAGATGTACTAATTTGGTCATAGTCGCAACAAGTGGAGAAACCGTTATTTAGTTGTAGGCTTTCTATTAAATGCAAAGAGAAGTGGGTAACACAATTAGAAGTTACTGCATCGTTAACTACTTTCACAATCCATTCCTCAAGCCAATGAGACTGATACTATTTTTGTCTGAATATAAACTATTTCAATATTTTTTTTTAAAATAAAAACGGAAGTTCATACAATCTGGACAATGTTCCTGTCTGTGTAAATGAATGAATTCCAAACATTTTGGTACTGCTGAGATTATTGCCATGTCTCTTTGCTTTTTTTTTTTAATTCATTAGGCACAAACCAATTACTTAGGTAACACCTGTAATTAACCACATCATTTGTACCATTTTCATATTTTCTATATTTATATAACCGTTCAGGCCATATTTTTCACTACTCATCTAGTTGCAGTTGCACATAAAACTATGAAACCGGGCACGGTTTCTTACCGGAGGTTTGTAGTGCTTCAGCCGTAGGAAATGTCCCCTAATTGTGTTCATACTTTGATAAAAAACTTTAAGAGCTTTAGCAAAATCAGCATCGTAGCTGGTCCTATGATTAGACCGTTTCCCAGCCTCTTTTGATGGAACCAAACTGAGTGTATGCTTAGCAGGACTTCCTTGGCAGGGTGGGGATCTCCGTTTGTCAAAACCTAAGATACAAGAATCAGCTGATTAGTTCGTTGAACAAAAGGAATACGGTGACCAGATTGCTTTTGTTGTTCTGCCGTATGTTTGTCTGTTTCAAAGTGCCTCCCCCAAAATACAGTACACTTTACTCTAATGCCCTCACAACTTTTTGCTGTGTTTATCTAGTCTAGTTTCAGCTTAATTTGACTAAGCTACACAAGTCATTTTTTGAAGTACGAATTGTGTATTTATACTCTGCATTGATTTTTGCTGGAGAAAGTACATTTTGCAGGGTTCCACATTTGGTATGTTTTATAGGTGATTTCCACCTCTTTTCAATCCCTCCCCTTCCTGCCCCCCTAAAGCAGCGGTGCGCAAAGTGAGGGGATTTTTTTTTGGGGGGGGGGCGCGGGCTGTTGCAGAGGCCCCGCGCTCTTCCCCGAGGCATTTAAATGAAATGCCGGAGGATCGCATGAGGCCTATGCAACACACTTACCGGGGGTTCAGACGCGTTGCTGTGACGCGTCGCCATGGCAACGCGGTGTCATGCGGAATGATGTTACACGTCTGTCTCCATGGCAACGGGGTCACGTGACTCCGCGGCATCATTTTACGCCGCCAAACCTGGTAGGGGGGCGTGAGTGGAGCAGGCAGGGGGCACAGCTCCAAAACTTTGCGCTCCCCTGCTCTAAAGCATGTCTGTGACACTCCTCCTCTTCGTTTGGCCATGCTGCTTCCATAATAAGTTTGGTGGATGCAAACCATTAAGCGTCACTTACCTTCAAGTTTTCCTGCATCATATTTCTTCAGTGACTCCTTCAGAATAATGTTCTCCTCTCTCAAGGCTCTGTTTATGTCCCTGAGAAGTTCAGTCTCTTGTTCTAACTTCAATAACTTAAGGTAGAGCTCTGAAATGTGACTGTTTGAACCCTGAAAAGCAAAGAAAAGGCCTTTAAAATTAATTTATGATTTCATAGATCAGGCCTGCACAACATGCGGCCCGCCGCGGCTTTCCCCCTCCTCCTTTCTCCCGAGTCCGCTCCCCCCCCCCGAATCCGCTCTTAGGACTGCAGGGTAGGAGCGCGCTCTAGCAGGCACTTCCGTGCCTGCTGCTTTCTAGAGCGAGAGCGTTCCTGCAGTCCTGCCTGCTCTACCGCCGCGAGATGATATGAGGTACAGGGTGGGTGGGTGGGTGGGTGGGGGGGGGGGGCAGTTACCCGTAGTCGCTTTAGCGTGTCAGAAAAAGGGCTACATAACAAAGATAGTAGCGCCAGTAGATATGAAAATTTCAAAGAATACAATGTAACTGATTAAATCTTAAATATAGTAGAAGGAGAAACCAACAATATAATGAGTGAATAAGAAATATACTAATCCACTCCTTGATAAATGTCCAGTCAGATGACTACGCTTGAATGGGTGTAGGGCAGCTTTCAAATGGAGAACCACGTCCAGAGAAATCTAAAAAAAACAAAAGAGAAAGCGCGCAGCCCATAGCGTAAAAAGCGTATAAATTTAATAAAAAGGTTGAGGAGAGGGAAACAAGCTCACTCACAAACAAAGATATAAAACAGGCATTGTAATATCACCACCACGGAATCAGCACGGAGTATCCTCCACAGCAGATGTAACAGAAGCTGCCAGCTGCCAGTCCAAGATGTCAGACCTCATGGTATTGAGTGAAAGTTTAACAAACAGAAATCCTTAATATTCAGTCCTTCCAGACCAGGTTGGCTCCCGTCCGAAACCAACACTGGGGCTCTGTGCTGCAGGGATAGAGGCTCGCCACAGACGTTCCGTACCGGAATGATGACGTAGTATCGTCGCTGCTATCCTGGCGCATTTCGTCAGTCACGCTGACTTTTTCAAAGGATGATGGAACCTGAACCAAGACGGATGTATATATACCAAAACTGGTTGCCTAGTCACCATGAAAGATGGGCGAGTTTGGATTCCACCGCGTCCTTTTAGTCCCGGAATTCCAAGATCTTTGTGATATATATATATATATATATATATATATATATATATATATATATATATATATATATATATATATCAACTAAGTGCACACATAAACACAATAAAACAATAAAATGTAACGATGATTGCTGCCACAGTGTTTACGCTATACACAGTAGTAATATATGGAATAAGGAAAACTAAACACAGGCGCTAAAATCGCTAAATATAATATACTAAAATATATAGAGAGCATGAATTTAAAACTGTAGCCGATATCTTTAGGTTGAATTCTGAAATGAATGAAAAGAGACAAAATATGGTGAAGTACGTTTTAGTATTGTTATGTTGCGCAAAAGTAGACAGCTACTTACAAAGTAGCCAATAGTTTAGGCATGTAGGAGACATAAGTTGCTCTCCTTCCTGCTATTCGGTATACTGGTCTGCTCCTCTCCACGTGGAACGCCGAGATTCTGTGACCGTTCCGTCTGCAGCTAATTACCAGTATTCTCAAGTTACTCCGCAAGTCTCGCGAGATAGCGAGTGTGACGTCACTAAGCTAGTATGCGTGCCGAAGCAACGAGTAATATTGTCCAAGATAGGAACTAATATTATTACTGGAAATCGGAGTATAACAATTCTGAAGATAGGGGAAGCTTTGTGAATAAATCTTAAGCCTTGTCCTACGCGTTTCGTCCTATAGATAGGACTTCATCTGGGGAATGAATTTGTATGGCATGCTGGTACTTTTATAGTTTAACATTGTCTCTCATAGGTTAATTGGTCAACCAATGTCTATACTGTACACCTAGCTGGCATACATATTCATTACTGAATGACAATTATACATAACTAACCCATGTTACGAATTATAAACATAAAAATTAACAATTATTTAAAATTACAAACAATTTTTTATTTTATTTTTTATTTTATTTATTTTTTATATAAATTTTTATTAAACATTTTTTTTTCATACAAAAGAAAAATTAACAAAACATATAACATATAAAAGGGGGGATAGGGGAGGGGGGGATAGGGGAGGGGGGGATAGGGGAGGGGGGGAAGGGATAGCATTTGTAAAAATATAGCATTGTACACAACAATTTAACTGTCACATATATCACTCTGTTCCAAGTATTCTAATCTATGTATGGGGATATACCTGCATGGCGAAACCAAGGAGCCCAAATCTCAGAGAATTGTGAGGTCGAGCCATTCAGATAGGCTGAGAGTTTTTCCATATAAACAATATGCCAGATTTTATTGTTTATTTGGTTTAAGGATGGGGGGGGCAGGTTGTTTCCAATTTTTGGCAATTGTACACCGTGTAGCATTTAACATTTGGGTTAGTACTCTAGCTTTTTTTCGGGGAATATTGGCTATTGGCTTGCCTAACAATATATATACTGGGTCATGTGGGACAGTGATTTCTAGGATCTTGTGTATTAAGGTGAACACCTCTGTCCAAGTTTGTTGGATTTTGGGACATGACCAGAATATATGCAGAATATCCCCAACTTCGTCACAACCACGCCAGCATAGTGGGGAGACCCCTGAGAGAAAAGAGTGCAGTTTGGCAGGAGTCATGTACCATCTGTATATTAACTTGTAAATATTCTCTTTTATTACAACGCACGATGAATTTTTGGAGGCAGCTTCCCAGATGTCTTTCCAAGTATCGAGATCTATACAGACATTAAGATCTTTTTCCCAGGATACCATATAGTTATCGGGGTTTTGGTTGCTCTTGATAGAGGATAAACTTTGATATACTCTGGAGGTAATGCCCTTCATATGGGGCTGGTGTAGACACCAGTCTTCAAATAAAGTCAAAGCCTGGGGTTGACCTGATTTGTAGACTGATTGGATATAATGCCTAACCTGGAGAAATCTGAAAAAGTCGGCCGTGGGGATGTCATAATTCGTTTGTAAAGAAGCGAATGGGGGGACTTTCCCTTGAGTGAGAATATCCTTGACTCTCGTGAGTCCTTTTTGAACCCAGGTATGGGAGAGCGGGTTTTCTGTGTAAAAAGGAAGGGAGGGGTCAGAGAATAGGGGTTGCATGAGGGAAGGGGAACCAGTTAGTTGAAACTTGGATTTGAGGGAGTCCCAGAGATTACAGGCAAAGGATATCACCGGGTTCTTGAGACTCTCGGGTGGTCTAGACTTTTTGTTGAGCCAGAGAAGATTTTTTATTTTGCATGGGGAACAGATCAAATCCTCTATCTCGACCCACCTCCTTTCGGTTGGGTTTGAATGCCAGCTAACAAGTTGCCCTAATTGAGCTGCTCTATAGTGGTTTTGTAAGTTCGGAAGAGCTAAGCCTCCTTCTAATTTGGACTTATAAAGAATATCTTTGCGGATTCTAGGTCGCCTGTTTTGCCAGACAAATTTCAAAATTTTCTTCTGAATATTGTTTAGATCTTTCTGACAGATTTTAACCGGGAGAGTTTGGAAGAGGTAGAGGAGTCGAGGTAAAATGTTCATTTTAATAGTGGTTATTCTCCCAAACCAGGATATTATATATGGGTTCCAATTGGCTAAGTCCTTGACTATCTGCTCAAAAAAGGGTTTAAAATTTGCGTTATATAGGGTCGAATAATGTTTTGTTAGTTGAACCCCTAGATATTTAATATGGTTCGCATTCCATTTAAAATCAAAATTTAGTTGGAGTAATTTTACTAATTCTTTAGGGAGGTTTAAACTAAGGGCCATGGATTTGGAATGATTAATTTTATAACCTGAAAGTGAGCCGAATTCTGATAATACATGGAAAAGGTTAGGGAGGGATGTGAGGGGTTTTGAAAGTGTCAATAGAATATCGTCCGCAAAAAGAGCTATTTTGAATTCTTCCTGGCCAACAGAAATACCCGCAATATTGGGGTTCATCCTTATCTGGCATGCTAATGGTTCTATGGCTAAGGCAAACAATAAAGGTGAGAGCGGACAACCCTGCCTGGTTCCATTTAATATTGGAAAGGGGTCAGACAGAGAGCTGTTCGTCCTTACAGTGGCCGTTGGTGTGGAGATTACAAACAATTTTTAATAACAAATGATCATAATTTAAAAAAAAAAAAAAAATACTTATATTAAATCATACAAAAATGTTTAGGATTTCACATATCCAAGTTTTGGTTGATGTCAAACAATACCCAATTTGACTTTGACATTAAAGTCATGTCCTATAAGTTGAATATACCACACGTCAAAAAGATCTTTTATAGACTTATTGCGGTGTGGAAGATTCAACTATATGTTTTTTACATGGTTTATGTTAGAGGCAAAAACAGAAATGATATAGCAACCCATTGTGCATCAATACATAGGTAATCCAATAACTATATATAAATAATTTTGGATCTTTATTTTACTAAAGAGTATTGATTTATTGCATAAACGCACCCAGATCTATGTATTTAGTCCAAGTGGAACCAATGTTTTTATCATATGGATCCATTTGGTTTCCAATTTGGATATGGCATTGATATTATCTCCACCCCTCCAATTTGTTGGTAATTTATCAATAGCAATACATTGAATGCCTGCAGGGTTGCCATTGTGTTCCTCACAAAAGTGTCTCGACAATGTATGTTGCAAAAATCTTTTTTGTATGTTAGTAATATGTTCTGCAAAGCGTAACTTCAGCTTTCTCGTAGTGCGCCCTATATATTGTTTTTTACAGGGGCACTGTATGAGGTATACAATATTTGATGAATCGCAATTTATGAAATGTTTAATATCATATATTTTTCCTGTATGAGTGAAGAAAATCTCCCAGTCTTTTTAGCACTATGTGGTTCCAATTTGCACATTTTGCACCTAAGGCACCTAAAAAATCCCCTGGGTTCCAAAAATGTGCCTGTGGACGTGGTTTTATGAGATGGTTTTAGACAGCTAGGTGATATAAGTCTTTTTTAAGTATCAGCTTTGGTAAATAACAATTTGGGGACCAAGGGAAGATGGGACTGTAAGATTGGATCTTTTAGTACTAATGGCCAGTGTTTTTTAATAACTTTTTTTTATAAATGGAGCTAATGGGTTGTATTGTGTGATAAATGGTACATCTATTTTATTCTCCAAGTTGTCAGCAGATTTGACTTTCTTTGTATTATATTTTAATAAGTCTTTTCTATCAATTTTACCTATTTTAGAGTATGCTTGATCAAGAACTGTCTTTTTGTAGTTCTTAGATTTAAATTTTTCAAGCATTGTTCTGGCTTGTTCCTCATAAATGCTGTTATTCGTACAATTGCGTTTTATTCTACGCAGTTCCCCTTGGGGGATATTGTCCAGCCAGATGTTTAAATGGTTACTGTCTGCCTCAATATAATTGAGGCAGCTTACCGGTTTATGGTAAGTCTTGGTGCAGATTTCCCCATTTTCAATATAAATAAGTAAGTCAAGAAACTCAATTTCACTCGTGCTGAATTTGGAAGTGAAGTGTAAATTAAATGTGTTCTGATGAATATAATTGAGAAATAATAATAGTGTATCATTATCACCCTGCCAAATAAAAAATATATCATCCACAAAACGTGTCCATAGTACTAGATTTGCAACGAACTGATGTGGTGACCATATATATTGATCCTCCCATATCTCCATGAGGAGGTTCGCATAGCTACAGTAGGTGCAAATCTAGTACCCATGGCTGTGCCCTTAATTTGCAAAAATAATTCCTCATTAAACCAAAAGTAATTGTGAGTCAAAGTGAATTTAATTAATGAAACAAAAAAATCAATATGTGATTCAGTGTACAATCCCTCCTGTTATAAATAACGTTGAATGGCTAAACACCCTTGTGAGTGATCAATAACTGTGTAAAGTGAGGTGACATCACACGTGATTAAACAAAATTGATCTAACCAAACAATTTCTTGTAACTTATTTAAAATTTGAGTAGTGTCTTTTAAATGTGATTTGAGTTTCTTGACTGGTTTTTGCAAGAAAAAATCTAGATAAGCTGACAAATTGGAGGTAATAGATTGTACACCTGAAATTATAGGACAGCCAGGGGGGTTTAACGGATCTTTATGTAATTTCGGTAAATAATAAAAAATAGGTAATACGTTTTTTTTATAAAAATGAAATCCAATTCTTCACTTGATAAGAATTTTTTTTAAGTCCCAAAGTTAGGAGATTCTCCAACTCATACAGGAAATCCTCTGTTGGATTAATACAGAGTCTAGAATAAGTATTTGCGTCATCCAATAATCTTAAAGATTCCTTAATATAGTCCATTTTGTCTTGGATTACCAACCCTCCGCCTTTATCGGCTGATTTTATTACTATACTAGTATCTTCTTTTTTTTTGTAACAATTTTTTTATTGGTCACAGTCATAGATAATTTTACATACAGTAGTGTCGTGGGCCCACAACACCTCTGCTCATTACTTTCAGAGAAGGACCAATAACAGTTTTCCGTTTTCAGTAGGAAAAAGAGTAAGGGGAAGAGGAGGGGGGGGGGGAGGAGACAAACATGGGAGGGAGGGGAAAAGGGGGGGGGGGTATGTGGGCTTGCCCAGAGGTGTCCCCGTGTAGTTCTCCAATTGTTTGGGGGTGGCTGCTAGACCTAGGTGCTTTGAATTTTTGGGGGTTTATCTCCTAGTATCTTCTTTTAATTCTTTTATTGCTGAATATTGTTTTTGATTAGGATTTCTCTTAATATATTTATTTTGTTTTGTTAGCTTTTCCAGATCATCTTGAACCAATTTTTCAAACATGTCTAAACAAACTCCTTTGTGGTAACTTGGATAGAATTGTGACTTCTTTTTAAAAGGGGTATGATGTATCTCACTAGTGATTGTTGGTAACACATTGTTTACGTTAGAAGTAGTTTGGATTTTTTGTTTCAAGAAATATATCTTGAGTGACAAATTCCGTACAAATTTTCCTACGTCTATATATTTATTAAAGGTATTAATAGTGTTAGATGGGGAGAAAGATAGGCCTTGAGAACTTGAATTTGCTCATTGGTTAATTTTTTTTTACTTAAATTGAAAATTCCTTGTTGTTTTTGTTATTCTATTAGGATTTTCTTTCATTTTGGTCTGGTGTCCTCCTCTTTTTCCCCGTTTGGTGATTTTTCTCTTTTTCTCACTAGTGTGAATTTCGGTATCTCCCTCTCTTTCAACAACTCTTTCTATATTTACTTTCCTTGTCACCTCTAAAAAAGGCGTTGAACACTCAAGGACGTGGAGGCACTGATGACTCAGTGTTTTGGCACCAACTCGTGACAGGAGCTGGTGGTGGCTACAAGCTGTGCAGATGTACCCTGCCTACCTGGGACCCCCCCCCTCCCCCACCCTCGCAGATGACTACACACAGAGATATCTCTCCCACGTATAGTTTCTTTTTTTAATCCTGTAAGTGCATTTCCTTTGGGCTGCAGTTTTTTTTAAATAAATGGACTTTATTGTTTAAACAGTTACGTGCTATGGAGCTTGGGCTTCTTTTTGTTTTTTGTTCTTAGATTCGTAGTGGTTGGCTATACCACTTTTATCTGAAGCTGCAAAACGCTCCCTGGATCCTCATCTGGGACTTTTATCTCCCTGGATTTTTTCAAAAGTGGAACATTTATACTGGACTTATTCTTTATCACTATCACGTTATGGTTTGTTGTTATAATTAGTTAAATGTGTGTTATTTTTAATTAAGATATTTTTATTAGTTACAATATATTTTATATATATTTCTATTAACATTATCACTTATATCCACCTGAGCGCTACATATTTTTGTGTTGTTTTTTGTCATATATATATATATAATTTTTTTTTAAAGTAGGTTCAGGTGCATACAGGAATCAAAATCAATTAAATCCAGAAGAGCAGATACTTTATACTGCACTCAAAGACCCAGGGATAAGTAATTTGTGGGAATTAAAAAGTCATTTTTAATTCAAATACTAATATAAAATATATAGATACATGGCAATACAAAAATACACAAAATAATTAAAAAGTGTGAGTACACCCTAAGGCAGTCTAATAGGATCCAAGTAAGGTGCAGGTAGTGGCAGATAGTTCTATGGGTACCAGTTCATACATTTGTCATAAATATGTATTGAAAGTGTGCCCAGTGCCAAGTGCTGTTTAAATCGCTGCCTCCCCTACCTCGTCATTAG
The DNA here is from genome assembly GCA_036426205.1 of Ascaphus truei. Lineage (NCBI taxonomy): Eukaryota > Metazoa > Chordata > Amphibia > Anura > Ascaphidae > Ascaphus > Ascaphus truei. The sequence goes on along the minus strand of CM071570.1, from coordinate 118,404,964 downwards.
ATTAGGGTTTATTTAGTTATTAAGCAAATGTATGTTGTACCCTCCTCCATTGGGGCAGTAATGACTAACAATCACATTATATTTTTTGACCCTTGGCTATAGGATAGCAATTTATATATTGGCTACTGGGGGTTCAATTTAAACAGTGCTTGGCTCTGGGCACACGTTCTGTCTTGCTCTGCTTTGTGTTACAAGGTGCTTTGCTTCACAAGCATCAGTGAGTGTTTGGTTATAGGAGGAGTCTAATAAATAAATCCCACAGGTTTAAGTAATCCTAGCCTCCGCTCCTAAGACATTTGTGCCAAATGTAATGAAAACCTGTTTCTCAGTAAAGAGATGCAACAAATACATTGTTTCCTTCTTCCTGAAAAAACCTTGAAGAATATACTTGACAGTAAAGACATATCTTTTCAGTGTGCTATAGGAAAATAATGAGTTGAAGAGCTGTACCTTGGAGGCCCCACAGGTCGACAACCAACGCATTTTTTTGTAGATAGCTCAAAAGTTCGTGAGATATATTTAAGGCAAGAAATTGGAGCTTGTGTTCAATCACGGGATTTACGGTTTTCCACACAGGCTTTGTATACAAGGACCGAGGAATGTCGTAAAAACGATACCTGGAAAGAAAAAAATAGTTAATAATTATCTCCTGTGAAAACATTGGCTACTAAGAACATTTACATTTAAGTCAAAACTTAAACAGCGAGTCAGAGTGTAATTGGCAATAATTATGAAGGTTCCAGTAGCTGTATTGGTTACGAATTAGTGTAAGTTCGTCAGAGGTTACCATTATATTTTAATGGACTAACGAGGTATCTTCATAAAACAGTACGGAATGTACGAAACGTTAAAAACCTTGTATCTTTTCTACATAAGACTGTATGAAGTTATTGAGTACACATGAAGAAAGGTTTTGTACATTATAACACTTTCTTGGTTCATTCTGTTATAACAGCTTGCAACAAATCTTATTCCAAGAGCACAATGTAACGCATTGTACATCTTCTTATTGTCACTGTAAAACATGGCAGAAAAGGGCATACTCATACTGACTTGATTTACAATGAACACTAAACTAATATGAGATTCCGGTTTTCATATGAATTGCAGACTTGCATTTCCTTCAAACACAATGTGATGAAGAGCTTTTGCAAATGGAGCAGCAAACAGCACTCTATATTGTATTACGAGTATATATACATACTGGCGAATAAAGAATATGGAGTAATATTGAATTGCACTGTTACACTAGCACTGTTAGAGAATGCATTTCTATCAACCATACGTAAATGTATTTAGACCCTGTGTGTTTGTTTTTAGTTTTCTCCTAATTATTGAATATTACAATTATTCAAAATCAGCCAGTAAATTTTAGTCTGGTGAAAACCCTGGAAAAGGGAGGAAAACAAACGCACAAAATGCTGAATCATAACTCAGTACCCAATCTGAATCCCCCTTTCTGTTGCTTCTTTTAACCATCGGACGCCAAGACACTGCAAGATATGAATTTGGAAAACTATTCTTCTTCCCAGTAATTCCAAAGGGTCGATGACTATATCTTCTTCCCCAAAGGACCTGCAAACCAGATATTGGATAAATAGTTACTTCGCATGCTTTTCATTTCTATCATAACCAAAACGTAAAAATACTGGAGTGTGACATATAGGGCATTTTAAAAGTGTTTTTTTTTTGTGGTTAGAGGAGTTGATATCTTCTTAATATAAAATCGAAAGGTTGATACTAGATGCGGTGAATCTGATTGGTCCTCAGCCTCTGGCCAATCAGATTGGTGGCTCTATGACGTCACCCAGCTCTATGACGTCACCCAACTCTCTCTCTCCCTCTCCCTCTCCCTCCCCCCCATCGGCTCCCGGACGGAGGGGAAGCGCGGCGCGGCCCTCCTGCCCCAGCCGCCAACGCTCACTTCCCTCCCCGGCGGAGAGACAGGCAGTGGGCAGGCAGCCTCCGGAAGGACCCCCTTCCTCCTGCAGATGCCCACGGTAAGATGGCGGCGCACAGCGGACAGGCGTTGGGTGGTATTGTCCGTCAGGAGAGGGAGGGAGGGAGAGGGAGTCAGGAGAGAGGGGGGGAGAGAGGGAGTCAGGGAGTCAGGAGAGAGGGGGGGGAGTCAGGAAAGAAGGAGGGGAAGCCTGAACAGCTGTGAAGAGGGGGGGAAGGGAGTTGAGAGGGAGGATGGGGGAGGCAGAACATTACATCACGGGCAACATCGGGTATATCAGCTATAATATATAAAATCGAAAGGTTGGTACTAGCTGCGGTGAATCTGATTGGTCCTCAGCCTCTGGCCAATCAGATTGGTGGCTCTATGACGTCACCCGGCTCTATGACGTCACCCAACTCTCTCTCTCTCCCTCTCCCTCCCCCCCCCCCGGCTGGGGGAGGCAGAACATTACATCATGGGCAACGCCGGGTATATCAGCTAGTTAATTATAAAGTTAAGTTAGAACAACCAGAGAGGAAAGAAACCTAGTACGGGCACTCATACAGCAATTGGATCCAGAGCATTGACATTAGTGTTCATATTTATAGGATCGTAGCATTTAATACTCGTTTTAACACCCTTTATTTTAAACTTGGATAATAAAGTTTTACAGTTTTAACTATTTTCACCTTACATCCACTTGCTGTATGAGTGCCCATACTAGGTTTCTTTCCTCTCTGGTTGTTCTATAGTTATTAACCTACCTAGGGAGCACCTGCAACATACTCTACTTCTGGCAGCTGCGGGGGTTATACCATTAGTTTACGTACAGAGTTAAGTTAGAGAAATCTTTAAGGATACTTAAATAAAAGTTATTATTTGGGTCGGATCCAGACCTAAAAAAACTGAGCAAAGGATTGATTTTTATGCAATCTAGCCCTCTGTTGACCTCCTTGGGATTTACCTATACATTTACATATGGATCTGCAACTTTCCTAGTTCATAGGTTTAAGGATTGTTGAGCCAACAGCAAATCCAGGGTTGCAAACAGGTTTCCCGGGGCCCAGGACTAGAGTTACGACCGAGGCTTCCCCCCCCCCCGCCCGGGGCTTTGGCGGGCCCCCCCCCCATTTCACACCTCACAAGTCCCCTCTATTTCCCCCCTCTTCCTGTGTATTTCTCTCCCCGCCGTCTCACTCTCTGTTCCTCAATCTCTCCCTCTCTCCTCTCACCCTCTTCTCCTTACATCAATTACCTCGCTCTCACTCAATCCCTTCCCCCACATGTATTTCATTCCCCTCCGTCTCACTCTTACTCTGTCTTTTCCTCACTCTCTCGACCTCCATCAATTACCCCACTCTCATTCAATCTCCCCTCCTCACACTCATTCCCTCCCCACCCTCCCCCGACACAGACAATCCTCCCACAAAATACATACCAAAAAAACCCACCCCAAATACATGTAAAAGAACCCCCCACCCCCTAATTCATATTAAAAAACACCCCCAAATACATATAAAAGAACCCCCAACTCCTCAAATACATACAAAAGAATCCCAAAATATATAAACAAAAAAAACCACCCCCAAATAATTAGAAAAAAACCCCACTCCCCAAATACATAGAAAATAATCCTCCACCCCTCAAATACAAAGAAAAGAACCCCACACCCACCAAATACAAAGAAAAGAACTTCACACCCACCAAATACAAGGAAATGAACCCCCCACCCACTAATAACATAAAAAAGAACCCCCTCCCCACCCAAATACATATAAAAGAACCCCCCCACCCAAATACATTAATCTACCAGTGGCTGCAGGGGGCCCGGCCGGCACTGCAAGTTGGGCCTGACCCGGCTGCCTGTCCTCTTGTTGTCGTTGGGCCCTGGCTCTCCCCAGCCACGCGCTTCCCTCACTCTGTCCCAAGCTTAGCTTGTGATGCTGTTGCGCGCGCCGGGCTTCCCTCACTATGTCCCACACTGGGCCTCCCTCTCATCACAAGCTCAGCGTGGGGCAGTCAGTGAGGGAGCCCAAAGTTGGGAAGAGCCGGGGCCCAGTGGCAACGGGAGGACCAGCAGCCAGGCCCAGCCAGAAGTCGGGTCCAACTTGCAGTGCCGGCCGGGCCCTGTGCAGCCACCGGGCCTGGGACACCTGTCCCGGCTCTCCCCCACTGTTGGCGATCCTGAACATATCAACATAATAAATGCAGTGCAATATGGCAATGGAAGTGAACTAAGCCAGAGTGTCCAATTATCTATGTTCTCAATCCTTATTTAACTGATGGCTAGCTTCTCATTTACGTTTAGTAGTGATGTCCACAACTCCTAAGACTTCACCTGGCGTACTAAATAGATCTGAGACCCAGTCTATACGATTCCCATATTTCCTAGATTTGCATGGGGTCACAATACTAAATATGCTTATTTTGATGCGAGATATGTCACAAACTGCAGCACTGCGTCAAAAACATTTACATATTGTAAGTGTTATGTATGAAAGTCTCACGGCTGCAAAAGTGGGGCAAAAAACTGCACCAAAATATCCAATTGTTGGGTGCAGTATTTTGTTCTACTTTTGCCCAATTTTGCAGCCTGGAGCCTTTGACACATGACTCCCTTTGTCATTCTGTATCTGCTTTACCTTGGTTCAATTTATCAAGGTGCTTTGCTCCAATTTTGCTTCACTTGCTCTAGTGAGCGTTTGATCAAAGGAGGAGTAGAGACGAATCAGCCCAATATTAAAATGAGATGTGTTACAATTTGCAACTAAAACATTTGCATTTTCCTTTCTCTGCACATGAAATAAATCCGCCAGGCTTAGGTAGTATTAACCTCCGCTCCAAAGAGAAATGTTTCAAATGTACGAAACAAGATAGAAAATGATGGTCCGTATTTTTAAAACATTCCATTTGATGTGAAAATAAGCGAGTGTTTACTTACTTTCCAGTACTGGAGCAGGGGGTAATATTTATCGTGACTATGGCTTCTTCGACCCCTTCAGAATTAAGCAGCTCTGTTTGTTCTTCCAATTTCATACAATAAGCCAGAGACTGAAGCCAGATGTGGGCTGATCCTAAATGAATAACCTCAACGGGATCCCAGAATGGATCACTTTCACGGTCCAAGTTGATGTCTCCATCCAAAGAGCGCTGGTACAAGTCCTCCATCAAGAACTTCCTGTTGATAAACTTGGATTTGGACCAGATCCACACCTGGAAATGTACAAGGAGAAAAAAAAATGAATGAACGCTTTTAGTACCATATGTTTTGTAATGATTTGTAGGCCTACTCTAAAACTGAAAGGGATAAGAAAACTAGTCTCTGAACTGAGAGTAACTTCTGCTACTTAAAGGGATGGCAACATTAGCTAATAGTTTGTTTGACATGCTCACAACCCTTATTTTCCATACTTTGTCAATCACAATCTGGTCTCTTACTTTTCTCATTCCTCTTTTACCGTTTCTCTGATTGGCTCCCCTTCCTGGTCATATTGACACATTTTCAATTACTGTTGATAGCATCACAATAAATTCTGTAACCTGAATGTGTTCTGTACTTTTTTCCATTGGCTCTTTTTTTGACTAGGTGGGAAGCAGGGGGTCACTGGAGCTTAACTGCATTGATTTCAGCTCTGGGGACCCCCTGCTTCCAGAGATACCTCCAAAGGTGCCACTGGTAGCAGGTCTGGCTGGGCACCTAGTATGGCGGTTTGAAGGTCCCACGGGCCAATAGATAACCGCAACGTAATTCATTATGGCTTCCTATTGGCCTGCGGGACCTTTAAACTGATAGCAGCATCACCTTTAGAGGTATTTCTGCAAGCAGGGAGTCCCCAGAGCTGAAATGAATGCTGTTTAGCTCCAGAGACCCCCTGCTTCATACTTAGGGGGAAACTATTTTGTTATTTTTAAGGGTACAGATTCTTTAAGCACACTACATGAAGTATTGCCATTTCTCTTCCACTACAACATTTTTACCATTCACCGTCTAACCCTCACCCTTCTTCTCTCCTGTCGTAATTACTGCAACCTTCGGACCTTCTTGTATCACAGTCTCTCCTTATGATCTATACACAATTGTGCAGCTGGATTTATATCACTCTCTGAGATCTCTTTCAGCCTCTCTTTTCTTCAAAAACATTGGTTGGCTTCCTAAATTCCAAAGAACTTACAAAGCCAGTGTAGCCAGGTCACCTTTGGCTAATAGCCTATCCTACTCCTGGCAGTAAGCCCTGGTACAGTCAGGTTGCCAGTAGTCAATATGGGGTTTTACCCCTCCGAGGAGCTGCACTTGAGTGACAGCGGGAGGCGGTGACATCAGGCCTGGGCATGACCAATCATGATCCAGACCTAGTGCCTTCCTCCTGGAAGTACTTAAGGGCAGTACCGCCCCAAATTTAGCAGTGCCTTTCCACACTTGAGGAAGGCAGGTCACACATTAGAGAGGCTGACCATTGGGCCTTCTCTGGTCTTCTTCCCTCTGGGGGAGAATGAGTGTGGACCATATCTCTGCCTCTGCTAGGGAGGTAGGGAAGATCTAGGATGGCTGCGGGTGCCCTTGGCCTGTAGTGAAGGTCCAGGGTCCATCCTTCCTGGGTAGCTGAGAGAGACTGCATTGGGCAGAGGCCTGCCGTTTACTGTGCTGTACAGAAGAGATAATAAACAGTTCCTGTTATACCTCCTGTCTGGTGTGTGTCCTTAATGGGGGGAGAGGTAATTGTTCTACCGTGGGAGATCACTTTCAGTTCCTGGAGCCTATACAGATGGAGGCGCAGCACTGCTAAAGAGATATGTAGGGTGTGAACCCTTGGATCACTTTCTCTAGTGCCTAGCGGCACTCATTTTGTCTCAATGTAATTCTCCTAGGCAGCACGTTGTCTTTATAGGATAGGTTTTGAGCGGGGCCATCATTTATCTACTTATGAACCCCAGAAGCCAAGTCCTGTGTCCCACTACCATCGGCAGCCGACTCAGCCCTCCTGTTGCCAGCAGGTATATGCACCATACACCGTGGTAATAGCCAAATCTCCCACCAGGTGGGGGAAACACCGTTACACCAGTACAACCAGCCTCGAAATGATGAGAACCAAAAGGTCGAAACAGCTGTCTGTGACTAGGTTTTACTGGCTATTCACTTCTGTAACCCAGACTGTGCTGAAAAGCTGTGTAATATGGCAGGCATATGCGTATAGGGGTCCATGTTAAAATGGACATGAAGTAAAAAGTGACACTGTGAGAATATCTGGACATGTGATGTTTCTATTCCCCACCCTTTACTCAACTCCCCTCAGTAAAGAAGATACCAGCATTGCAGTGCTCCACAATCTGATTTGGCCCATATAGAAATGAAGTGGATAAATGTCGGTGTATGAAGGCATGATGGACTAACAATTGACTGAACCGAACAGAGGACCACAGTTACTTATGTGAGATCCATGTCCCAAGTGCTTGGAATATACTTCTTATTTCTTATAGTGTCACCAGAGACAGCATACCATATATGTGTCAAAGTTGACTTATTTTCAATGTATTGTACATACCTGGTGTGTAATTGTACTGATCACTTTCACCATAATTTCCTTTTGCAGATCATAGCCTCTGGAATCAGTCAATGCCAAATTTTTAACCTTCAATTCAAACCTGAGATCCTGTTCCAACAAAGATGAAAAGAGACGTCATTAATTGTTTGCTTTTTGCCCCTGCCTCCTCTGTCTTCACCAACAGATATAGCTAGTGTAGCCCTTTTTCTGACACGCTAAAGCGACTACGGGTAACTGCATGCACCTGCGGCTCCAGGAGATCTGAGCCTCCGCTAGCTGGGAGCCTGGGGTATCACTTATAGCGCAGCGCCTCCACTTACCCAGGATCCCCATGATGTGAGATTCCCCTGGGCAAGAAACATATACACACACATGTATGATGCAACCAACTTTACTATATGCACAATAACCTTAGCACTCTATCATATTAATACACACGCAGCATATAACCCAACACATAACCTATAATGCAATATAACCTTAACGCAGCTAAATGATAATGTCCTTATAACGTGAGTGGCCCGGCCACGCTCTTAATGAGTATTGTCCTGTACAGTAGTGGCTCAGCTACGCTCTTAATGAGTATATCCGGGTCCCGCCACTGCGTGCCCCACACACCATGTCCTTGCGCTAGTAGCTAGAATAACTCCGTGTATTAGGCCTTTGGTCACTCACTAGGGTCCTCAAAGAGTTACGCCTAAGGCGGGATCAGCGCCTGTTGACCGGTGTTGGTGCACTTAACGTAAATACCTTCCGGTCACGGCGGTGACGGTAATGCTTCGAAAAGGATCAGCCGAATCCTTGCTTGTCTTTGATGTCCGCAGTGCAGCTGTCTGGTCCCAAGCAGCTCACCAGCAAACCTGCTCCGCACGCTTGTCTCTAACTGTCTACACAGTAAGGTGACTGATCGCTACCACTATGGGCGTCCCTGCAGCACAGCAACCTACTGTGGCTCAGGGGCTTCTCCTAAGGGCCTGCGGGGTAAAGCTAGCCTACTGTATGCAGGCGGGTCACGGACCCCTGCACGCATACACCCTCCTCCTTTACCTTCCAGAACCCCTCTGACTAGCGTGGCCTCTCCCCCACGCTTCCCTTTCCTTCTCCTGTAATTCTAGCCTTCCGATTGGCTCCTCAAGTCAGGTGACTGCCCAGGAGCTCATGGGAGTTGCAGTTCCTCAACAGAGCCTCTCTGCCTTGAGCTGCACAGACTCACAGCTATTGCATCAGCCTCTGCAACACTGTTGCAGACCTCCACATGACTCTCCTGAACAGAGTCAAAACACCAACTGAACACACACTGAACACACATATGAGTTTCCTACCACTTCCCTACATTCTTTTCCTTGCAGAATCCAACGTCCCCGCTTGGGCTACACCTACATAACTATACACAGAATGTTATATCATAAAAAAAACACAGTACATCCTACTTATCACTGTATATCAAATTGCACATTTAGTTGAACATTGCAGCAACAGAATGCACTCGGCTGCGAGCCCACTGCTGAGCCTCATAATGGGGTGCCCCGAATCTATTATAAGCCATCCTCATTGGAGGTTGACCAGCTCTTTGGCTTCGGCGTAGTTGCTCTTCAGCTACCCCCTCGGGAGAGTAGTAAGCCTCGTATGGCATTTCCAATTCTGCCCTTGAGGGGCCTGATAGGTCTACAAAGTCTTTTTGGGGCACAAAGCACGGGCTCTGCGGGTCTAGTGGCTGGCTCACGGGAGTCAGCGTATCTGTCGTTGGACCAAGGGGCTCTTTACCCGTAGCTCCTTCGGGAGATGCCCCCGCGGCCGGAAGGCCCCTTTGAGAGGTTCCCTCCATAGGATTCTCAGAGGTGGCATTTATTACAGTCTCTAGGCCATCCTCTGTACTTTCAGTTTCTCCATCAATTGAAACAGTGGGTACCTCCAATTCGTTGTCCCCTACTTGAGGTATGGGGAGTAGGTGATTCCTATGCCACACCTTTACCCGGCCTTCGGAGTCCTTGATGCGGTATACCGGGAGGCCAGGCATCTGTGATTCTACCTCATAAACCTCATCTCTCCACCGATCAGCCAGTTTGTGCTTTCCGGGAATGCCTAAATTATGAAGGAGAACAGCATCCCCCGGGCCAATCTCCTTATGTCGCACCTTGTGGTCATAGCACCTTTTGTTACCCGCATTTAATTGCGCCGCCGCCTTTTCAGCCAATTTATAGGCCTGCTGCAGGCTGTCCTGTAACCTCTGTACATAACGGAAATGCATTCTGTTGGATACCCCATCGGTAGATATCCGCAGTCGCACATCCACAGGTAGTCGGGCTTCCTCCCAAACATTAAGAAGTACGGAGTATACCCTGTAGACTCGTGTCAAGTACAGTTATAGGCATGCACCAACGTCTCCACATGCTTGCTCCACTCCGTCTTGTGAGAGCCTTTTAATGTCCCCAGCATGTCCAGCAGTGTTCGGTTGAACCGTTCGGGCATAGCATCCCCTTCTGGGTGGTACGGGGTAGTCCGTGACTTAGCTATGTTTAACAACTTCAGCAGTTCTCTAATGAGAGTACTGTCGAAATCCCTGCCTTGATCAGAGTGGAGGTATCCAAATTGTGAAGGGAGCGATATTCAGGAACACCCCAAAAAAGAAACACAAATATAGTGTAATAAAATCACACAATGATTGACATATTAAAATCTTGGCTCGTATGAATCTTCTACTTACAAGAAGTAAGTGAAGAGTCAGCGTTTAGCAGGATAATGGAGAATCAGCATTGATCAGGAAAGCAGGATTGGATATGTTCTTATTCAGAGTTGTGGTCATGTAAAAAATATCAAGGGAAGACCATAGTATGGACCAATTGGCACAGGTTTATCAAGTAAAAAACATAAGAAATGTACTCACAATATGTACATCAAGTGTAGGCACTCCTCAGGAGCAATAAGCTGACTGTGAGATCAGCGAAACGCATAGAGCTAAGCCTGTACACCGCATGCGACCGTTCCTGTTCCAAGATCGTGGTGAAGAGTCTTTTCGTGCCGCCTTACCATCTGCTTACCATCCGCTCCTGTCCTCCGCTGTACCGGAAGCAGTCCGTCTCAGAAGGATGTGACGTCAGACGCCGGTTACCACGGACAGATCGAGGAGGTTTCACACTGAAAGACCAGACTCTCACCCCACCTCAAAAGATACCTTTATGTGCCTACACTTGATGTACATATTGTGAGTACATTTCTTATGTTTTTTACTTGATAAACCTGTGCCAATTGGTCCATACTATGGTCTTCCCTTGATATTTTTTACATGACCACAACTCTGAATAAGAACATATCCAATCCTGCTTTCCTGATCAATGCTGATTCTCCATTATCCTGCTAAACGCTGACTCTTCACTTACTTCTTGTAAGTAGAAGATTCATACGAGCCAAGATTTTAATAAGCCAATCATTGTGTGATTTTATTACACTATATTTGTGTTTCTTTTTTGGGGTGTTCCTGAATATCGCTCCCTTCATAATTTGGATATCTACTACTGCCTATGAGGGAATTCGTACAAATTTCCCTGTGAAGGTTGAGAATTTCTTTGAACACCTTACATATTATTGCTGGTATTCACTATACTGTGTCTTAGCGCCTTCTAAATCACTTGGGTTAACTTGATCAGAGTGGAATCTGTTCGGTAATCCATAATGAATGAAGTATTTCTCCCACAATACTCTAGCCACTGTCACCGCCCGTTGATCTTTGGTGGGGAACGCTTGGGCATACCTTGTATAGTGGTCTGTAATCACTAGTACGTTACCGATGCCCCGGGTGTCTGGCTCGATACACAAGAAATCCATGCACACCAAATCCATAGTACCAGAGCTTTTCAGATGGGCCATGGGGGCCGCCCGTGTGGGGAGTGTTTTCCTCTGTATACAGCGGGTACACCTTCGGCAATGCATTTCCACTGATTCTCTCATTTTTGGCCAATAGAACCGGTCCCGAAGTAACCTGAATGTCTTGTAAACGCCCAGATGGCCATGATCATCCTGAAGGGCCCTGAGGACCATATTTCTCAGACTTTCAGGCAAGAATAGTTGTCGCCGGTCGGGATGATTGTGGTATGGAATGACCCGGTACAATAGGCAATTGTCCAGTTCGAACTTCCCAAACTCATTCAACAATAGCTTCACCAGTTCTCTGGGGGCTTGCTTAAGAATAGAGGGGTTCTCTTTCTGCAGAGCTTGGCGAGCTAGTTCCACCACTGGATCTTGGACCTGGTGTTGCACCAATTTTTTCCAGGAAATGATTTTATCTTCGGTAATGTTCATTCCTTCCAGACCTCGGTAGGCCCGGGGAATGGCTCGGGATTGACACCCTAATGAATCAGTCACTCTTAGCTCTGAGAACGCCATCTGATCGTTGACCACTGCTGCTAGCGAACATAGAGCACGTATGCCAGGCCCCGGAATTTCCTCCCATACTTCCTCATCCATGGTGGGTTGAAGCCCCGGCCTCCGTGACAGAGCATCGGCCCCTATGTTAGTGGGCCCTGGTTTATACTTAAGGTTGAACCGATAGTTGGCCAGCACCGCCAACCACCGGTGACCTGTCGCATCCAATTTGGCGGACGTGTTGATGTAAGTCATTGGGTTATTATCTGTCCTGACTTCAAACTGTACCCCATACAAGTAATCATGTAGCTTATCCACTACAGCCTATTTGAGGGCTAGAAACTCCAGCTTGTGGACAGGATAGTTCTGTTCGCTTGGAGTTAAGCTTCGACTCGCATACGCCACTGGGCGGAGCCCTGTGTCATGTTTCTGGTGCAACACTGCTCCCAGGCCACTGAAGCTGGCATCCACGTGTAGAATGTATTCTCGGTCGGGGTCGGCGTAGGCCAGCACTGGGGCCTGCGTTAGGCTGGCTTTCAATTTCAAGAACGCTTGCTCACAAGCAGAGGTCCATTTCTCTCCAAATGGCGTTTGTGCTGTGGTGGTTTTCCTGCCGGTGTCCTCAGGACAGATTTTTAAGAGATTATTCAGGAGTTTAGCTTTACTGGAGTAGCCCTCCACGAATCGCCGGTAGTAGCCGCAGAACCCCAGGAAGGATCGAAGTTCTTGAACGTTGTTAGGCCGGGGCCAATTCACCACTGCCTCTATCTTGCACTTATCTAGGGACAGTTTCAGCCCCTCCTTTTGAAGTCGATCCAACACCTTCATCAGCCGCTCCTCATGCTCCTCTAGCGTCTTTCCGAACACTATAATGTCGTCCAGGTACACCAAGCATTCTTGCGGGTTCAGGTCCCCAGGGTCTTTTCCATTAGCCTCTGAAAGGTGGCAGGAGCCCCGCATATCCCTTGCGGCATGCGGGTGAACTGGTAGAACCCTAGCGGGCAGATGAAGGCTGTTCTCTCCTGATCTTCCAGATCCATGGGTACTTGATAATACCCTGACCTCAAATCTAGTACACTGAACCATTTACTTCCCGTCAGGGCGTTCAAGAGGTCCTCGATGCGTGGGAGGGTATACTGATCAGGCACCGTTTGGCTGTTCAAGGTCCTATAATCCACGCAGAGGCATACGGTCCCATTCTTTTTGCGAACCACTACGATGGGTGAGGCATAGGGACTGCGTGATCCTTGAACGATACCAGCTTCCTCCATTTCGGCTAGTAATCTCCTCACCTCTTCCACGTCTCGGGGTGCTATGCGGTGAGAACGTTCCCGGAACGGGGCAGGGTCGCTCAGTCGAATGGTATGGCGGGCGCTGCGACTGCACCCTACATCCATATCACTTATGGAGAATACCCCCCGTCGTTCTTCCAGTTTGGTCTGCAGTCTTCCTTTCCAGCCCTCCGTCAAGGGTGAATCTCCGAAGTCGAATGACAACCTTGGGGTCACGGCATGGGTGGTGACTACCGGGCGCTCACCTACACTATTCTCCACCGGGGTTACTGGATAGATTCGACCCAATGGTTGCCGGCGATCAATGCACATGGTGTAGGCAGAAAGGTTCCGTACGTACACCTGGGTTCGAGCCGGAATTTTTCCCGACCACTTCTTTATCGAGGCCAATACTTTGTAGCCGAGTCGCTGGTCATCGCGGATCGAGCTTTCCAGGGAGAACAGTTGATCCTCCGGACGTCTGGCCGGATAACGACAGGCGGTGATCATCATTCTTCCTTCCCCAGGCGGGATCTCGGTTAGCCCCCGCTCTTGACTATACAGCATCCCATGTTCCTCTTCGGTCGCAATCTTACTGCAAACCTCTCGCAACACCGGGCAAGCAGCTAGAGCCAGCAACGGTGATTCAACCGTTTCCTGTAGATACTTGCGGAGCACATCCTGTACGATGTCTGTGTTGGTCCCCATGATTATCAGGGCGCTGGGATGATCCTGGGGTTCTGGACATACTAAGGCCTCCACCTCCATGGGGTGATGCTTGCCGCTGTTCAACTGGGGAATGTCCAGATGTACCTTCACCACACCGTCAATAGGGTAGTCTTCATGGCTCAACCCTCTCATGCGCAAGGAGTCAGCAGATAGCAGCGGCAGCTGGTGCAAGTGTTGATCGTAGAAGGGCCGATAAACGATGGTCACCTGGGACCCAGTATCCATCAGTATCCATCAGCGCCAAGGTGTAGATGCCTTCAATCACCACCTTGACGATGGCCGCTGGCCCTATTCAACTACTCATCGAGGACGGGGCCACTGCTTCGTCGGTCTGCGGAGTACACAGCATAGACTTGGCCGGTCGGGACCCCGTTTTCCGTAGGGAGGGGCAGTGCGCTCTAATGTGCCCCATTTCTCTGCAAGCATAGCACTGGAGATGACTGCGGTAGGAGTTGTCTCGGACTGAGCGTACAGACACCGGGTGCAAGGGGAGTCCCCTCAGTAGCTGGGTGGTGCGTAGCCCATCAGCATCCATCTTCTGCACCACCCCCTTCCTCACCAGGGTCCACAGGTCCAGATGCAACCGTCGAAGGAAGTCAGACACCATCTCTCCTTCTTTCTGGGCCAGAGCGTGGAACCTGGCCATTAGCGCAAAGGCATCCACAGGAACCCCATACACTTTGGTCAGACAGTGGATGATGCCAGCCGCGTCAGCATCCAGGTGGTCGTCCCGATAGCAGTGCACCATGTGGGACGCTGGGGCCCTCAGGCATTCAATTATGCGCTGCTTCCGGACGGCATCTGTGCATGACCATTCGGGTAGTACCTGTTCCGTGTGGTTCAGCCATTCCTCGAACCCGACTTCTACCAGTGGAGTAGGTTTGTCCCCAGAAAACGCCTTCAGTTTTCGGTATTGGAGGGACTGTGTAGTGTGGTGAATGGCTTCTGCTACTGGCTACTCCCAGCATGTGAATAGGCGTCTAGCCTTGACAGACTGGTTCTGCTCAGCATGGGCCTAATGGCCGAGGGAGTGAACGAAGTGCCTAGGTCCATTGCGGCGGGCCACCGGGGGTTCAAACTGTTCGCTGGGGTGCGATCAGAGCTGGTTTTGACGGTACCTAACGAGCCGGGGTATCCCCTCTGGGGTGTGGACGCAGCTAGTGGTTCGGTGGAATCCACCTGTACTATTGGACAGTGGATGCTGGGAGCCTCGGGCAGAAGTAATACTAAGGGCAGGGCTTTGGGGCATATGTCCTGGTCAGTGACCAATAGTATTTTGCGCCAGTCCTGTTCCCGGTCGTAATAGTGATCTTGCACTCGGGCAGTGTCCATGAGCGGGAGTTTCCTGACAAGATCGGCCACAGTGCCCAGGTAGAGGGTAGCGGGAACGTGTCCCAGGCCGAAGGCATGTGTCAGGGGAATTTCATGCCGTTGGGCCCACTTGCACACCTCAGGCTGCGAGGGCACAAACATGTCGGGAGAAAAAAAAATGGTTGCACAGTAATAAAAAAATATAGGGCACCCCAGGTCTGAGATCTCAGCAGCGCCTCCAAATGTAGCCCTTTTTCTGACACGCTAAAGCGACTACGGGTAACTGCACGCACCTGTGGCTCCAGGAGATCTGAGCCTCCGCTAGCTGGGAGCCTGGGGTATCACTTATAGCGCAGCGCCTCCACTTACCAAGGATCCCCATGATGTGAGATTCCCCTGGGCAAGAAACATATACACACACATGTATGATGCAACCAACTTTACTATATGCACAATAACCTTAGCACTCTATCATATTAATACACACACAGCATATAACCCAACACATAACCTATAACGCAATATGACCTTAACGCAGCTAAATGATAATGTCCTTATAACGTGAATGGCTCGGCCACGCACTTAATGAGTATTGTCCTGTACAGTAGTGGCTCAGCCACGCTCTTAATGAGTATGTCCGGGTTCCGCCATCGCGTGCCCCACACACCGTGTCCTTGCGCTAGTAGCTAGAATAACTCCGTGTATTAGGCCTTTGGTCACTCACTAGTGTCCTCAAAGAGTTACGCCTAAGGCGGGATCAGCGCCTGTTGACCGGTGTTGGTGCACTTAACGTAAATACCTTCCGGTCACGGCGATGACCGGTAATGCTTCGAAAAGGATCAGCCGAATCCTTGCTTGTCTTTGATGTCTGCAGTGCAGCTGTCTGGCCCCAAGCAGCTCACCAGCAAACCTGCTCCGCACGCTTGTCCCTAACTGTCTACAGAGTAAGGTGACTGATCGCTACCACTATGGGCGTCCCTGCAGCACAGCAACCTACTGTGGCTCAGGGGCTTCTCCTAAGGGCCTGCGGGGTAAAGCTAGCCTATGCAGGCGGGTCACGGACCCCTGCACGCATACACCCTCCTCATGGGAGTTGTAGTTCCTCAACAGAGCCTCTCTGCCTTGAGCTGCACAGACTCACAGCTATTGCATCAGCCTCTGCAACACTGTTGCAGACCTCCACATGACTCTCCTGAACAGAGTCAAAACACCAACTGAACACACACTGAACACACATATGAGGTTCCTACCACTTCCCTACACTAGTGACATGGTTTGCCCAGATAACATACCATACATATCCTGTTATAATTCAATGGGAATAAAGGAAATAATAGCACCAGATTAATCAAAGCAAAATGTCCAATTGAAAGCAATGGGATTTTTTTCTTTATCATCAAGGGGCATAGTCGGGACTGTACATGGCCCCGGCAAAGGTAGTGAGTCTGGTTTACCTGACTGGTGTTGACTGCCAGGCACCACTCTCCCTACTCTACGCTCAACAACATCTGCATTCACCTCTTCCTCCACCCCCACCTCTCAATAACTGTCAGGCAGGCCTGACTGTTACCCCAAAAACATCTTAGAGTTTCCATAGCGGTGTGGGTGCAGAATAACTTATCGACCAGAGTGAAATATGAAGCCTGTTACATCTGTACATATCACTGCCTGTGCTACTGGAAATATCAGTGGTTTAATGTTCATCACACTAGCACATATCTATACTGTACAAGCTCACTATGGCCAGGTTTTTTCAAGCCACAATGCAGGGAATACCACCCAGATCCAGCGGTAACTGCCATTTTAATCCATTGCAGGTTAAGCGGGATCGGGGTACAATACCCGGGATCTGGGCTTGATGAATTCTGCCCCTTTGTTATCACAGAGGTTTACCTTCATTAGCTCCTCACTCATCTGATTTGCTTCTGCAACTAGGGGCATCAGTTTAATGTAGTCATGGAAGACTGCGAGTACACTTGGATCAGGTTTGCCATCTTTATTATGCAGAGCACCTTAAGTGTAAAAGAAAAAATGACTCAAAAAAGGGACGCAAGCATAGGTAGCCGTACAATGTCAACTAACGGAGGATATTAGGCCCAACATACATAAAACATGATATGTATATTCATATTTATTCAAATATGCCATTTTTTTTTAAGTTGCTAGCAAACATGCAACTGTGCAAGTTAAGGTATTGACAGAAGCGCAGAGAGAGAAGACTTCCACAGAGAGTGCACTCAGACCCCAAGCAGAGTACAGGCATACCCCGCATTAACATACGCAATGGGTCCAGAGCATGTATGTAAAGCGAAAATATATTTAAACTGAAGCACTACCTTTTTTCCCCACTTATCGATGCATGTACTGTACTGTAATCATCATATATGTACATAACTGATGTAAATAACTCATTTGTAACAGGCTCTATAGTCTCCCCGCTTGCGCACAGCTTCGGTACAGGTAGGGAGCTGGTATTGCTGTTCAGGACGTGCTGACAGGCGCATGCGCGAGCTGCCGTTTGCCTATTGGGCGATATGTCCTTACTCGCGAGTGTACTTAAAGTGAGTGTCCTTAAACCGGGGTATGCCTGTATGTAGCTACTAGCGCGCAAGAGAGCCTGATTATGAATTAATGTAACTTCCTCAAGTAAGTTTGGAGGGCTACTGTGTGCAGGGTGATTGTTATAGAATAGTAGTCAAAGAAAGGTATTCCCAGCACATCAATGTGTCTCAGCTGTGTACTGGCTGCAAGGATATAGTCAGAAGCAATACTACCAACATATAGTGTCTAATTAAAATGCCGGGGGAGCGTGCGAGGCCTCTGTAACTCCCTCTTACCTTGTCTCCAGGGGCTTCTGGCAATGCATCGCCATGACAACGCGGTGTCAAATGACTGTAAGGGGGAGGGCCGCGAGCAGTGGGGGAGAGCCGGCACGGGGGCGCAAACATAAAAGTTTGCGCAGCCCTGGTCTAAATCACAATTATATTAAACACATTTGTACATATATAAAATAAATAATGCTAGTGGTGGCACCATATATGCCTCCCACCTGGGTGACGAAGACAGACAAGTGACATAAATCAAAAGGTACCAAAAAGGTAGGAGAGGTGTTTGATAAAGATCACTCCCTCAAAAAATACCCCAACATTAATGAAGATCATCCTCTAATTGGGTTCAGTACACTGAGTGTGTATATAGATGCCTTGAAGCACCCACATTCTAACCTCTAGGTCACCGTATGTAACTCTGTTTATGTTGAGATAGAATGTTAGGTAATATGCAAAGCTCAGTTTGGACAGTGGAACATTGACAGATAAAAAATATGATTTTTTTAGATTCTAAGGATCCGTTGGTGCCAATATTCTACTTTATACCAAAGGTACATAAAAACATTACACCCCCCCAGGTAGACCCATAGTTTCAGGGCTCAAATCATTGACTTCGAACTTTTTTCAATATATTGATTTTTTTTTCTACAGAAATATGTCTCTAAACTACCATCATATCTTAGAGATACAACTCACATGCTAGAGATAATTAAAGATATTCAATGGCAACCCCAATACATTTAGGGAACTTGTGATGTAACATCTCTATATACTGTTATAGAGCACCAATTAGGTCGTATAGCCATCTAGAGAATACTCGAGCAAGATCAAGAATTACCAAGAGATCATATAGACTTTTTCTTGGATGCCTTTCTCTATATTTTGGAGCACAACTACTTCTGCTTCGAGGGAAGTTATTTCCTACAGGTCTGTGGAATGGCGATGGGACCAGGTTCGCACCAAGTCACACTAACATCTTTATGGGAATGTGGGAGGAGGATTATATCTGGTCCCGCAATCCCTTTGGTGCGAATCTGGTGCTCTGGTGCCATTTCATAGATGGTGTGTTATTCATTTGGGATGGCACGTTACAGGATTTGGCCAGATTCATTGAGTATATTAATCTGAATCCCTTAAATCTGCAGTTCACTTCTGTAAACGATGCAAGGTAAATTAATTTTCTGGATTTAAACATCTTTATAGAAAGAGGTGATGTTCACACAAAAACATATACTGTAGGGATGTTGATGCGAACAATTATCTCTTGGCAACCAGCCATCACGATCCTAGTTGGATCCGTAATATACCTCTAGGGCAATTTCTAAGAGGAAATGCTCACAAAATTAGGTATTTCAAGAACAGGCAGATTAATTATCAACTACATTTCTAAGAGGAAATGCTCACAAAATTAGGTATTTCAAGAACAGGCAGATGAATTATCAACTACATTTCTAAGAGGAAATGCTCACAAAATTAGGTATTTCAAGAACAGGCAGATGAATTATCAACTAAATTCATTTATAGGAAGTACAAGAAAGGCCATATATCTAGTGCACGTGAAAAAGTAGAAAAAGTCAATAGAGAAGAATTAATAAAAACAAAAAGACAATGGAAAGATAATGACATGGATAAATTTAATTCTAAAATCCCATTCATTACGAATTATAATCTCATGGCCTCAGAAATCAAAATGATTGGTCGGGCAGGATTAGAGATGGTGCGTGTGACACCATCACGTCGAGCAGAGCGGGGGGAGACCAGGAAGAGTCCCTTTCCCCTGCTGACTCCGCATTACACAGACTCCACGTTAACGCCAACGGCATCATCAGTTGGAGCCCCGCGGTGGAGGCTGAACTGAAGAGACAGCACACCGGAGGAACTCAACTGAAGGAACCATCCAGGCAATCTACAACCAGGTTCATTATTATATAAAGCGTTTAAAGGATAAATTACATTGTGAGCCGCACTCCTGGTGTCTGTTTTATATGTTTTATTAACTTTTTATTTTTGTGTGGATCTGTACTATGTTTTTCTTTCTTTTTCTCTTTTAATATCACTGGGACCACTTCATACTAATTTTATCCATCCACCATCAATTGGTAATTACGTCTCAGAACATCTGTACAGTGTGAGTTTTTTTATAAATCCAGATTATTGTCTGCATTTACATTCACTACATAAAGGGTGCATTTATTCACTTTTCACACTTCAGGTGATCTTCTACCAATATACTATACCCTCAAAGTATTTCTCCTGTTTGGTGTCATAAAATAACTATAGTCTAATTATGAGCATTGGTCTACTGTCATTGTGATTATATAATCAGTGGGGTATTAACCAAAGGAAAACATTGAACAAGCACAAAGTGTGCCTCTATACACTGTTTTCTTTTGTTATATATTTCACTGAGCACCGATTGAGGAAGAACAGCGCCGGGGAGGACAATCTTTTTTCGCTAAGGAGCAACAAAGGATCTGGACAATCCTCGTGACCTCCTGGCTGCAGGACTTCCGAATCTTTGGAGGTGCTCATTTATCTCACCGTTATTTATTTAAGTATTATCATTTGTATTTGTATTCATTTCATATCACTTGTACTGTATTTCATGCAAGTGTATCTCACATTATTAGGGGTATAGCGCTGAGGTTGGGCTTCTAGTAGCTACATACTCTACTTGAGGTTTGCGGTCACTCTTTGGAAGTCTTCTCTCTCTGAATTTATGTCATTTAACCACTTCCCTATGCACCCCACCTCCAGATATTATCCCCTTATTAGTTTACAACTGTAGCAGGAGTACACCTCTCTCTGTCTTAGTTTCAAGTTAAGATAGTGTATGCACATATATACATATATCTCTATTTGTATTGTGCCATCCATCCAACATAACATGAGATGTAATACATAATGGCAATACGCTCGTCAAACATAAAAGTACACATTAGGAAATGGAGTCCCTTCCCCCAGTCTAAGTGGAATGTAGGAAAAATTTGCAGAGACAGTTCGAAGGGGTTATGGTAAGTGCATTTGCAACAGGGAAGTACTGTGAGCTATGTACTGAAATTAAAGAGGTGAATTTTGAGACGGGTCTCAAAGGTGGAGAGAGAGAGTACTTGGCGGGTATTTAGGTAAAGGGCATTCCAGATGTGTGGGGAAGTAAGCAAGAAAGGTTTCAGGCGGAAGAGGGATTTAGATACAAAAGGGCTAAACCATGGACATCTTGAGCTCAATGCAAGAGTTAGTAGAGGATTGGGAAATACTGTACTATTTAAAGGGGCAAAATAACATTAGCTGGGCACCACGCGCCCTACGATCAATATCCTAAGGACTGGCTGTATCTTTCTTTATTTTTACACCTTTTAATTAAGTGTATTTTAGTGTTTTTTAAGTGTTTTTAATGGTTTAATAAAGCTACTTGCAGTCTATTCCATCTAAGACTTTACCTTGTTTTGTA
Organism: Ascaphus truei; assembly: GCA_036426205.1. Lineage (NCBI taxonomy): Eukaryota > Metazoa > Chordata > Amphibia > Anura > Ascaphidae > Ascaphus > Ascaphus truei. The sequence goes on along the minus strand of CM071570.1, from coordinate 118,383,533 downwards.
CCACCATCAAGGAGGGGCTACCTGCTATTCTTCTTATACTTGGAAACTAGCACTGAAGTCCTAAGAAGAATACAAAGATATTTTTATGTGTGCTTGCTCACACGAGGCCGTGTGAGTATTACCCTAAACCTTCATTTTTATATTTCCACCCCCACCATCTCTCCATGTCTCAAGGACACAAAACATTGAGACCATATATGTAAGAAAAGATACCTTCCCCAGGATTGCACTCACACTTGCCCGTGTGAGTGACTGCAGTTTTTGCTGCTTTTTATTTATTTATCACAGTCTGAGACTTATCACTACCACATGTATTTTCCCTAAAATATTTGTTTATATATCTGTTTGCTCTGAGGGGGATATCCCAACTGAAAGCTGTCGGCGAATCCAAGAAGAGATCCGGACCTGAGGAGAAAGTAAACCACTCCAGCAGAGACAAAGAAAAGAAGACCGCAAAGAAACTTTGTTGTGAAAGCATTTACACAAGGCCGTGTAAGTGTGTTTCTATTTTATTTATTACTCCCACCATTATCTATTAGAGGTCATATACACCATAGTAAAATTCCTCAACCTGTGCTCCCCCTTTCTTTCTGTATCCCTGTACCAACAAGGATCCTGGATAGATCCTATTGGGGTCAGAGCCACAGGAAGAGACGACGAAACTGAGGGGACCCTTGTATATGTTTTCAAGGTTGTAAACATCTTGTTATATTTCCCCTGTTATACATTTTGGAGGGAGCACCCGGGTTTTTCCTTGTTCCAGTGTGGGGAAGTAAGCAAGAAAGGTTTCAGGCGGAAGAGGGCTTTAGATACGAAAGGGCTAAACCATAGACATCTTGAGCTTAATACAAGAGTTAGTAGAGGATTGGGAATTACTGTACTATTTAAAGGGGCAAAATAACATGTTATCAATGTAATCGCCTTCCTCAGAAGTAAAAACAGTTAACCTAATACTGTTGTGTAAAATGAATACGTTATTATTTTCACTGGGTCCTGTGAATTCTTTTTATTATGACAGAGTGATGGTGCAGATCAAGGCACTAAACACTGAAAGTAATCACTAACTATAAAGTGATAAACTGAAGGGGGGCGTGGCCAGCAGCCGAACTGGGAAGCCGCACAGCCAGAGAGCTCCGTGCGGCTCCAGTTTAAAAACGACCAATAATACCCCTAAAATCGCCCAAAAAGTGGCGAAAAAGTGCCCCACAAGCAGGGGAGACTAACCCGCACCTCGTGAGGCCCCATGGCGGCAAACCGAGCGAGCGACAAGCGCTCGGGAGAGCCGGAGTCCCAGAGCCCCTGCAGCCGAGATTTTCAAGATGGCCGCCGGACGGAACTGAAGGAGACCTGCAGCGGCGGCACTCAGCCTGAACGGCGAGGTAGGAGAGGAAACGGGGGGGGAGCCCAGCATGACAGCAACCAAAACAACTGACCCAACAAGTGTGGGAGAGAGAGAGGGCAGCCACTGCATAATAGCTGGGCTGGGGAAACGTGGTGCAGAGGTTACCTAGTCTGCACACTTAAGGAGAGCTGGCAGAAGTGAGTCTGCCCCCCCCCTAGCCCTCACACCCGACCCACCTAAGAGCAACTTCGGCCAAGAGTGAAGGTACCAGTGGGTGAAACTCCCTCCCAACAAGTGTCCACAGCAAACAGACATGAAACCCCAAAGCAAAGAATTAAAAAATATAATATAATGTCGTCTCCAAGTATGGCTGGGTAAACATGGAGCTTTGCAGCCCCGCCAGCATTTAACCACTGAATAACACCCTTCTGGCCCGAAAATCATCACCAAATTCGGCTCGCAGAATAGACTTAACGACAGAGAATGTCTAAGCATAAAAAAGAGGCAACCCCAGGCGTCTCTAGATACTTCTCGCCGCCTCAGAAGAGAGCTGAGGAGTCGGGCGAAAAACAAGATGGCGCCAGAGCACGTGATGCAGCGCTGACTGCAGACACCCGGCAGCAACTGAGCGCGAGCCCGGGGTCTGAGGAACCAATTACCAGAGCATACATGGAGGAGCTCTTTAGTGCAATGCACTCCAAACTACACATATCCTTACAGGCGGATATCAAAGAGGCCATCAGGGATATCAGGTAAGATAATGCGAGCCTGACGACGAGAGCAACGGAGACGGAAAATAAAATGGAGGATTCCCTCACAAGGCAGACTGCAGCAGAGGAAGAAATCATACGGTTAGGAGATACTAACCCTCAAAGAAGGTCTAGAAGACCAAGAAAACAGAGACAGACGGCAGAACTTGCGCGTTCGTAATGTCCCTGAAACAATACCACAAGAGAATATCAGACCTTACTTAATCGAACTATTCACTATGATTTGCGGAGATTTAGCTGAAAAGGACCTCGAGATGGACAGAGCCCACTGAGCCCTGGGGCCGAAATCGGATGATCCGAAACGCAAACGCGATATCATCGTGAGGATGCATAGCTTCTCTGCTAAAGAACGGATCATAGCGGCCTGCAGAGAGAGGGAATCTATAGTCTTCCATGAAGAAACCCTGCTGATGTTCAACGATCTTTCGCAGCTAACCATCATCCGCCACAAGGAACTGAAGCCCCTTACAACTCTAATGCAGGAGAAAGCGATAAAATACCGCTGGGGGTTCCCTTTTAAATTGATTGCCAGCAAGGGGGGAAGATTCCTGACTATACGCCACCCAGAGGATATGGATCCGTTTGCCCGTGCGTTGGGCCTGACTCCCCCTCCATCATGGTCGACCGAACTGCCGAACCACGGCCCCAGTGAGAACAGAGGAGGCCCAGAACGGGCGTCTGCGAGAATAGCTGCCCATTATCAGAATCAAAACAGATAGCCATCTGCTGTCCACGATGAGACTCGACTTGAAAGAATGGAGATGCCACTAACTGCCTAGATGCTCTGGCTCTTGCCGACCCGCGGACCCCGGAGATGCAGCCCTCTTTGTTCCTGCAACCAACTGCACCAGCACGCCTGTTGAAAGAAGCGGGAGCCCCGTTGGGCCCCTGCCGTTGGGTTTTTCTTTTGGGTGGGTGGAGGGCCCGCTTGAGCGAAGATTTCACCTGGTAGCCAGATCTGCACACAAGGACCGTCTCACCACCCCGGAGAGAGAGCCGAACCAAAGCGCCAGTCTCAGGAGCGGACGCATCGCAGGGTTTGTTGGGTGGGGGGGAGGGGGGGGAGACAGGGGACTATCACTGCTTTATGCCTCGCCGTCGGCGATCCAGGGACTCCCCTCCCCCCCCCGCGCTCGGCCCAAGGCCCATTAAAGGTGAACCTGAGTAGAGGCCCTGGACCCCCAAGCAATCCTGAGGCGAAACCCCCAAGCTTAGATCCAGGGCTCATGTTTAAAATCTGGACCAGATTTTGCCAATGTTTACATTCAGGACTATGGTTGCCACAATGTTGAAGTTGTACACACTGTCTGTAGATGCGTGCACATGTACAGGGAACACAGGATGTACAAACTCGGTCCCCCTGCTCCCTGCCCCTCATCTCCCCCCTCTCCTTCTCCCCCCCCCCCCCTCCCATGTTCCCGGTCCCCCCCCCCCCCCCACCCTCCCTTGTTTCCCCCCCCTCAGAGGTTAGAACCATAGAATGTCACCATGTGTCTACTAACTACTGTACCCTGCTATGGGCATGAAAATGCAGCAGTAATTTAAAGATGCAGATTGCTGTTCACTTACACTTACCTCATATGTATCCATAAAACATGACGATATACTGTGGAAACCAATTGTTAACACTGCATCCATATATGTTTTTGCACCATCTTAACCTGATATATTGAAAGGTACTATCAAGAAATGTTTTAAATGGCTGAAAATGTATGTGAATCCTGCTCCCTAGGCCTTCTATCCATGGATGAGCCTGCCCCCACCCCTCCTCCTCCACCCCTCCTCCCTCACCCCACCCCCCCTCCTCCCTCACCCCACCCCCCCCCCCCCCCCCCCTCGCCCCACCCCCTCCTCCACCCCAAATCCGTTCCCAAAAATCGTCGGCACCGGACTCACTCCCCGAGGGCCTTCAGCCCAATAACCGGTTAATAGTTACACCGGTTGTAACTCTTCAGGCCATATCAAGGCCTAGTTTATTCTCTCTATCACCTGCTGGTACTGTCCCAGCAGGCCCCTCCTCCCCCCTCCTTCCCCTCTCCTGCACCTACCCCCCTTGCCCTGGTCGGTCAAGTAAGACTCACCTCCACGAGCGTCTTGACAGTGCTAATACCCTTCCTAAGAACAGACAAACACATTAAAAGCAAACCCCATGGCTAACCAATCAGCTATCAAACTGGTCTCTCTGAACGTAAAAGGTTTACAAAATAATCGGAAGAGGAGGCTAGCTCTTCAAGAACTGAAGAGCTTAAGGGGAGATATTGTATTCCTCCAGGAGACGCACTTCACGTCCCAGGATCCGGCCAAAACTTTTCAAAATGCGTTCCCAATGAGTTATTACTCGTCATTTAGCACTAAAAAAAGAGGAGAAGCAATTTTAATTCGCCAAGGCACTCCATTCATTCTAACAAAAATAACAACGGACCCAGAGGGTAGATTTCTAGTGGTGTATGGATCTTTGGCAGGCTCACCGGTCGCTCTGATCAACCTTTATGCACCTAATGAAAACCAAACCGTGTTCTTAAAAAAAGTATTAGAAGGGGTGGACCCTGAATACTTGTCCTCAATAAAATTAGGAGGAGACCTAAAAATGGTATTAAACCCCATTGAAGATAAATCATTCAACCCGGGCTGCTTGCCCTCCGCTCAATCACATAGAACTGGGAAAAAATTTAAAGGAATAATTAAAGAGTTCTCTCTCATGGATATATGGAGAATCCACCACCAAGGACAGAAGGACTTCACCTATTACTCCCCCCCTTACCAGACGTACTCACGTATCGACTATTTTCTTGCTACCAAGAACATTCTAGAGGCCGCCACTAACTTGGACATCGGACCGATAACTTGGTCGGACCATGCCCCAGTTACCTTGACACTTTCAATACCATTTACAAAAACGGTCACTTACAATTGGAAATTGAATGACTCCCTATTAAATGATATCAAAGTAGAGAAAGAAATCAAAAAAGCCCTCCAGGAGTATTTCAATATTAATTGTGGTTTAGTGTCATCCCCAACAATTTTGTGGGAAGCACATAAGGCCCCAATTAGAGGTAAAATAATCTCAATTGCCTCCCACAAAAAGAAAGTTAAAATGGAGAGGACAAAAATATTAATAGACAAAATTCTCGATTTGGAAAAACAACATAAAGCAAACCCCTCAACAAAAAAAATATACACATCTGACTACTAATAGAACTGAGCTTAAACAAATTCAATTGGAAAATTTAGAAAAAGCCCTTAAATGGACTAACCAAAAATATTACGATAAAGGCAACAAGGCCAACAAACTTCTGGCTAGCAAGTTAAGAGGAGTGCAAAAAAGATCCCACATAACGGCGATCAAGAATACGTCTGGTGAGGTAATATATAACGAAAGAAAAATAGCCGAAGAATTCACCAAATTCTATACCAAATTATATAATCTAAAGACACAGGGTAGGGATCCAGAGCCCAATAGATTAGAGGTAATCACAAAATACCTTGATGCTTGCAACCTTCCCACACTAACAGACTAAGACAACTCCGCCCTTAACTCCAAAATTTCAAAAGCAGAATTGACAGCAGTGGTGAAAACACTGAAAACCTCCAAAGCCCCTGGCCCAGACGGGTTCACTAATGCCTATTATAAAACGTTTTTACTCATACTGTCCACACATCTACTGAATATGTTTAATTCATTCATGGAGGGAAACCCAATTCCCTCGTCAATGTCACTGGCAAACATTGCTATTATACATAAGGAAGGGAAAGACCCTATGCAATGTCTGAGTTACAGACCAATTTCCCTCCTGAATAACGATCTTAAACTTTATAGCAAGATCCTGGCTAACAGGCTAAATCCAATACTACCTAGGTTAATAAATCTGGACCAAGTGGGGTTTGTCTCGGGGCGTCAAGCCTCGGACAATACTCGCAAAATAATCAATATAATTGATCATGTACACCTCACAGGCACCAAGGCAATGCTTCTGAGCTTAGATGCAGAGAAGGCATTTGATAGAATTGATTGGCTATTTCTCAATACCACAATGGAAAATTTTTGGCTTTAACGAATCCTACTGTATCTAACAGGGGTCCGCACCCTATACCAAAATCCATCGGCCCTCGTAAGATTGCCAGGTGGGAACACCGAAAGATTCCAAATCAAAAATGGGACGAGACAGGGTTGCCCACTATCCCCCCTCCTCTTTGCACTCACTATCGAGCCTCTGGCGTCAAAAATACGAAACAATATAAATATCCAAGGCATAGAAATAGGAAAAACAAATTACAAGATCTTGCTTTATGCGGACGATATTATCTTGTCATTATCCAGACCCCAAACTTCCCTTCCTAACCTTCAAAGGGAACTAGGAGATTTCGGCAAAATATCTGGATACAAGATAAATAGTGATAAGTCTGAAGCCCTTAACCTTAGTCTTTCAGAATCAGAAGTGAAATTGCTCAAATTGAATTTCAGTTATAGATGGAGTTCTTCATACATTAAATATTTGGGAGTGAATGTATCAAAGAACTACCAATCCCTATATCAGTATAATTACCCGGCTCTGTTTGGCAAAATCAGGAGAGACCTGGATAAATGGGAAGGTTACCAGATTTCTTGGATCGGAAGAATGATATCGATAAAGATGAACATACTCCCTAGATTATTATATTTTTTTCAAACTCTCCTGGTCCACGTTCCTGGTTCTGAACTAAAGAAAATCCAAAACAGATTCTTCAATTTCATTTGGCAGGGCAAAAGACCCAGGGTAGCCAGGTCGGTACTGTTGGCATCTAGAGTGAGGGGAGGTATAGGTGTCCCTGACATCTCCAAATATTACCAGGCAGCTCAACTTAAACAAGCAGCCGTATGGAACGCTGACCCTGAACACTGATGCTGGCTCAAAATAGAGTCACACTATGCCAAAATGCCTTCTCTGCAAGCGTGCCTATGGAGCCTGGATAGGGGAGATATGCATCTCAACAAATTCAAACTGGGAGCGATGAGCCATAACTGGGAAGTCTGGCTTAAAGCCAAGACTAAGTACAGACTTGCGTCCCCCAGCTCACAACTCACACCAATTTTTAATAACCCCAAATTCCCCCCCGGATGCGCTTCCAAATTATACGAACAATTCAAATCAAAGGGGATCAGGGTGATCGGAGACATTCTTAGCCTGGGGAAACTCTTGAGCTACCAAAATTTACGTACTAAATACGATATACCACAATTGGACACATTCAAATATCTCCAAATTAAACACTTTGCCCAGAAGATACCCCCGAATCCAGAATTTCCCCCTCTCACTAAATTCGAGAGACTATGTAGAGATAGCTCTCAACAAAAAGGGCTAATATCAAAAATTTATACAGAATTGGAAACATCAGCAGACCCTCCGACTCATGACTACATGCAAAAATGGGCTGCGGACCTGAATTTAGTTATCAACAGAGAGGATTGGGAAGACATTTGGGAAGTAGCCTCAGGAACTTCCATATGCACCACAACCAAAGAAAACATTTACAAAATAATGTTCTACTGGTACCTCACTCCAGTGAGGCTAAAACAAATCTACCCTCTGGCTTCTGATTTATGTTGGAGAGGCTGTGGACAAAAGGGTGACATGGCCCACATCTGGTGGACGTGTCTGGAAATTAAGAAGTATTGGGAAAGGGTCCAAATTCTATTAAAAGAGGTTACTAGCCTCGACCTACCTATTGATCCACTGACCTACCTACTGGCCAGGCCAATGGAAAAAAATTGACCGTCCAGTGAGGAAATTGGTCTCCTTCATCCTCACAGCGGCGAGATGTGAGGTTGCGGCCTCCAGGAAGAAAGTGTCCCCACCCTCCATGACTAAACTAAAAAACAGGATAAATGAAGTAATGCTTATGGAGAAGCTAACCGCGCACCTTAAGCAAAAAACGATAGCTTTCTATAAAATCTGGGAGCCATGGATAATCATATAGAACGAGTCAAGCTCACTAAGGAAGAAACAAGGAGATAAGGCATTATGGATAAGGAAGCGTTTGACAATCAGTACCTCTATGAAGTTCGTCCAAAAGGGACACCAGAGACCAGGGTAGACACTCCCCCCCCCCTCCCCCTCCCACTCTGTCCTCTCTCTTTCTCACCTCCCCCCTCTTTCTCGGGCAACAGGTCTTGCCATCCTTTCCCCCCCAAAAAATACAAAAATGTTTCTGTATTAGGCTATGCATATCATTCCTTGTATGTACATTTTATATCTGCCTAATAAAAAAGTTTGGAAAAAAAAAAAAAAGTGATAAACTGAAAATCCAATATCAAACGTGAAACGTGATTTGAGTGAATAAATAATGCCAAATAGCGTGATAAATTATATGTTGTAACTCCCTGCTCAAACCCTCTGGCAGGGACTGTCTTCACTGGTCCCCAGAAGGTAGATACGTTTTCTCACAACCCAGGGGGAGCATGTGGAAAAAAAACAACAAAAAACAGCGATCTACAGTAAGTGCAGATGGAAAACTTTGTGTGGGTTAATTTCACAGGATGTCTAAGAGTGTATGGCTTCGTCAGGAGTATGAAACGCGTAGAGTAGTACCGCCCAGAGGAGGAGAGGATTGGTGTCGAGTGACTGCCCATCACAGAAGCCCTATCGGAAGTGACGTGACGCTCTGGAGACCGCAGCGGAGGGAGTCGCAGGCACTGCAGTGAGCGATCAGGCAGCAGCCAGCTGTTTGCGGGAGAGCTGACAGGACGCAGAACGGAGGCGGCGGGGTGAGCCACGGCAGTATCCAATCCACACTTCTTTCACATATTATGTGATACAATAAAAAATTATTAAAACAGCATGTAAGTGCACATTTTTATAACCTACATAAAAGACCAACCTTTATACCATTGATCTGCACTATGGATATGTTCTTTTGTTTTTGCATTTAACCATCGCACTGATTACCTGAGGTGGAGTGTATCAACGCCTGGATATAGGAGTAACACATATTCAAGCTACCAGCTGTTGCCCATATACTGTACCACTTTCATCTTGTGAGTAGGCTGCACATACGAGCCAAGACATCCTGGGAAATTAACCCACACAAAGTTTTCCATCTGCACTTAGATTGCTGTTTTTTGTTGTTTTTTCCACATGCTCCCCCTGGGTTGTGAGAAAACAATTCTTTTTATTAGACATAAGAACGTATTGCTCCATTCAGCCTTAAACATGATTCCTGTGTAGAAATATCAATCATACTAAACAGTGGAGAGAGGCGGGAGAGGGGGGTGGGGAGGGTGTTGGGAGCACTGTCAAAGCATTGTAACACATATTACAGAAAACACCACACATACTGCTCGTTATAGTTAGTTACTTATAATTAGGTGGGAGAGTGAGAGAGTGAAACAAGCTGGTGCACAGTTAAAGAAAAGGGGATCGATTGTGTACAACATTACTGTTCCAATAACCCCCTTGTTCCTTCAAAGCATCCAGAGAAGAAAAAGGAATAAAAATGCCCCCCCACTTGTAATGCCTGGCTCCATCTACCACGACATTGCAAAGAAATTCCCATGTGAAAAAAACAACAATAAAAAAGCACTTGTGTGCAAGGAAATGTGCTCTTTTGTTTAACTCTGTCAGCAGGGTCTGTCTGCAATGCATTGCTACTGCTACCTTCTCTGGCAGCAAAGGGGTTGAAGAGGTACTACAGGGCTTGTGTTAGGACGCCATTTTGATGATTCTTAAACGACTGCAGCGTGATGGGCCAACTTCATACGTACCCAGTTTATCCACACTAAAGCCTTCAGCTGCTGCCAGTTCAGCCTGAAAGAAGTCATGGTCGAAGCGGCTGGTATCATCAGTGCCACGCTCAACAGGAAATCCGATGTAAAGATAACCGCTGTTGGATCCCAGGACAATACGATCCTAAACAGATGAGAGAGGTGGGCATGGGCAACTCTATGAAACATCTGCATGCAGGGGATAAAAATGTATTTACCCTCCACCAGTGGCAGAACAATAGCCAGTGCAGTTCTGTAGGTGCCAGTCAATAATGGGTTCTTTCCTTGCTTGTCGTTTGGTAAGCCTCTATGAATTCTGGAGCCATGGCTTAAGGGGACAGGGTCAGAAAAAAGTTTTCACTGGGTCCCGTCAATCCCTAGTTCCATCACTACTCAAGCCCACAGCCAAAGAGGAGGACCCAAGGTTACAAAACGCATGCGCCATGTTCCAAGATTGGATCTTCCACTTCAGAGACAAGTGCCTTACATGCCAAGCCACTTGCTTCATATCAATTTTCCGAAAAATGGCCCGATCCACCGTTGTGGCAAATATAGAACCAGTCCCATAATGTAGTTTGATCATATTTTGTCCCATAACATGAAATATATATCAAAAACATTGCCTCACACAATAAAAAAAAGGAATGTCTCAGTTTAGTTTTGAGCAGACTGACAAATATAAAGGGATCAAGCTCAAATGGAACAAGTATATGCACATCCTGAAATCAATGCATCAAAGTAATATACAGTATAGTGGCTGGTTGCTATTTCATCACTTCCACCAACAAGCGACATGAGCAAAAGGGCAAATTATGGAAGGAGTTGCATGACTCAGGCAGCACACTATGCCTGATATGTATTATTTTGAGTGCTATTTTTTTTTGTCTTAGCTCAGGCTTCACAATTGTAATTACAGTATGAGTAAACATTATCCCCTTTGTGGTCAGGTGGCCTGTAATGCTCTGAAATGCATTGTGGGTCCCCCTGGAAGCAAATGGGACAATGTCTGCAAAAAGTTTGCATCGAGTGCAAACAAAATTCCCATTTGCGGCAGATAGAACAGTATGTGACTGACACTGCAGGCTTTTAATATAGTTTGTCGGACAATTAGACCACATTACCTACCAGATGCTGCAGCTTGGTGTTCATAACAATAGGCACGCCGTTAATAATGACTTTTGCTTTACCATAAGGTTTAACAACCACCTTATTCTCAGTGTTGATAAAAATGGCATGCTTGGGCAAAATACTAAGAGGAAACACAAAACAGCGTTGTGACAGAAGCATTCAACAGCATTGGAAATGTATATTGGAGCACTTAAACAAGATCCATTAAATAATCTTCAGTAATTAACTTCAACATGTTCCTGTTTAATAATGTTTACTCACATCCCTTCTCTGTAGCTTTTCAGTAGAACCAATGCTTTTGATACATGGTAAACCTGGATTAATTTGCTTAGATGTAGCCGAGTCCCCTACCCTGTCTCCGGTGCGGGGATCTGCCCAGCTATCACCCGGAGCTTCGCGCGATTGGGAGATGGGGGTGGCCATTTTGTGAGTCACGCATGCGCAGAGTGGCGAGGCGCGCATGTGCAGTAAGGAGTGAGGTGGCCATTTTGGCTTTGGCTCCGCATATGCAGCAGCGGGACTACATGTCTCAGAATCCTTAGAGGGAGGGACTGGACACATGGGACTGTCCCAGCCAATGGGATTCACGCAGGAGAACGGAACAGAATATCCTCCGTGTGCGGGGCCTCATGCACAGTAGTTCTGACAGAGGCACCGAGGTGACAGGTAGTGTCCAGGGAGCAGTAGCTTCCTGGGCTAGGCCTAGACCTTGCCCCCTAGGCCCTGAGCCATATCAGAGTCAGTGTTGTAGGGAAGGCCCCATATAGGGACGCTCCCCTTTATACTAGAACGGTACTACTGCGCTGGTGACCGGATGGCCATGCAGCGCCCTGCAGCCTGGGACCACGTCACAGGATCCAGAGACATTGTGTGAGACCCTCCGGCTGGTGCTCACACTGCGAGGAGGATCAGGACCCTTTAGGAGAGAGGGGATTTGTGTTGGAGGCCCCGCTACGTGGGACCCGCTCCAACTCACCACGCCAAGCAGCACCTGGGTACTGGAGTACGAAGGCAGGTACCCAACGTGCACCTACATCTACAGGGGTTAGCGCTACCTCACATTTGGGTGGGATTACTGGGACAGGACACCAGGGGTTATTGGTGCCACAGCACCCACAGTACTTTGGGGGAACCACCATGTGTTGGGTCGCTGGGGTTATACTGTGGGCACCGGTTATTGTATGTTATCTGTGTCAGTATGTGTGTACAGCAAAGCTTAGTTATATACATTGTGGTGTATTACTTATTACTGTGTATCGGTTCCTGTGAGGGGTTATCTGCCCACGCTGGGATCCCTCATAGGTGGAGGCGCTGCACGCAAAGGGAAAGAGCTCACCCGAGGCTCCCAGAGGCAGAGGCTCAGGCCTCCTGTGAGCAGAAAGGTACAGCAGCACGCGTAGTTGCCCGTGTTGTTCCCTTAGGCATAGGGAAAGAGGGCTACATATACTTAAAGCAACATATTATCAATTCCCAAAAAGTTTTCTTAGTAGATCAATGAGTTTGAATTTATAAATGTTTGGTGATTTCAAGTAAATAGGGGCTTTTGTTATTATTGCTAAATTATGGTCAGTACTAAGATCACATTATGATTTCACTGTGAAAATCTTTCATGTATATTTACAGTCTTCCCTAATAGATATAACACTTTTGAAGATGTTATACACATTTTGCATAGACTCGTACATACCCTAAGCCTCTTAGGGTTATTGAATTTGAGGCTGCCTGGCCAACGTCAGATGATCCTGAAAGAAGAGACGTATTTATAGCTCAAATGTTTTACAGTGGACGTTCTGTGCTTCTGTGTCTCTATAGCTCCTATTTTATGACTACAATATGTAATTTGAAATTATAATTTAAAATCAATGCCATTAGGCTTAGAAGTGAATCCATAGAGGTGTTCACTGCTTCACTTTGATATAACTGGACTTTACCAAATTGCTCAGAAATAGCCTAATTATAGAACACACCCAAAAAACTTCCAAGAAAGTATAGGCAGTGGCTGAGGTAAAGAGTATGGCCTATAAGTAATATGCTCTGAAAACTTCATCCTGGTGCTGAAAAATATATTAGCTCCATTCAAATGAATAGAAGTACAGTAAAATCTTCTCCACATGTTCTATAAAGGAGTGTTTGGGGATGTACTGTACAGCATACAAGTCACTTGGTACTTGACAAAAATAGGCCCCTCTCTCCTGATATTTGAGAGTCTGGATGGGAGCAACACCACCTTTAGGTAAGATGCACTGACATTAAGCCTATGCAAATGAGATATACAGCGGACGTTATTTTTCCATATAATTAGATTTGTAGATATACGTTCAACTTGGAAAATAATGTCCATTACTGTTTTAGGTAACGTCACTTGTCCTGATCTAATGGACCTTAGTGCATCTGTGTCTTTTTTGCTGTTCCGTGTGTGACTCTAAACAAAAATGCTTACTTTGTGCAAATTCATAGCTTTTGCAACAAAAAAAAATATCACAATCTGCCATTTCTAAAGGGCATAACTATGGATTTGTTCACAAAAATGAAATATATGCATCTCAGTGAAAAGGACTTTTAATGGTAGTGTTGTTAAAATTATGATGTAATACTTATTGCGGAATGCAAAAAAATCCCACGTTTTCCAGAGAATGGTTCTCATTTTATATTTATACGTGCGAGTCTGAGTCTTATATGCAGACAAAGGGTTCTATTTACTTACATCTCCTGGAGACAAAATTGTGGCAACACCAGTGCACAAACAGACTTATCAAAGAAAAGTAATCCCATGGAAAGCAATTGGAGATTTTCCTTTAATAAATCTGGTGCAGTTGAGAGACTTTAGTAATAAATAACCCCCCGAAAGGAAAGAGAGTAGGACACGCTGTACCATCCTGTATGAAGTGTTTAAGTACTCCAGAAAGCTGCGGGTCCACATTAATGTTCAAGAGGTAAGGGTACGACTGCATCATGTGTCTTTCCTGGAAAAGAGATTGGACATGTAGCATATCCGCTGAATAGCAAACACGCAGGCTACATCAACAAGCCACACACAGATTACGAGTTGTTGTAACTAATACGACATACTAATGCTAAAAGAAACAATAATTAAAAGGTAGGTCATTTCTTCTGTAGTAAGTGTTTATCCAGGTATAATTCACATATTGACCGATTGCATGTATCGCAAACTATAAAAGGTACATAATCTCCTAGGGTTAACACTGCTACACTTATTCTATACAACTGGTTATAAAAGATTCAGGACCAACCATAAAATAAGCTCAAGCTGTGGATAGTTGTAACTTCAAAGTTTCCACTGGAGTAGTTAATGTACTGTATGGGAAGTATACATGGTATACTGTACATCTACTTTGCAGCTGGGATGACACTGGTAGTCTGAGTATCATTTGATACAGCAAGAGACTAGTCAGGAGAGTACTGCAAGTCTGTACAACAAGGACTAGCCCCTTTGCCCAGTAAAAACCAGAGCATCCATACCAAGAAAGCACGTGGAAATTGGAGAATATATTTAGTCTCTGTGGAATCCTCATCCGTTACATATAAAGCAGCAGCAAGTCCAAGGATGTGATGGTCAAGTTAAAAGCTATAAAGCAGCTTTTAAAAAATAAAAATAAAAAATGACAATGATGGGCATCTTTTAAAGACACCAGAAATAAATCTTCTACTGTTCATTATTATTTCCTCATGGCAGGAAAACACAGATATCCCCCTCATAACATTTGACTCCTCAAAAGTGGACTATTTAGAACAACCTGGATGGTGCGAGCCCGTAGAAGCCGATGCAGCGATAGATTGTTTGTCAGCGGGCTGAAAGCAGCTTTGCACATTCTAGAACATGCACCTGTGTGATTGCAGCAAACTGCTGCTCCCATTCCTTCCGGGCCTCCTGCAGCTGATGCTCCCAAGTCATCTGCATCGTCTGGATACGCAGCTCATTCTCTTTGAGCAAACAGTGCAGCTCCTCTGAAAACAAATGCAAATACAATTGCAAAATAGTAGTGTTTCCCTGAGCAAGTGGTATCTTATTTCAGTGCGTGTGCAACAAATATGATAATCCAATGGAAGCTTTCATGTGAAACAAGTTTTTTTTAAATAATATAAGCCCCTCAGAAGACCACAGTGTGAAAACCACTTAACTCTGTATGCAAACATTGGAGCCAAGTGCAGCTTGAAGCTACAATGCCATTAGGCAACATACCATGGATTTGCATTAAAAAAGCATAAAACATTTTGTGTAACATTTGTAATAAAGAAATAAATTAGCTGTTCATTTTCAAATGTAGGCTTCCAAATCCTCGTGTTTAAACCATTGTTTTGCTTGTGAGTACAATGCCACTTAACATTCTTTTGATCATGTTCAAATTACTATATCTGCTTTTGCTTCAGCTGTTCTACAATAACAACGCATATGTTTGCCCTTTGGAAGCTGCAATGCAGACCAAAGAACCAGAGATGGCTGCATGAATGCCTATGCAGTATAGCCAAGTCCTTTGCTATTCTACCAAGGCAGAACCACTACGACAGTACTGCTCCGATACACTATGCCAGTACTACTCCGATCCACTATGCCAGTACTGCTCCGATCCACTATGACAGTACTGCTCCGATCCACTATGCCAGTACTTTCCCGATTCACTATGACAGTACTGCTCCGACCCACTATGCCAGTACTGCTCCGACCCACTATGCCAGTACTGCTCCGAACACACACACACACACACACACACACACACACACACACATATTTAGCGCCGGTCGCGGCGCGAAAAGATTATTTTCCCCGTTTTCCCCGCTCCCTGTCGGCTCTCCTCTCCAAGCCGTGCTCGGCCCTCGTATAGAAGGGCTGACTCACGTCAGCCAACTAAAATTCCGCACGCGCGCCCGGCACTATAGAACGTGCCTTAGGAGTGCGGCTAGGAAAAGAAGATTAGTTATACCTGTACATATATGGAAAAACAAATACAAAAACCCTGCACTAATACCCAAATTACATTTTACGGTTGCAGCTCATCCCCCAGTTCCAAGATCGTGAACCTGCAAGAGAAAGACAAGAAGCAGCAGATGCAAAATATGCTGCAGAATGTGCAGCAGAAAGAGAAAAACAAGCTTCAGAACGTGAGGAAGAAAGAGAAAGACAAGCTTCATATGCTGCAGAACGCAAGGATGCGAGCTACGCTGCCGACCTACGGCACCAGCTGGAATAAGCTACAGAGGGCATCACCAGAACCAAGCAGCAGAGATTCCAGCCCTTCTAAACCCCCGTATGGAGCATTTCCCAAGCCTGGCAGAAGATGGGGACATGGACACTTTCCTGCATGGTTTTGAAAAAACCCGCAGGCAGTATCAATTGCCACGTGATCAGTGGGCAGTGTTTCTTACACCCAAATTGAATGAAAGAGCCATGAATGTCTTCACTGATGTTCCTGAACACCTTGACACAGATTATGAGAAAAAGCTGAATTTGTATACACGCACTGGTGCGCTCAGCGTGGGTCCACTGATTCCCTATGTTTCTACCTGACTGATGAGAAATATATTTCCATATCAATCCCCATCCTAGTCCTATACCTTTCCCCTTACTCTCCTTGGCCCATACAATTTTCCCCTTACCGCGTCCCCCAGGCACATACCTTTTCCCCCTCCCCCAGGCCCACGTTAGAGGGCATTTGGTCATGGACGTTTCAATGGGGGCCTCTGTATATGGGGGGAAAAAAGGAGGTAGGGCTCTGCTCCTTACATTTGTCCTGGACCCAAAGATTTATTTTGGCAACCCTGCCTCTCACCCTCAAGGATGTCTCATTTTTGCACCTTTTACCTCAACATATACTGCAAGTGTCACACAAGATTCCAGGCAGGTAAGTATTCTGTACCTGTTTGAACTGAATAGTGATAACCATGTGGGATCGACTGCTGCTGGCATTCATGCTGGTCGAGGCAGTGGTCCTTATTTTTTTCCCTTGCTCCATCAGCCTCTCAATTTGCGTATAGCTTTCACATGGTACCAGTTTCAGACCATCAACATAGAAGCCTTGATGCTGGTCTTCCCGCAACTTCAGTCCACCAGGCTTCTTGGTTTTAGACAGTAAATCTGTGACCTAAAAAGCAAAAGTAAAGAAGCTGGTACATAAATATAGTTCCTGGTTTTTTTCTCGGTAAAAGCCACTCAAAGTACTGTATTAGCTTTTGCCTAATTTGAATACATCTTTGAAGCTGTCCATGCAGTTCTAAAGGTGCCCAGTATGCTTGTGTATAGATCTCGATTCTGGATGACTGCAGCTCTAACAAAAAAGCAGCCAGACTATTGATTGCACCAAACTCCACAAAGCTTCATCAAGTGACCTACTGGTCATAGGACTGTGACTATCACGAGGAGTCTCCATTGCTCCCCTGTGATCTATCTCTGGCATTTACCAGCAGCACTCTGCATCATCTGGCACCACGCAGTGCATTTTTTCCACATTCAATATTTTTATGTTCAACATTATTTTACTTATATTACCATTGTGTTCATTTTAGACATTAAAGGTGTTCTCGTACCATTACCCAATTCATTGCGCTTCCTCCCTTTTTTGTTCTTTGAAGTTCACACCACACCAAGGACTGGGGTTCCTTGTTTTGGAAGCTGCAATTCATTGAGTTTTGGGTTTGAACACACCACACACCATTATTATTATTATATTTTTTTGCTATAGGCATTGGTGCCAGACCCTTACACTTGTGTATGCTCCGGATTGGTTCATGTCACACCATTTTTATTCCTATTCGGGCATTTAATTTTTTTTTTTTTTTTTTTTTATCAATACAAGATTAGTTCATCTTTCATTACTGCATATATAGTTATCTCAGATTTGGATTCTTTTTGGCGCACTCACATTCTTTTTTGTTTCACAGAAAGTATTACTACAGCTTTACGCTACTAGTTCCACACCAGACCTAGTGCCAGCAAAAGAGCTTGTGTCCAGGTTCAAAACTACATTGCAGCCCATTTTTTCTTCTAACTTTGTCTGCAATAGCGCTGCTATTTCATACTGTTCACTTTCCTGTCTCCATTTTTCTGCCTAAGTAGAAATGTAAGAATTAAGTTAGTTAAGGAGGGTCCAGTTGCGTAGAAACGCTCTTTCCATGTTATATTTATATAACTGTACTCTCCAGTGAAGTTGCACTGAAAAAACTGTAAGACAAACATGAAAAGAGCAAATGGGATATTGTTGGCCTTAGTAAAGTAAGAAGAAAAGATGAAGGCCTCATTGAACTCAAAAGCAGACACCTACTACATTAAAGAGGTACAGAAAATGGAAGAATCAGGGGAGTACCCAAGTCCAGAAGACCGTCAGCAAAAAAATCAGAGAACTCGCTTAAACAAGTAAGAAGGTGGACCTCTATATGAATGTCAGCAAGTGTACAGTGATGTTTAACAAATGTGCCAACTCTACAAAGATAGAAATAAATGGAATAGAACTAGAAGAATTTGAAGACTATGTCTACCAAAAGATGGGAACCTTTGAAATGAAATCAAAAGGAGAATGAAGACGGGATGGAGCGCATTTGGAAGAAACAAGACAATCTTGCAAGGGAATCTTCCATTGTGCCTCCAGTGCATCTTGCCTATTCTAACATATGGATGTCAAACTTGGACCCAATAAACAATTCAGAAGCTTCTGACAAATCAAGTACGGAGAGGTGTATGCTGGGTAAAGGAAACAGGAAAAAGAACGAATGCGGGTCAAAGCAAACAAACGTATGTGACATCATCACAAGGGTGAAGAAATTAATATAGCCATGGGCTGGACATATCGCAAGAAGTAATAACCATTGTTGGACAGAGATGGTACTCGACTGGATTCCAAGGACTATCAAAAGACCAAGACGACGACCAAAAGTAAATGGGAGGAGGAAATCATTCTATTAAATGTAGCACTGTTTCCCCCACCCTCTGGGAGATCCACTCTTCTGCTACCTTGTGTGTGGTGCAAGTACCTGCTGGTCCAGGAGAGCTGAGTCTGACCTGCGATGTAATGGAGATCAGGACAGCCTTTTGATGTCATCTGTAGTTCTTTCCTTTGGTGTTCAGCGCCTCCAGCTTCAGGGAGCTCTGGTAGTACCAGAGACAGTCCTCTCTGAAGCACATCTTCCATCCACCATATGCATTGACTCAATCCAGGCTGGTGTATGATTAACAAAAGGGCTTTATTCTTAGCAGTCACTGCATGATGGTATTACAGCGGTTCAAAGGGTTCCCACCTCTGGATGGTGCTTGACCCTGATAGTATAGGGTCATCTTCCTTGGTCAGATGTTCCCTCAGCCCCAAAGGTTGAGGGTGAGTACGCTCATCCCACCATGGGAGAGACACACATGCTTCCTCTCTCCTCCAGAGCAGGAACAGGACTAACTAGTTTTGGCTCTGTTTCTCATTCAGGAAGCAGAATGGGCGGGCCCATGGAATATACCTATGTCTGACAGGCTTACACAGGCCATGAGTCACCACCGCACTCCTGTCCATCAGAGAAGAGTACAAGGGGGGTCACTAGCCCACAAATTTACCTGTTACTGCTTGCAGCTAGCAGGGACTTGCATAACAGGGGGAAAGATAGGTAGAAAGAGACATACCCTGTTACATAAATATTTGAATATTCTAAATGTCCGGCTACTTTTAGAGAGAAGACTAACACAGGCTACAAAAATATTGACTTCTGCCATTTTGTTTTCTGCAGTCATTAAACCTTATTTGTGCAACATTTAGACCCTGCCCTGTATCCACTAGCATATTTGCAACAAAGAGCACATTTGTTGCTGTGGTGAGTAATATCTTGGTTACTAATGAGAAGCTTGCATTTAAAGACACTGGTTTGCAACCTGATAATGATAACTGCACTTTACGTAATTAATGCTTTTATTAGTAGATCAAATACTGATTTGATAAATGATCAGCGGCTTTTAGGGAAGTTATTATTTCTATATTATGTATATTAAAAATAAAATTCAGAAATACAAGTGTTTCATTGGTAAAATTACTTTGAATATACTACATTTCAGGTATTATGGTGCATCCATAGTGTAAGCTCCTGTATCCCAATTGATAGATTAAATAAAATGTACCTATTTTCATATGTCAAGTGTTGGAGAATCAGCTTGCAATACATCCGTGATGGATGATAAAGGTTTTTTTTTTATGGTAGGGAGTTGGCAGGAAGTTAGAATTACTGCACAGGGTAATGACAGATAAGGTAACAGAAAGATGGTCGTCTCTGGGCTGTGCAGCACATTTTGCTCCCTTTACCCTCAGCACATTAAGGGGATAATTCACTAAGGTCCGTTGCGCACCTGATCCAGTGTTAACTGGCATTCTAGTCAAAGGCTGTTAACTCTTGATTGCGTGCATTACTTCTCAACAGACTTTCCTGAATTTCCCTCCTTACTTGGGACTGGAAAGACATTTTACCTGCTCATTGTATATTTCCAGCATGCTGAAAGTGACCTGCAATGATAAAAATACAGTCAATTTTTTAGTTGTGCAGAAATTAGTATAAATAAAAATAAGATATTGCATCATCAATTGTATTCTAGATATTTATTTAGTTTTACAAAAAAAAAAACGTTGTTTTTTTTTATTCCTAAAACAGTCCAGGGCTGCCGTTTAAGGATTTTATCAATATTTGAGGATTTTTGGGCCACAAAACAGATTCACACGGCCCCCGTAAGCTCTGAACCAAAATCCACCACATCATAAATTATATATGATATATGATGTGGTGGATTTGGGTTCTAAGGTTACAGGGACTGAGCGTGTTTGTTAATTTCAGTTGGTAAAACAACACGGCGGTTAGTGACCCCTCCTCCCTATTTCCAAGCTCACTGACCCCACCTTTTAAATTGCAATTGTTGCTAAGTACTCAGGTCTACTAAGACGGCTCTCCCTCCATTACAGAGGTTATGAGAGCTTTTTGCAGGTGCAGCAGTTTTAGGACCTACAGATGGGCCAGACCGTGATGTGGCTGTAGGCTTCAAATACTTTGGCCAAAGAATTTAACTAAATTAACCTTGCTTATGAGAACATAAACAAATAAGTATTTAACTATATAATATATACCTGGTATCTTCTGCTTTTATCTTGGTTATTTTCAATAGCCCGAAAGAGCTCTTCACAAACAACTGGGATGATGCCTCTGTTAGCCCCATATCCAATCATAGAATAGCTCTTCCCTGAGCCTGTCTGCCCATACGCCAATAGGGTAGCATTGTACCCTTGCCAGGCATTATTCAGTACTCCCTGCCCAAGATCATGGAACACTGTTTTCTAGAGAGAGGGAGAAAGAAACATGACATTCAAGTAGAAAAACAATGTGCAAATAAAAAAAACTTTTATTTTTCGTCACCCAGACCTTCACCAAACTTCACCTCAAAGGTTCTTCTAGCTGATGAGCTACACTAAGCTAAGTAGGCTCGTCGTCACATGAATAATGGAATTGTGGCTCCTTAGCTGACACTGTTCCAATCGCAGAATTATAAACGCCTCTCCCTGGAAATTATTTGAAGATGCAAACAAGTGATCTAAATACTTGGACAACAGACAATAGAAATATATATAGAACAAGCAGTCTGAGCTGGATTTTCATCAGCCTCACTCTGCAAAATGTAATACCATTGTTTCATCCCCTCTTAAATGGAATGTCCCTCGTTGGACAAAAGTGAACTCATTCCAGTGACATATTTAAGGGGCTACATCGGGGCGATTGATACCGTTTTTTTTTTTTTACCCAAATCTGACCCCTATAAAAAAAAATTTAGATCACATATTTTATTGTAAATATTGTTTATACATAAATAAAAAGCAGCATTGAGATATATTACGCTTATATAGTATAATTAAGTATGAAATAATGAAAATCATTTTTTAAAAATTAGACGGGAGGGTTTTGTTTTGCTCTGGCTACACCATTGTGAGATGTCAGTGTGTGATGATCAGCAAGTTCGTGTATTGCCAGAATCCCCCCTCCGTCCTCACCTTCCCTTAACTCTAATGACTCTCTGATAAGGGTAAAGAAAGCACTTGATTGACAAACACTTCCTCATTCAGAGTCCCCTAAAAAATGAACTTATATAATTTCCCAAAATAAAATAAATGCAGCTGTAGATTTGCTATTAGCATGGTTAGATTTGTTTAGGGATGCGAGTTAGACTGTTACATTATTTTACAAAAGTAAATATGTTTTCTGATCAGGTACGTGGGTTTGCACCTTTAAAAGAAATCAATCTGTTGAATTAGTCTACCCACAACAATGATTAATGGTACAAAGGTTGCCTTTTCTTCCATACAGGTTGAACGATCTCATTACACTATCAGCAAAGACTCCAAAAGCTTTTTTGATTCTAGCCCAGATTCTAGGAAATGCTCAGATAGACCTAAAAAGTACAATCACTTTCAAATTCAAATGGAACCTAATACTGATTAGGACATAATATATTAATCTATGTTTCATTCCAGCAATTACACAGTGTCCTCCCTCTGTGGCTGCAACTTAAATACCTTTGGGCTATACATTTTATCCTTAAGAAGGTCATCTTCCAAGACCTGGATGCAGACTCATGAAGGAAATCACACTATAAAGGAAGTGCTCCATATTCTGTTTATGTTTGGGTCAAATGTAAAAGTGTTTAGCAAATTGTTAGCCAAAAAAGTTTCTATCACCTCAGACCTGGCAGTATTTTTCAACATAAGATTAAAAAAAGTGACAGGCACAAATGCAGGTTTTAATACATCTCATTATAATCTGTCACGTAACTCTTTCTAACTCCTATTGACATTCCTTAAATTGCAAGTTGACACACATGGTGCAAAACTTGGCATAAAGACCTTGATATATTAACGCAAGGAAACGCAAGATAAAAATTACGCAATTTGCATCAACTTTGCTCTAAATTTGCCTTGATATATCATCTCTAAAACATTGTAAGATATTGCATAACTCCTGAAAAAGGACTGACCAGAGTCCATAAAGAAACTCTTACATGTCAGGTAGTATTTTTGTGTATGAACTACTCAAAAGTCCCAGTTCAGGTTTTCCAGAGGTCTATCCCGTCACCAAAAAACATTACATACTGTAAGTAACCAACTAATATAATAGAGGTGTGGCAAAAAAAATGCATTTTCTATGGCAGGGGGGCGCAAACTTTTTTCCCTGCGCCCCCCTGCCGGCTGTCCCCTCACTCCCGCGCCCCCCCCAACCCCAACTTACCCTCGCTCCGGCGTAATGACGTCACGTTGCCATAGCAACGTGACGTCACATGACCTCGCAGCGTCATTTTGACGCCGCGTTGCCATGGCGACGCCGGGAGGAAGCCGCCGGAGCCACGGGTAAGTATGGTTTACAGAGGCCCTGCAGCTCCCCCGGCACTTAATTTAAGTGCCTACGGGAAGCGCGCGGGGCCTCTGTAAACCCCGCGCCCCCTGTCGGCAGTCTCGCGCCCACCCTGGGGGTCGCGCCCCACAGTTTGCGCACCGCTGTTCTATGGCACCAGGGACAGACAGTGGTAAGCTGAGGAGGCAGGAATGCAGCAAACCATGCTTGGGGGGGGGGGGGGGGGGGCGAGGGGGAGATACCTTGGGCAACATCTATATACATTACAAAACAAAGCAGAATGTGTGAAAATGCATTTAAAACATTGGTCAGCCTCCTGCTTCGATTCTGCTACTGGATCACTATTCTTCCCTTCCTATGTTCAGTATGTGCAAAGTTCTATTTTGGTGTTGGCTTGATAGATAGATAGATAGATAGATAGATAGATAGATAGATAGATAGATGATAGATAGATAGATAAAAAGAAAAAAGACTGAGCCCCCTAAGCTCTATCTTAACTGCAGGATTAATTTAATAAACCGTAGAAAAAACCATAAGTAAGGTGAATAAGATGTTATATCAATATGACATGAAGCTGCAAAGAACCTTGCAAATACATAAACAGAATATATATAAATCTAAATAAACCATAAAACTAATAATGGTGAACAGTATGAGTAAATGACTCAATATAACGGATGTGAAAAAACTTGAGGACAAAAAAAAAATATAAAATGGAAAATATACAAAATATAAAAAATACCGTCTTAAAAACCATAAAAAAATAGTCCTGTAAAATACAAAAACTTGTATATATGGCCCACTATCAGGATACTGGCAGCTTTCTATATGGAACCAACGACCTCCAGATGAATCTACAAAAACGAGAAGAAAGAAAGCACCCGATCCTAGTGCGATATGAAAAAATACACAATTTTAATAATCAAAATAAAAAAGGTCCAACAAATTTACACTCACAAACGACAAAAATATATAAGCATGTAATGAGTTATACTCATTCACCAAACGCCGGACATCACCGCTCCGCTTGCACGCCTCACTTGCACGTGTATTTTCGGCACCTCTAAGCCACCGTCCAACAGGGGCCTCCGAGATTGCGCAACATATTGATACATATTTTCAGTTTGAGGTAGGCTTTACAGCCATTTATTTTAATGATACCCATGTGTAATTAATATATCTTTCCATTTTATAATTAGCCAAGCTCCTATTTGATTGGTTTATGCAAATATAAATAGTCATGACTTATGTCCGTCATTTATCCCCTGATGAAATCACCTAAGTGTGAAGAAACGCATAGGGAATAGCAGTGTGAGCAAGTGGTAGTCGTTACACCATACCTATCCATACTCGGGACTTTGCTAGAGACTCTGTTTATGCCGCCAAGCACTGATGACCTATCCTAAGGTCACACTATCCATTCCTCATATCCGGAGCTGCTGGTAATTCGGTTCACTTCCAGTGACATTTGGAGGAGTTGCGCAATCTCGGAGGCCCCTGCTGGACGGTGGCTTAGAGGTGCCGAAAATACACGTGGAAGTGAGGCGTTTGGTGAATGAGTATAACTCATTACATGCTTATATATTTTTGTCGTTTGTGAGTGTAAATTTGTTGAACCTTTTTTATTGGTATTATTAAAATTGTATATTTTTTCATATCGCACTAGGATCGGGTGCTTTCTTTCTTCTCGTTTATGTGTGTGTGTGTGTGTGTGTGTGTGTGTGTGTGTGTGTGTGTGTGTGTAACATAGCCTCCCGGCAGTTACTTCTGTTTCTGGGCCTTTTCTCTGTCAGTCCTGTTAGTGCAGGCAGTGGAAAGGTTAAATCCATTATTAGGCCTGTATGTGTGTATTCCAGCCTTGAATAATGTGTCAGTATTCAAGGGCGGGCTTAGCAACTCTGAGGATGTCAAACTAAGGGGTGGATATTGGTTGGAGCGCCCCCTGCTGTGTGCGGGCCAATCTGTATCCGGCTCTGGCTTGTAATGAGTCAGAGTTAGAGACACTCCCCAAGGATATTCAAATTGGGACATGCCTCCTAAATTAGTTAGGTGAGTTAGTCAGTTAAGATCTGGAGAAGAAGACAGACAGGCAAAGAAAGTCTCTCCCTTCTCTTCCCATACTGGGATGGGGAAGGGAGGGGAAACCTACCCCCTAGACAGGGATCTGTTCTAGAGAGCACATATATGCAGTTATGGAAATATATGACTGTCTATTCTCTGAGCTGGAGCTGCGGGCTGAATAAATAATGAAAAGACATGCTGCGTGTGAGTTACTGGCTCTGGTATGAAGGCGTGTCAGTGGGGGTCCATCCCCTGTAGATCTACAGGGGATCCTTGCTGGCTGGAGGCGTTGTGTATCAAGAGAGAGATCAAGGTAATCTGTCCCCCCCCTGTCCCCTGTCCTGGCTCACACCACCGCGGAGCCCTCAGCCCTCCTGTTGCCATCAGGTCACAGCACCAAGACCACATGAAAGTAGCCAAGAAGGCGTGTACCCCCCATCTCACTTATATATATCTATCTATATAATATATAGATAGATATATATAATCCTCACAATCCCCTTGGTTTGGATTATACTACAGAGTGTGCTGTCTCTTTTTGCTGGACTTTGGCCTGGTAAATGTGTTCTATATATATATTATGGAAACAAATTTATGAAACTGTTCAGGACACTTAGCGGTGGCTTAAACCGAGACCGCAGCTTCATGAGCCACAACCCTGACACAAGAGAACTCTCTTCCCATGAGTGCTAAAGCCCATGTCTATACATACTGCGCTATATGAATGCACACACACCTGTCTCTTACACATAAATATGTACTATGTAATTCTATCCCTATATACCAATAGGGGATACACAGTAACCACACACTTGAACAGAAATGCAACACACTCTTACATTTCTACACCTACTCACATCATTGTTATACACTTCCCCTCCACACACCTTTTGTAAAGCGCTGTATACACTGTGGGCACTTTATTAATTAAGATTTACACACGTACACACACACAGATCCAAATATACACACATACACATGCTCATACCCACATACATACATACATACATGGATACACACATACTGTATACACACATACACCCTAACATCACAAGAATTCAGGGACAATTTAACACCTTAAATCATAAATCACATACTGCACAGGGGGGGGGGGGTGTAGTCTTCCCCCACAGATCCAATTGCCTTGTTTCTAAGAGAGTGTTTTGGCTTAATACATTGTAACACCGCCCGAAGAGGAGATCAGTGCATCTCGAAAGCTCGCACAAATGAAAATTTCCCATTAGCCACAGAATGGTATTGACTATTTTGTTTTTTGATTTTTATATTTATATATATATATATATATATATATATATATACATATCATATATATATATATATTATTTACTATATACATACTATATATATACTTTACTTAAGTTATGGTGGATGAAAAGGGCGACAAAAAAACCTCCACCGTATCGCATATAGCAAATTAAAATATCACTTGTGAGCACATTTACGTCTAAGACAGGTCTGCAACCCTGCCTTTCACCATTATCACCTTGCATACAGGGCTTCCACTGCAGCAAGGGATTCTCGGAAATGACATGCAAATGAGCATACTTATACCACTGATACTCTCTTCCCTTAGTAACTACACAGATAAGTACCACACACATCTATGCCTTATATAACCTTTTCGACCCAACACTGACATTTACACTTTCCGTTTTTCAGTTATTTTCCAATAAAGCACTTTCTACATGTAGGGGGAGAGTGAGTGTGGACCATACCTCTGCCTCTGCTAGAGGGGTAGGGAAGAGCTGGGACAGCTGCGGGTGCCCTTGGCCTGTAATGAAGGTCCAGGGACCGTCCTTCAGTGAGTAGCTGACAGTTGCTGCATTGGGCAGAACCCTGTCATGTATTGTGCTGCACAGAGTGAAAGAATAAACCGTTTCTGTTATACTCCCTCCTAGTGTGTGATCTTACTCGGGGGAGAGGGGATAGTTCTACTGTAGGAGATCATCTCCACCTACCTGGAGTCTACATCAGATGGAGGCGCTGCACTGCTAGAGAACCACGTGGGTAATGTACCCCAGAAACCTGATCCTGTGTTCCCACTACCATCGGCGGACAGCTCAGCCCTCCTGTAACCAGCAGGTATCATGCACCACACGATGGTCAGAATCTCCCAGAGGGTGGGGGAAGCACCGTTACATTTGGAGGCGCTGCTGAGATACTGCTCAACAGGACAGGTTTTCAGCGACGCAAGGCTGGAAGCAATAAGGTACGCTTCCAGAGCAAGTGCTGAAAC
This sequence comes from Ascaphus truei, assembly GCA_036426205.1. Taxonomy (NCBI): domain Eukaryota; kingdom Metazoa; phylum Chordata; class Amphibia; order Anura; family Ascaphidae; genus Ascaphus; species Ascaphus truei. The sequence goes on along the minus strand of CM071570.1, from coordinate 118,355,877 downwards.
TGAAGGAGGGAGGCAAGGTGTAGTGTCCGGGGGAACTCCTTTCCCCAATCATGGAACTATGCTTTAGACTGCCCTATCAGGTGAATGGTCTGGAGACACAATGGGCTATTGCTGTTCTGAGTCGCCCTGAGGCGGGTAGTCGGGATGCCTAAAGGGGGTGCTCTGGTTAACTTAGTCCCAGGGGCCTCTGAAGAGGGTCGGCGATGCTGGCAGCCAAGCGGGGCGGCGTAAGGTACTGCTGCAGAGTGTCTTAGGTGGGGTGCATGACGTACAAGGTGCCTAGACCCCTCTGTTGGAAGAATGCCCAGAGTACTACTAGCCGTAGCCAGATCATGGAACCACCGAGTGCTTGTAATGGACTGTGATCATGTGCAGTGTATCAAGATGGAGCTTTGATAGCCTGGGGTATAACCTACTTTCAGTAGATCACAACCATGTGCTGTACAGATCCAAAAAGAACGGATTCCTCCTGGATTCGCAACTCCTGTGGGGTCAGAGAATGGACTGTGCTCAAAATTAAGGTTCTCTTGTCCAGGAATGCACCACATGAGTCACATCATCTAAAATGGTGGTTTCCGCCGAGAATGGGAACTGCGTGGGAGGTTTGCAGAAAAGCTGCACGCCTTTTTGCAAAATGCTGCATGGGTCTGGTGTGAAAGCCAGGACCCCATCCAAGCATCATGGTTGGCTCAGACAGGAGTCAGAGTCACACCCCGTCCATGTCATCGGGTTCCCCTCCTCTAATCTCCACCAGAGGGAAGGGGCACGCCAACAGCCAATGCCTAAAGACTTTGGAGAACAAGGGAGCCGCACCCCCAGTTCTTCGGAGCCTGGCGAGTAAGAGGAGTGAAGCTACCATTTCTCTTGTGCCCGTGTCTATTACGAGTCCTGAACATGTCAAGTGATATGGACTTGACCCAATATCGTCTACCAGAAGGGCTCCTGGTGGTAAAAGTGGAAGGGAAAAGGTATCCCAGGGGGAGGGGTGGAAGTGGAGAGGTAGAATCAGAAGGAAAGGTAGGAGAAAGGAGAGAGTGATTAGGAGAAGGTGGAAAGAGGAGGGAGAGAAGACAGGAGGGCCAAACAAGGAAAATGTAGCAGGGGCAGGTAGAACAGACACAGACTCCAGATAGAGGGGGAAAAAGTGATCAGCAGTCACCAAGGTAAAAGGGGGGGGGGGGGGGGGGGGAAAGAGATCTAGCCAGTGGGCAGAGTTTATAATGGCGAGAAATGGGAGGATAGGTGGGTAGAGAACTTATTAAAAAGTATGTTATACCAGACATTGGGGTAATATGTAGGAATGCGCCGGGGGGTGGACAGAAGCTATTCCATCCGGGCAGTGGACTTACGCCAACAACCTATGGGGACTAAGACTGCTAAACCCATAGGTGAAGACCCAGGGGAAGGAAGGCTCCAGGAGTGTGGGAGCAGTGGCCCCCCCAGATGGAAGGTGGAGGGAGGCATGTTGCCCCTGGGCAGTTGAGCTTAGGTCCGAAAGGATCAATTACAGCTCATTTCAGTTGTTGTTTATAGTGTTTGATTTGTTGGGTGTTGTTTGGTTTTCCTTGTCTATCCCTGTGTGTTTCCCCCCCTCCTGTCCCCCAAGTTGTTGGTCACGGTTGGAAGCGGGCGCAAGGCACGAAGGACACTGGGGGTGGCAGATCTCTGGAAGGGACTCGAAAGTGCATACGCAGAGGGTAAGCCGATTCACTAAAGCAGTAACATGGCAGTAACATGGGTGTCACACAATGTTAGAGGTTTTTACTGCCCTCAGAAATGACGCATTGCCTTTAAGGAGTATAGAAATAAAAAAGCAGATGTGATATTTCTACTGGAGACTCACTTCAGCACTAGAAATAACCCGAGCTTCTTAGACGGACACTTCCGCCAGTTCTGTCTGGCCTCAGCGGCAGAGAAAAAAAAAGGGGTGGCGATACTGTTCCACAATAATTTGCCGATTAAAGTGGGAAAAATCAAAAGAGACAGACGGTAGATATCTTATCCTAACAGGGACGGTGCATGGGAGCAGTCTGACACTAGCATCGGTATACGCCCCATGTGAAGATGATCCTCAATTTTTTAGGACATTCTTTGCACAGCTGGATAGGGTGGCGGAAGGGAGCATAGTAGTAGCAGGAGATTTTAATAAACACTTAGACCCGACGTTGGACGGAAACAAACAAAGAAGTAGAATCAAAAGAGGAGGTGTAGAGGCTCTACGTCAGGGTACTAGGTAAAGACAACTTGTAGATATCTGGAGGGAACAGCACCCAGGAGAAAGGGGATTTACTTTTTACTTGCACCCACATGACAGCTACAACAGGATCGATTACTTCTTTGTGTCGTATAGACTAGTCCCGCAGATCTCCTATTCAGGAATCCTTGATATTTCATGGTCAGATCATGCACCAATAGAGCTGCGGTGCTCTCAAATTAGGCTAGCTAGCCCAGGGGCAAATTGGAAACTCAATGAATCATTAATTAAGATTCCAGAGATAGCACAAACCATACGAGAAGAGATCTCACAATTCTTTAAGACGAACAAGGGCAGTGTGGAATCTCACATAACATTGTGGGAGGCTCATAAGGCCACTCTGGGAGGAATTTTGATAAACATAGTGGCGGGGAGGAAAAAAAAGAGAGAAGCCAAAATTAATCAGCGGAGAGAAAAGCTTCATGAACTCTCTATACTACATAACAGGACGGGTAGAGAGGAGACACTGAAGGAGTTGAAGGATGTAAGAATAGAACTTAATCTACTCCTTACCTCCCAGGCTGAAAAGACACTGAGTTGGACAAAGAGGAAATTTTTTGAAAAGGCGAACAAGCCAGATACCATGCTAGAAAATAAAATCCGCAACAGACAATCCAATTATACAATTCACGCAATTAAGACTAAGGAAGGAAAGTTAACCTCAAATCCCAAACACATAGTTGAGTTTAGAACATATTATGAAGGGTTGTATGAAGGTGAAACATAACGCTAATACGAGCAGGGCACTAGAGAATTTCCTAGCAGACTCGGATTTGCCCAGGTTGACGGGGTTGGAGCGGGAGTTCCTAGAGAAGTTTACAGCGGAAGAGCTACTAGAGGTAGTTACTAATCTGAAACCCGCAAAAGCTCCAGGCCCAGACGGATTCTCCAATTTATATTACAAAAAATATATTGGGATTCTGACCCCTTATTTGTTAAAGACGTACAATAATGTCCTGGAAGGGGGGTCTCTCGGACCAGATGCTGCAGGTGTCCATCTTTGGGATTCATAAGCAGGGGAAAGACCCCCCCAAATTGCCCAAGTTATAGGCCGATCTCACTGATTAATTCGGATGTAAAAATTTACTCAAAATTGCTGGCCAATAGATTGAGTACTATTCTACCCAGGCTGATTCACCCGGATCAAGTTGGTTTCATTAAAGGTAGACAAGCGGCCGATAATACCAGAAGGGTTATTGATATTATAGATTACATAAATACCAACAAGATCCCAGGAATTATTTTAAGCTTAGATGGAGAGAAAGCCTTCGATAGAATAGACTGGCCGTACCTGGATGCCACGCTTGCGGTGTTTGGATTTGGGGATAGAGTCTTGAGGGCAATTAAAGCACTATATACGAATCCTATGGCACGGGTAGTTCACCAGGGATTCCCGTCAGGATATCTTAAAATCAAGAGTGGCACAAGACAGGGCTGCCCGTTATCGCCCTTGTTGTTCGCCTTATGCATGCAGCCACTAGCTGTCCGGATTAGAGGTAACATGGACATTACAGGAATCCAAATTAATTCCCAGGAACATAAGACAGCATTGTATGCGGATGATGTCATCCTGACGCTGTCCAGGCCCCTGGTCTCTCTACCCAACCTCTTTGACCTGCTGGAAAAATTTAACAGGATATCAGGTTTCAAAATAAATCAGGCGAAATCTGAAGCCATGAGTCTCAATCTCCCAAAAGATACAGAAAAACTAATAGATTAATTTTAATTGGCAACCCAAAGCAATTAAGTACCTAGGGGTCAATTTGACAAAGGAAGTAAATTTGTTATACAGCAGGGACCCGAGTATACAGCGGGTTCCGTTCCAGAGGCCCACCGTATAGTGAAAATCGCCGGAAAGCGGATCCGGCGATTTTCACTTCTGCGCATGCGCAAACCGGCATTTTTGCCGTTCCGCGCATGTGCAACCTATGGTATGAGCGCGCAACCTGCGGTCTGTGCATGCGAGATTTACAAACCAACATGGCGGCCCCCTTCTCGGTGCCGCCGTATCAGCAGATCGCCGAGAAGCGAAGCGCCGAGAAGCAGGGCCCTGCTGTATAAGGCAAATTATCCTAGGCTCTTCCAGTCCTTGAGAAGAGAGTTAAAAGAATGGGCATCATATGGCATCTCATGGATTGGCAGAATTTATAGTGTTAAAATGAACCTTCTTCCCAGATTATTGTAAAACTTTCAGACACTTCCCATACCCATAGATAATGCAGATATTAGGGACATACAGACAAAGGTTCTTAATTTTATTTGGAAAAACAAAAAAGCATGAATAAAGGCTAGAATATTGATGAGGCCAAAGGACACAGGCGGACTGGCAGTACCTTGCTTCTTCTCATATTATAGAGCGGCCCAATTAAGTCAAATTATCTAATGGCATCTAGATCCGAAACTACACAGATGGGTGGGCATAGAGAGCGAACTATGCGCCCCACTAGAAATTACTAACTTAATTTGGTACCCAAAATCTAGGCTCAAAGAGATAAAGAAACCGCTAGCCTCAATGAACAACTCAATTGCAATCTGGGAGGCCACTAAATTTAGATGAGCTCTGACTACGAGGCACTCACTGATGGCCCCATTGTGGGGGAACCCGGATTTTGCCCCAGGGATGGAAGAAGGGGGATTTACATGTTGGAGGCAGGGAGGGTATAGGAGATTGAAGGATCTGGAGGGCAGGGACACAATCAAAACATTTAGACAAATTCAGTCAGATAAGGACATTCCCAACACTGAATTCTTTAGATACCTCCAGATCAGGGTATTTTATACCAAACACATAAATCGTCCTAAGGTGACAAATTTTGAGACGCTCTGTGCACGAGGGCACGACACAGGGGGACTCACATCTAGACTGTATAGGGAAGTGATCGATCCTGGTAACAGCCACGGACTGAGACTAGGTTACATGACGCAGTGGAAGGCAGAATTAGGGAGGACGTTAGAGGACGAGGAATGGACAAAGATACTTGTGCCAGCAGCAAAGAGATCGATCTGCACGACGTTAAAGGAGAACTACTATAAGGTATTAATGAGGTGGTATCCCACCCCAGTCACATTATCTAAATTTGTACCAGGTTACTCCCACTTGTGTCCTAGACAATGTGGAGAGCCAGGAGACTTGTTGCACATGCTGTGGTCCTGCCCTCGTTTGGTCATAATATGGGAGCAGATTCAGGATTGGTTACAGAGGATCTTGGGCCTCGAAATTCCCCGGGATCCCTGGCTGTTTCTGCTAAACAAGCAATTGGAAGGTCTGTCAAGGGCAGGTAACAAATTGATCGTCCACTTTGCGACAGCAATGAGGTGTGAGACCGCAGCATTGTGGAAACAGAACACGATTCCAACAATTGAAAAGATTCGGAACAGAATTTGGTTTGCCTGTCAGATGGAGAAGCTGACGAGTTTGGTCAACGACACTGGCTCAAATTTCCAAAAGGTCTGGTTGCCGTGGTTGGCACAAACAGACATTCCAGGGGAGAGCAATGCCTCCATTTGACTATGATAGAAATAAGTGAGTTCTTCTGTGACAGACTGCACTCAGGGGGGGTAGGGTGTATAGGGACGGGCCTAGGTAAGGGACGATTGGGTTGGGAAGTTAAGGGAAAAATGTTATACATAAAAGCCTGCGAAGGCATAAGAAGCTGCAGAGGTCTCCCGCACCAGAACCAAAAGAAGGAAGGAGAAGTGTAGAGACGTGCCTAGCATGGCGTTGGATTGAAGATCCTCAGTGACCCCCCACCCCACCCCCACACCTCTCTTCCCCAATGGGTCTTTCCCCCCCTGTACATGTTGGAGGTGTGATTGGTGTTTGCGTCTTGTCATTTCAGACAGATATGGACAAGCTACAGAGCATATGAAGTGTTTTATAATTTGTGCAAAAATGTCTGTATCTTTTAAAAAATTCAATAAAATATAAAGTTGAAAAAAAAAAAAAGAAAAACGGTCTATATCACACGATTTAACAATTTTTTTCCCCAGTATCGCTCTTTATTGAGTCTAGCCCATTATCATTTATACCAGGTGAATATAATAGGTTTAGGTTGTGTCAGACAATTTGGGTGATTCCTGTGTTTTAGTATTACTACTAGATTTGATAGGAGTATTTTTTTTTTTTAGGGTCTAACAGGTTTATTAGAATTGGTCAACAAATTTAGCATCTTCTAGGTAAAGTGTTATTTGTACATTTTAACAACCATCCCCCATTTGGTGACATATCGTTATCTTTGAGAACATTTCCACAGATATAAATTGTAGTTATCTTCAGGTAAACAGCTGTGATCTGAGTTATTTCTCATTAGAGGAAAGGAGACAGGAGTTGTCTATTCTGCCATGTCACATGGTTGGTATACTATGGTACCAGCGTTAGAGGAAGGTCATTTTCATAAAAGGTAATTGGAGGGTATGGGAGGTAATTGGAGGGTATGGGAGGTGATTTCCATTAAAGGTTATTGGAGGTAATTTCCATAAAAGGATTGAAGTTAAAAAAGATCATTCTTACTTGGTCTGCATATCTGCTGTCAGAGCCATGTGAAACAAGCATGCCATCTTTGTCCCTCAAAAATCCACTGTGGGACCAATACGCCAGATCAAACTTGAAGGTCTTCCCCTGACCAGGGTTCTTTGGGTCACAAATGGTGGTGCAGTTGGCCTTCATAGAAATTACACATTTGCTTGCGGCATCTTTCTCCCTCTGAAAGAGTGTAAAGTTACAATATCTATGGTGTAGTTGCTTTTAGTGCTACTGTACATAGAAACTATGGTTACAGCTTGGTTCCAAGTTTAATATTGGAATTACATTTAAAAGGTTACATTCGTAACCCCAATTTCACTTTTGTAATTGTCTATTAAGGGTAAAGAAAATGTGCTAAAATATGTCATATTTACTGATCTGCGGTCCAGTGTCTTACATAAAAATGTGCTAATTTTTAACTCTAAGGCTACGTACATAGAGCCTCAGCCTGCGCTTCTCCGCGGTGACGCTGAGGCTCGCCTGCTCGGTCAGGAGCGATCCCATGGACTGGTAGGTGAGCCAGCGTGCGCGATCGGGGGGCGGGGGGGAGACGGGGCAGTGATGTCGCTGGGCCAATAGCCCGCGACGCACCGACGTCAACGTCACGGCGCTGTGACGTTGACGCTACTTTGCCGTGTTTGGAGGTTTTCAGCCGACAGCGCGCTGAGAAACAGGCTTTGCTGTCAGCTGAAAATTCCAACGCCTCAGCACGCCTGCGGACGCTCGCGTGAGCCCCCTCTAAAGACATCCTCATTGAGGATGCAGGGGCTCAGCGCGGAGCATCCGCGCGGCTTCCCCTGCTATGGACGTAGCCTAAGGAGTATTTAAGTCTTCTGGACTGTCCACTTAGAAGACCTACATTGACTTAAAGCAGTATTTACACTTTAAAATATTGTATAACAATGGAAATTTGAAATTGTGTTAATGCAATGTAGACATTGACACATTTGAGCGCCTTCCAATACCGTATCTTCTGGATCAGGGCAGAATGTCGCTTAGTAAATATTCCCCATATGGGTTATTCAGGCAGCAACATAATAACCTCTCAAATGTAAAATTGTGACTTGACTTTCTGATCAAGGTTTTTAAGGGTGGATAAAACCCTGAACTTCTAATGATGATGTCCACAGACCATTTTCATAATGAAGAAGCAAAGTTTTATATTTACACAGTTGGATGCATATTTATAGATATTCCTCCTCACATTTCTATATTTGTCACATATGCATTGAATAGAATCTATGATGTTAGTATTTTGATATTTCTGTATGTTTACAATTGTACTAAAAATGAAGATGAGAAAAAAGAACAGGCGTCTTAGTCAAAACAGGTCTTTTTTTTGTCGGTTCAATTGGATTAAAAAATGGACTAAATGAAACTCTTTGGGTCAGAAAGGACCAATGCTAACACAATGTATGTTGACATTGGTCTGGGTATGCTCTAAAGTTGTAGGCTGTATCCCTAACAGGTGCAGCAAAACAGAAGCAATGAACAACACAATAAAGAATATTTCCTCACCTTACTGAAAGACCTCACACGTACAGCCACTTTCACACTGTCGCAGTTTGGCATACTTCCAAAACTTCAAATAACTCCACTCTTCAACAGGGTTCTTGTAAAGTAATATATAATCCAAGGGGTACATATGTACAGCTATGAGGAATGTAGCTGCTAAGCGTCTGTTCCTCTGCTCCAGGTGTCCTAGTAAATTATTTAAAGCCTCACTCATTCAGTTTGTGGTATCACGTTTATGGAATTACTTCTCATCTTGCAGCAACTTTCACTACCTCCAAGATTTTACCTACATTTTCATATTGAAACAACCGCTTAACATCAAACTTGCAACTTTGCAATTGTCCACTTAACATTGCAATATATCTTTACCTTTTTGTTTTTTTACTTGCATTTAGACTAGATTATTACAAACAATGACAAGCTCAACAATTGAGACATACAAAATGCTTTGAATAAGTAAAAAATGCAGACAAATGTTAAGTGAATTGCAGGCTGATGCAATGACTACATATAACAAAATGCCACAAAGGGGGGGACACATGCTAAATGTAAGGTGAAGAAGTGGGTGGCTGTGGAAGGTACTGGTGTTGGTGTCCGGACTGCACCAACGCTTGGCAGATCTCTCCTCCGCTTGAGCTTCCCAGTTCCACTGTCCCAGCCAATGGGTGTGCGCGCTAGAATAGCCTCACGTCACCTCAACGTGTTTCGTAACTGCGTGCATCATCAGGGGGTCAAGTTGTGAGGCGGTTCGCACGCATTAAATATACCCTCCAGCCAATGAGACGCGGCTGTATAGAAAACAAGCGCTGACACCGTTGCAACAAAGGCAACAAGTGTCGTTACATAAAGCTAAATTGCGCAAAAGAAATATAAACAAATGTATAACATTTAAGCCCAACATTGTCACAGTACTGTATATCAATGTGCAAGTGAAACATGTGAAAGCAAAAACATATACAGTACAATATAAAATGACCTGTGCAACATTGGGACAATCGTAAACTAAAGTACCCAAATCCTTTCTACCCTATTTGGTGATGTGATACAGTACAGTACTCTTATTTCTCTTATAATTAGTGACAATAGTGCAATATACTACATCAATGATATAAAGAAAGAAAACGGTTCTCTGAAGAGGACAATATAACATCAAATATGTATAAGTTATAATAATCAATAGTGATAACCTAAATTATGTGAATCAACAGTGAAAATTGGTAATCATAATAATATTATACTTTGATACAATACGGACTTAATGATAATGCAAAAAATGATGATGATAATCATAAATTCTTAATACAAGTAAAACATCCACTACATGTTTAAAATCCGTCTACCAATATACATGACAGACATGCGCATAGAAAAAGGGACTGACAGGTTCCACTCTCACATAACTTGGCTGAAAGCCAGATATGACCGTAACTCAAAATTATCTCAGAAATTGAGTTAATTTCACATGGTCATTGAACCCATGTGGAAGTTTGGATTCAAAGGTGTATATCCAAAATTGTTTTCGTTTTAAGAAATGTAGATCCCTGTTGCCTTGTCTTGTAGAATAATAGGGTATTGATTCAATACCCATAAATTTAATTGAACTGGGATCACATTTCTGAACATCTTTGAAATGATTAAGTCATGGTGTTAACGGTTTACCTTTTTCTATTAGCTTTGGAATATTTTTAATATTTCTCAGATGTTCAAGTATAAGTAGTCTGAGTTTAAGTACCCTCTTGGTTTTACCAATATACTGTAAACCACACCTGCATTGTAGCAGACACACCAAATGTGTGGTCAAGCAATTAATACAACATTTTACCGATGACTTTTTTTGGGTTACTGATGAGATGACCTGTTTGTCTGTTTTCATGTGACTACATACTTTACATCTGCCACATGTATAATTCCCTTCTATTGCTAACTGGGTTCTAATGATACTAGGTTACTTGTTATTGGCCTTTAATTTACTAGGAGCCAGTAAACCCTTTAAATTCTGTGCTTCCCAAAATACAATATTAGGTTTGGGTTTTAACATAGAACCCAAAATGGGGTCCAGGTTTAGTACCTTCCAATGCTTACATAAAGCCTTTCTTATAGCACCATGGGCTGTTATACTGGGTGACAAACACAGGTGCCTTGTTTGATGTTTTCACTATTTTATCATTTAAATCAAAAAAATTGAAATTATATTAGAAGTGTAGAAAATGATTATTAAAATATTTTTACATATGAAAAAACTTAACCATATACCAAAATCTTTATATTAGTGATACCATATAGTGAATCAAATAAAGATGTAAATACAATTGAAATAAAATAATTGAATTAAAAATGACAAATATCTATCATGAACACTTAAACCAAATCGTCTGGGATACCCTGCAGTCTGTTTGACCAGACCAGACAACAAGGGGTTGAGTCGCATAACCCAGTCCTGTTGTTGTACTCTGTACCGTCGAAATTGCATCTCGAAGTCCTTCAAGAATCCATCAATCTGGTCAGTACCGTCCACAAATTTATAGAAACTGTGATGGTTTATTCTGGGAATGTCCTGTTCCCTGTTGCCAAGGTGGGAGTGGGGGGGGGGGGGGTCTTCCCAATGCCAGGGCCAGCAACTGGATTTGCTCTGCTGCCGTAGCCCCCTCTCCCCATGTGGTCAGGAGCGCGGTGAGCGCAGGGGTGACTAGTCCGGTTGCCGCAACGCTTGGTCCACCCACTGGTGCCAAGCCACCAATATTCAGGTGGTCATTTGCTCCCTCCCCATGTCCTTGCAACTCCGGAGCCGGATTAACCTCCTGCACTCCGTGCTGGCTGCCGCCCGCTGCAACTGTGGCTGAGGGGCCATGCCCCTCCGGTGGAGCCATCCTGGCTTCGTAGTCCTCCAGCTGTCCCTTTGTCCGACGGCATTCCATAGCCCGCACATCTTTCCACGGCTTGCTCTCGCCCCCAGGATCAGAACCGTCCTGCACGAGCACTCATGTTGGGATGTTTACCACCGGTATTTGGAATAAGGAGATAGTGTTATATCTCTCGAGCCTTACGAAAAAGGTGTGCGTTATCACTCGTCTAAGGAGCTCGCAATCTACGAGTACCCTCACTGTGTTATAGAATCCCGCAGTGGACTATAACACAGGTTCAATCATGTCCCGCCGCTGCCACCAGTAAATCTAAGCCTGTCACGGTAGACCAGACCTAATTCACGCCGAATATACTGGGCACTGATTGAACAGGACAAAATGATAAAATAAACGAAAGATTTATTCCCTTTCGGGCAAACACAACACTGTAACTCAAATGACACTTAAAAATAATACTTACGGTAAAATAACAGGGTGAAGTATCCAAGAATAACACTGGCTAGCAATTCTCCCTTGCTGGATTAGAGTCACAAACCACCAACTACGAACAGTGAACACGCTACAACTGGGGTTGTGGCAACCTGCCTCTTTATAGGGTTTGAATTCCCAACACAAACAGGCAAGGAACTCTGGGAGGAAGCAGGAGTGCTCCACCCCCCCCCCCCGGGCAACACCAAATCTAGGGCTGAATGGCTGGGCATTGTCTAACCCATAGGAGGGGTTGGTGGCAGATACTTAATGTTATCTGGCCCATCCCCACTCCTTATGGCTCTGCAGCTTGTCCTCAATGCACATTTATCTGCAGGCACCTTACCTGATTAAATCAGAGGCCCCTCCATACAAATGTACTCTCATGCAAATCCCATTACAAGTCTACTATCTGAGAAATTAGTACATACAGTCACATAATCCCCTGAACACTTTGCAGGGCTGACTCCCAAATTACATAATTACATCACAGTGCTTACCCATAGATCATAAAACACTTTACCTAATTTGCCTGCTTAACTAGACTTGGGAATTGAATTAACAGGGAATAAAGGTGCTTTGGAATACACATATATAGTTCATTATCCATTAACCCTTTCTCTTCCCACACGAATTAGGGGTAACTAGCCGGGTATAACCCCTTTATTACAGGCCAGATTACCCCTGATCGTCACACCCCACTACACAATCCCTGGCAGATACTCACTTTCTTGGCAATTTCCTCTGAATGGGAAGAGCGCTGTTAGTTCTAGGGCAGCGTTTCCCAAATGGTGGGTCGCGACCCGGCACCGGGCCACGGCACCAAAATTGCCGGGTCGCAGCGAGGCTGGCCGCGCGGTGTCTCCCGTCCCCCCTGCTCAATTAAAAAAAAATGGCGGCTATTCCCCCCGCGGTCCCGCGCACTTGCGCAGGGCCCGCTCCCTTCCTTCCCCCCGCTCCCAACGTGGGACGGAGGAGGAAGTACCAGCTCCTCCTGCGGCCCGCTACCCCCCGCGGCCAGCTTCCCGAGCTCACCTCCCGTGGCACCCCCTCCCGTGCCCCCAAGCCCACCTCCCATCCCGGGCAGCAGGGGATATCGGGGGCAGCAGGGGAAAGCGTCCGGCGGCAAGGTAAGTTACCCCACCCAGTCACTGCCTCCCACCCAAGTGCCCCTGGGCCCCATCCCACCCACCCAAGTGCCCCCTCCCACCCACCCAAGTGCCCCTGGCCCCCTCCCACCCACCCTCCGACCCAAGTGCCCCTGGCCCCCTCCCACCCACCCAAGTGCCCCTGGCCCCCTCCCTCCCACTCAAGTGCCCCTGGCCCCCTCCCTCCCACCCAAGTGCCCCTGGCCCCCTCCCTCCCTCGTGCCCCTGGCCCCCCCTCCAGTCACTCACATCCGTCGTTGCCTGTAATTCACTCTTTGTGTCTGTGTGCGTATAGGGGAGAGCGAGTGTGTGTGTATCTGTGTGTATCTGTAGCAGTGTGTGTGTATCAGTGTGTGTATGTGTGTAGCAGTGTCTCTGTGTGGCTGCGTGTGTGTCAGTGGCTGCATGTGTGTCAGTGGCTGCGTGTGTGTGTCAGTGGCTGCGTGTGTGTGTCAGTGGCTGTGTGTGTCAGTGGCTGTGTGTGTGTATCAGTGGCTGTGTGTGTGTGTGTATCAGTGGCTGTGTGTGTGTGTGTGTGTGTGTGTATCAGTGGCTGTGTGTGTCTGTGCAGGCCCTATAGGCGATAAAATTTTTAGTGGGTCACGAAGGAGAAGTTCCAAAAATAACCGGGTCACGGAAAAAAAAAGTTTGGGAAACCCTGTTCTAGGGGATTTCAACACAAGTCACTAAACCTAACCAAATTACTTTCACAACCCACGTGGACAAAGCTAAAATCTCTCAACCATTCCTTGCTAGACTGGATTCTAGCCTCTCATCCCAACAGAATCCATTCCTCATGTATCCTACCTGACATTTTCAGTGACCATGCAATAGTGTACTGTGTAAGGAAAAATCAAGCCCTAAAGTTCTACTCACTAGTTCAACTGCCCTTGGTACATAATCAACTTAATATCCGAACCCAATTCTGCACTTGGTTATTTAAAAAAAAAAAAAAAAAAAAAGTTCTCAAAACTCTTGATATCCATGCTTTACTATGCAGAATTCGAGTACAGGGTGCCCACCTTCTGTGGGTTACAACCAATCTTATTGAACTTTACCATCTTTGGGATGCCTTGCGGAAAGATACAAAGTAACTCGTAGTACCTTGGATAAGACAGATGCCTATACATGCAAAAGGCAAACAAAACTTGCAAAAGTCCAATATTACGCTGACAATCTTCACCAAAATACATAAAATCCAGCACACTTCTGGAAAGTCATCAACAATATATTCCAGCCATCACTTAATATCAATAAGGATGATAGTACAGGCATACCCCAGTTTAAGGACACTCACTTTGAGTACACTCGCGAGTAAGGACATATCGCCTAATAGGTAAACAGCAGCTCACGCATGCGCCTGTCAGCAAGTGCTGAACAGCAATACTGGCTCCCTACCTGTACCGAAGCTGTGCTCAAGCGGGGAGACTATAGAGCCTGTCACAAATGCGTTATTTACATCAGTTATGCACATATATCACCATTGCTGTACAGTACCTGCATCGATAAGTGGGGAAAAGGTAGGACTTCCCTTTAAGTACATTTTCACTTTACATACATGCTCCGGACCCATTGCGTACGTTAATGTGGGGTATGCCTGTATTCTAACAAATCCCACCGACATAGCAAAGGCATTCAATGAATACTTTGTGTCGTGTCCTACTTCTCTACTAAAAGCAAAACCCTAACTTAAATCACGAAGCTCAACCTGTGAGAACCCCTATAGCTCCACCCAGTCCCAACAGTGCCTACAATTTGTCACAGTATCTGAGATTACAGGCGCTCCCAAAATTAAAACTAAACTGCTAATATGTACCTGATGTAGTGCAATTAAAGTTCCTACAGCTCAGTGCCCCAATAATTGCCATACCGCTTGCCTACCTAACCAATTCTATTTTGTCTTCAGGCTGTATCACAGACATGGAAAACTGCCAGTGCTGTCCCAGTCTTCAAAAGTGGGGACAAGAACATGGTCTCCAAAATACACCACTCTTCTAATACGAACCAAAGTCATGGAATGTGTCGACTCCCAATTAAGCGATTACTATACCAAAACAAATTTCTTTAGCCAACTCCAATCTGGGTTTCACCCAAACAACTTAACAAAAACTATCCTCTTAAGCTTGCAATGGAATGGAATTGAACTGGGACAACGTACAGATGCAATATTCCTAGATTTTGCAAAGGCTTTTGATACTATTGATCAGGTTACCTTGTTAAACAAGCTTCACTGCACTGGAATAGAAGAAATAGACAAAAAAGAGATCCCTCTAATATGCACTCAACCTTCATTGTAACTGCAAATACTGGCAAGAAATGGAGACCCTGGTAGATAGTACCCATCTCCACTAATTAGTAAAGTACTAATAAAAAGTATTGTATCTGGTCCAGTCTCTCTGCTAGTGGCTGCCTATGTGGGCCCACAACTTTTTTTTAGCTAGCTACTTAATCGGATACTAAAAATGTTGCTGGAGCTATTATAATGCGACTACAGCCTGTGTTGAAGTCGCACCATTAGAAAGATGACCGTGACATCATCCGATGCGCGTTTCGTTCTACATGAACGTCTTCGGGGGTGGGCGGGTCTCTGTTTCTCCAGATACTTTATGCTCCTTGGTCACTCGATTCGGACAAACAGGTAAACTCATTATGTCGGTACTAAGAAAGAGCCTATGCTACAGGATACTAGAGAATGCCTTGAATACAAATCGGAAACATCATTTATTTAAAAGGTTATTAAATATGACAAGCTAGTTTAATTTACTGCTTGCTTGTGTGTTGACTCCCATGTAAATTGGGGATTAACCCATTAAATGCCACATTTCTTGCATCTGTGATGTATCTTACTTAATGTGCAGCCAATATTATTCAACTATATATAGTTTCCTTACAAGCCAAATCTCCTGCTGGAGCTTGTATTTAACCCATTAAGTACCTTAGGTATGTTAACGAACATAAAAGCATGAAATGATCACTAACACCTAGTTAGATATCCATAAACATGGATTTATTATTCATTATTGATTGCATATGATATAGCTTTAGTCAGATTGTTCCCCTGGATGGTAAGTGTCTGATGGAATCACTGTGTTAAGGATACTTCATCATTCTGGATTAAAACACCCTTTGAGTCATGGATTGATAGAATAGTATGCAAGAATAATTTTCATTCTATCGGTTATGCAACCAGTATTGTAAATACCTAGTGCATTTGATAAATTGCTTGCAATCCAGATTTCCTAATGGAATTTTCTTTTAACCCCATGTATGCCTTGATCTGATATACAGTATTGCCAGCCATTAATAAATGCTGGGAACAGCAAACACATTCATTATTCAGAGAATGCAGATACCTACTATAAATCTCTGTAACGTCTTCTATGGTAGTTATTAACTTTATATGAATTATATGTGTATTCAGCTTACAAACATATTCCATTTTATGTCCACCTGTAAAGTACCCTAGGTGTGAATGATTCATTCATCTTTATTCTGGTTTTTATTATAGGTATGATCTCGATCAAATTATTCCTACCAAAGGTATGCATCTTCTAGGGTTTGTGTTGTTCATGATGCTTCATCACCATGGATTTACATGATTTTTGCATCATGGATTTTTGCATAATATTATATACGTCTAAAATCTCATTTTAACACTGGTGAAAACGGAATTAAAGTTAACAGTACGTGTGGTACGTGCAAGGCATGTCAATACATTAACCCATCCAAAACGTTCCAGAATTGGAACACCAAAAAGTTTTCATATCAAGAAATGTACTAACTGCAAAACTATGGGAGTAATATATTTAGCTACTTGCGTTTGTGGGATCAAATACGTATGTATGTAAGACTACGCACCAATTTAGACGACATATTTTAGAACACGTAAGCACAATTAAAAAGAACGATACTCCCATAGCTAGACATATCAACTCTATACACAGAGGTAATGCATCATGCCTAAAATTTCAGGGAATTGATCACATCTCCCTAGGAATAAGAAAGGGAGACTTGGATAATGTACTATTAAGATCAGAAGCACAATGGATATACTGTATACTCTAGGCTCCCTGACCCCACATGGTCTTAATGAGGGATTTGTGTGCACAGCATTTTTGTAAGGATGTCTGTAACAGCAAGTTATGCGAGACTTGCATGCATGCAGCAGTTCAGTTTTCACCAGTGTTAAGATAAAATTTAAACGTATATATTATGCAAAAATCCCTGATACAAAACTCATGTAAATCCATAGTGATGAAGCATCATAAACGTCTGAACAAACTGCTCACCCCTACCACATGTAGCTCTAATCACCAGAGATCTCACTCTCACTGTTGACGGTCCCAAGGTTCAACAAAGAATCTGGTTGCTCCTCCTCTTACTGTGAACCTCACAACTGGAACAATCTACCAGAGACACAAAGGCACCACCGGTTTAAGTTCTTTCAAGACTTGAGCCGTCTCGCATTTTAATCTGGTCTGCAACGTTACATACGCCAATAACGTTATCTTGAACTGTTCATGAAATGTCTTTATACATTGTATTTAACCAGGTTCATTTAATGTAACCATGTACTGTTATGACAACTGTGCCCAGGACATACTTGAAAGAGAGGTAACAATATTTTATAAATAAAACATGATTCGAGATGACATTGTTGTTATTTTTAACAGAAGTCCAGAAGACTCCCAGCAACAAATTAGAACTTTCTAAAGCAAGTAAGGTGGGCCTCCATATGAATCTTAGTAAGACCAAAGTAATGTCAAATGTGTCAACTCTGCAAAGATCTAAATGTAACAGAACTGAAGTCTAAGACTAGGTCTTCCTTTGCCAGCAGTAACATGGGATAGAAACCATTCGAATAAAATCAATAGGAGAATGAAGATGGGTTATAGTGCATTTGGAAGAAACAAGACAATATTTCAAGGGAACCTTCCACTGTGACTCAATGAGGAAAGATTTATATTAGTGTATTCTGCTTGTGACCACGGATGGATGTGAAGATTGAACCCTAAATGCAAAAAGGATTCAGAAGCTTCAGACAACTCCAAGAAGTATGGAGTTATATTATGCTGGGTATTACATGGAGACAGGAAAAATAATAAATGGGTCTGAAAGTAAATACAATCTGACATCACAAGGGTGAAGCAATTAAAATGGCAGTGGGCCAAACATTGCAAGAATAAATGACCATCATTGGAAAAAGATGGTATTCGACTGGATCCCAAGTGAAATGTAATGACCAAGACGACGATCAAAAGTAAGAGGATAGCAGAAAAGTGTTAGACAATGTGGAGAAGAGACTTGAAACCAGGGGCATAGCTATAGCCCGGGCAAAGCCCAGGGGCCCGCACTCTTGGGGGGCCCGCTCTCCCCCCATCCCTGTTGGCAGCCCATCTCTCTCTTCAGACAGGTGGGGGAGATGGTATGCGGTGGCTGGCTCCCGGCGTTAAAAAGAAGATAAGCCGTTAGAGAAATTAGCAGTTGTTCCACAGGTGGAGCAGGACAGCAGGGGAGGGTGCGCTCTAGCAGCAGACACCGCAAGTAAAAAAAGACTTCTGCATCAGACCACTAAAGCGTGCTCCTTCTCTGCTCTGCCTGTGTAACAGCTGCTGATTCCTCTGCCGGCTTATCTTCTGTTTAATGCCGGGAACCCGCTGCAGCATACCATCTCCCCCAGCCTGTCTCTATTACCCCCCACAGGTAGGCATGGGGGGGGGGGGGGGGACACACAGATATGGTGATGATTGGGAGAGCTGGTGATGGTGGGGATTAGGGGAAAAGGTGACGTTGATTGTGAGGGGGAGAACTGGTGATGAGGGGGAGAGCACCGGTGATGGTGATGAGAGCTTGTGATGAGGGGGAGAGAGGAGGAGAGATGAGGAGGGAGAGAGACGACGGGAAGGGTAAAAATGAGGAGGGGAGAGATGAAGAGGGATGATTAGGGGATGGGGGAGGGAGAATTTTTTTTTGCAGATTAATATTAATGGGACCCTGAAAAATGTTTTGCCCGGGGGCCCGCGCACGTCTAGCTACGCCACTGCTTGCAACCCATAATACCTGGAAGATCATTGGGGAGGCCTTCATCCAGCAGTAAATAGTCAGGGGATGAAGAGGACATTAGATATAAATACACAAACTAAAAGCTACTGCACCTTCAGCAGCCTATACCGTAAGCACCAAAGGCAATCTCAGATGGAGACTGAATCCATATAAAAAAAAACTCTGGAAGGGAACCGTCAGCTTGCTCAACTTCTAAGCACCCCCATATCCTTCTCCCTTATAAAAGGGAGAGGGCAATTCTACTTCATGCTATCCAAAAAATATGCCATGGCTATAGCTGCTGCCTTTGCAGCAGGAGCCTCTTCAAGCTCCCACCGGGGTAACACTGACGATCGGAAACTAGGAAGAAGTGTGTATGAAGTATTCTCTAACAAATGAGAACTTGCTCTTAAACCTTATGGCAGGGGTCCACTATACAAGGGCCAGTGTCAGGCGATAACCAAGCAACGCTCTATTCATATGTAGTCTATGTGCATTCAATCCTTTGTCACTATTAAAATCTGGGTCTAGTGGAATTTTCTGTGAAGAGAGAGTGGCAATAGCACAGGATTGCGGCATGTGCTTCCATATCTGAAAAGTCACAACAGCCTTAAGCCATCACTTTAGATACTTAAACATATAGACTTTAAAGAATATACATGGCTAGACACAGTACATATGAGCAATATAAAATTCTGTTTTATTCCTTGGGAGAAAAAAAAAAAAAAGTAAAATATTGCGAAGGGTTCTTTTTATTTAACATTCCTGAAAGCCATAGTTACATATTTTATAAATGTATGAAGTCTTAATACAAAATAGAAAAACTGTCTGTTAGGGAAGAAAATCTCCACATGGAGTTAGTTTTCAATTTACGATACTTTAAGAAAATTTACAATAATTTATATAAATTATTCTCTCCCAGATCAGTTTTGTTTTAATATTCCACACAGTTCTTCTGACTTTACAAACGTGGTACACAAACATTAAAATGTAAAAAAAAAAAATCATCTCATCTTCCGACGTGTGACGGGTTTTGATAAATTTAACATCAATCTTCTTCTGTTCCTTCTAAGAGGATTCTTTTCTGTTACTTTTCCTTCTTCAGATGTGATCTTGGTACTTGATGCACCAACTGCTGGGCTTTCTGGAGGAGAAATTAGTTTTATTTCCACTGGTGGCGGTGACCAAGAAGCATTGTCTGTTCTGTAAAAAAATTAAAAGTGAGGTTTAGGAGCAACTACTGTAAGTACCGTGGATCAACTTAAGAAAGTAAATATATGCAAAATTAGAAGCCATCAGTGTTCTGCAAGTTGCATTACTGATTAAGTTAGTGAGCTGCACTCTATGAAGAAATAGCATTGACTAGTTTTATAAAAGGATGAATTTTATTGATAATCAATGACATTAACTTTAGTAGCATGATGAATATGTAACGGTACTTTGTGGATGATGTGCTATGATATTGTACATATACAAACACCCTCCACCGCAGTCAGTCATCGCTTCACATTGCTCTGGTAAAGTGTGTATGAGGGCGCACCAAATTAAAGCACTTTCTCAAATCTTTGACTAACTTTAAGCTCTCCAAATACTGCCAGGACACCAACTACAATGTAGCTACTTCTATATTTATTTATAAAATGTTTTACCAGGAAGTAATACATTGAGAGTTACCTATCGTTTTCAAGTATGTCCTAGAGCAGCGTTTCCCAAACTTTTTTTTCCGTGACCCGGTTATTTTTGAACTTCTCCTTCGTGACCCGCTAAAAATGTTATCGCCTATACTGGCCAATAGGTAAAATAAAACAGTTATGAATGTCCATACAGACTTCATATATTCTCCCAATCCCCTCTATTCTCCCCCCCCCATTCTCTCTCTGACCTGCACAGACGCACACAGTCACTGACCTACAGACACTGACCACGCAAAGACACACACAGCCACTGATCTCTCCACACACACACACCACACACACACACAGACACACACAGCCACTGATACACACCCACAGCCACTGATCCACACACACCACCAGCCATGAATCCCCACACACACACAGCCCACGATCCACCACACACACCAAGCCACTGATCCACACACCACACACAGGCATGATTGTTCTGGACACACCAAACACAGCACGGATCCACCACTACACACCCAGCCACTGATACCACAAAAAACACACAAAACACACACACACACACACACACACACACACAGACACTGATCCACATACACACACAGCCATTGATCCCACACACACACAGCCACTGATCCACACACACACCGCCACTGATCACACACACACAACACACACACACACACAGCCACTGATCCACACACACACACACAGCCACTGATCCACACAACACACACACAGCAATGATCCACAACCAAATCCAAACAGCCACTGATCCACACACACAGCAACACACAGCAAATGATACACCACACACAACAAACAGCCCACTGATAAACCACAACACCACACAAACACACCACACTACAACCAAAAACCCACAACCACACTGATCCCACACACACACACAAGCCACTGATCCACACAACACACACACACACACAAACACACACACACACACACACACACTGATCACCCACACACACACAGCCACTGATCCACAAACACACACAGCCACTGATCCACACCCACACACACAGCCACGACCACACACAGCCCCTGATCCATCCACCCACCCACACAGCCACTGATCCACCCACCCACCACCACGCCACTGATCCACCCACCCACCCAGCCACTGATCCACCCACCCACACACCACAGCCACTGATCCACCCACCCACCCAGCCAAGATCCACCAACCACCCAGCCAACTGATCCACCCACCCCACAACAGCCACTGATCCACACCACACAGCCACTGATCCACCACACACACACACACAGCCCACTGAGCCACACACAGCCATGATCCACACACAGCATGATCCACACACACAAACACAACACACACACCCCACACCACCCACACACACACACATGACCACACCACACATCTGATCCACCACACACACACACACACACTGATCACACACACCACAGCAAATGATCTCAAACACAGCCATGATTCCACACACAGCCAATGATGATCTCCACACAGCACTGATCTCCACACACAGCCCAATGATCTGATTCCACACACACCACAAGTTCTTTCACTTTACACATCCATTTTGTATTTTTGCCACATGGCAACACAAGTCATGTTTTCAAAGACACCTGATCTCACACACAGCCACTGATCTCCCACACAGCCACACACACACACAACAACACCAATCCACTGATACTCCCACACAACCTCTGATCTCCACACAAAAAAAACACAAAAACACAAACCATCTTGAAAACACACACACACACACACACACACACACAGCCACTGATTCACACACACACACACACAGCCACTGATCTCCACACACAGCCACTGATCTCCCCCCCCACACACACACACACACACACACAGATCCACACACACACAGCCACACAGTGAATTATAGGCAGCGACGGATGTGAGTGACTGGAGGAGGGGGGCGGGGGAGAGAGGAAAGGACGGCGATCCAAGCAGGCGGCTCCACCGCCTCCCCCTGCCCGCCAGCAACCGCACAGCCACCATTGCCCGCCCCCGCGCCCATCTCCCGCACCAAGGGGACTGGGGGGAAGGGAGCGCCAGGACAGGAGGCACAGTTTTGGGGTGCACGGTAAGAGAAGGAGCAGCGGCCGGATACTTTGCTGAACCTTGGGACCATGAATAGTCTTGGTTTCAGATCTCAGATAAATGCTGCATGTGGTAGGGGTGAGGAGCTTGTTCAGATAGACGGGTAGCTTGCCCAGAAAGTATTTGAAGGCAAGATAGGAAAGATGAACTTTGCGCCTAGACTCAAGTGATGACCAATCTAACTTGAAAAACTCAAAAAGTCAGATTGAAGAATGTGTCCAAGGTCGTAGAGTCTACGGCTGTGTGCATATAAGATTGTGTCAATTGCAGACGTGTATTAAAGCTCCCGTACAAGCTGTAGGAAGATCATTGATGAACACTGAGAAGAGTAGGGGCCCCAGAACAGAGCCTTGCGGGACACCACAGCTGATATCCAAGGGGTTGGAGTTAGAGCCTGAGATAGACATGTTGGGATCTATCTGATAGGCAGGAATGAAACCAGTTTAAAGCATGCTTTCCTATACCAGAGCACTGGAGTTAGTTAAGCAAGGTAACATTAGACAGCATCAAAAGCCTTTGCAAAAATTTAGGAATATTGCACCAGTGAGTTGTCTCAGTTCCATTCCACACTTTTTGGAAGGTAGTTACTGTGGAGTGTTTGGGGCGAAAGCCAGTTTGGAATTGGGTAGGGAAATTAGTCTTGGTATAGTAATCGCTTAATTGGGAGTGAACACATTTTTCCATGACTTTAGATAGTATTGGGAGAAGAGAGATTGGCCTGTAGTTCGAGAGTGTTTTTGTCCCCACATTTGAAGATTGGGACAACTGGCATATTGCCGTTTGTTCCATTTTTGTATGGTTCAAGGTAATTGATATACCACAAAAACAAATAAATTTCCCACCTCGTCATTTGAGACACAAATCTGTTAAGCTGTATGAACTACAGAAACCAAGGGGTTAATTTAAAAAAATAAATCTATTTTTTGGTCTCCTGTGAGGTGTCTGCATTAATGGGCTAATAAAACAATGAAAAGCAATATGATTAGAAATACAATCACCTCACTCATCTCCACCCTCACCAATCTTGGCATCACGGACACTGCCCTCATGGCTTTCATCCTTCTTTCTCCCACCGCTCCTACTAGGTCCTCTTCAACACTTCATTCTCTCCGTCCACCAGCCTCCAAGGCTCCGTCCTTGGTCCTCTCCTCTTTTGCTTCTACACTGGCCCCCTTTTTCACCTCATCTTTTCTTGGATTCAACATCCATTTTTTTGTAGACTACGCCCAAATCTATTTCTCTTCCCACTATTCTCACTTGAACTTTCCACCAGCATCTCTGCCTGTCTTTCTTCCATTTCCACCTGTTATGTCCTCCCGGTTCCTACAAATTAACCTAGCTAAGACTGAAGTCCTCTACTTTCCTGCTTCCTCCTCCCTAATCCCCATCATCTCCTTTCCCCTCCAACCTTGGAGTCACCTTTGACACATCCCTCCTCATTGCCCAACACATCACCTCCATCAATACCACCTGACGCTACCACCTATACAATATAAGAAACACGTGTCCATTCATTTCTCTATCCTCGGCCAAACTTCTCATCGTCACTGGTCTAGACTACTGTAACTCCCTTTTTCTTGGTCTTCCCCTCTACTCCTCCATACCTCCCCCACAAATACAAAATGCTGCAGCTCGTACACCTCTCTCCCCTGCGCTGCCCACACCACCCCTGTTCCAACTCCACTGACTACCCATCCAACAATGTTCCCTCTTTAAATTCCCCTTTACCTTTCAGCACATCTCGCTACACCCCTTCTAGTCGTCGTTCCCTGACTGCCACAACCAACCCCCTCAGCATCCTCTTGATTCCCATCATTTGCCTTCCTCAACCCTGTACTGCAACAAGCTTCCCCCACCACATCTAATATGCCCCCTTCCCATCTTCAGAGGGCAACTTAAAACTCTTCTCAATTACATTCCATGATCCCCCCATAACCTCATAATGCATTACCTCCTTCGCCCCACCCGCCGCAACACCTATGATCTACCCTACCCTCACTCCTTCCTAAAGTCTCTCCAAAACCCATCGAAGTCATCCACCCCACCGATCCAATTGCCTCCAGTCAGACCGATGACAATGCGACCAACCAGCCTAAATCCAGAGACCTGACCCCCAACCAAGCAAGTTCTCAATGCACCTAACCCATAGCCTGACCATAATGATCCCACCCCTACCCACCCCACCACAATTACATCTTAACAATTACTCTATAATCTATATGTAACCACACACTTGTTTTACCAAATAATGTACAGCCCCCTGTATAAGGGCGCTATATAAATGTTATAAATAAATTAAAGGACTGGTAACAGTGTACAGATGTACCAGAGATTTGACCTGATTTGGCAATGGTATCGTCAAAGTGGGCTTCATAAAAAGTCATGGGTCCCTTGTCTGCTAGCCAGAGGGTCTGTATATTACTTATTGAAGATCCCCCATAATGCAAGAATGAAAATCTGGTGCAATTCACATGGATTAAAGATTGATTTGTGACGAGTCAAAATATAGAAGTGTACTGATTGTAAATATGACATGGTGTCCTGGCTTACATTTCAGATGTGTTTCCCTTCAAAACGAGGAGTTGCGTTAGCAAAAATGATATCTACAAAATCATACAAAATGTAATGTGTGTAGCATTATTTTAGGGGTAATCAGGAGAGTTATGGGGGTATTTTACTCAGATTCATTTGAGGTTATCCTCCTCTCTTCTCCAACCATAAAATGGTCAAGGAAAAATTGATGAGTAGGAGACAAGTCATATCCACAAAGGGTGGGCAAGTTTTTCCGGGTTTTGCCAAATGAAAAATGACGAGTCTTTAAAAGCAAGGGTCTGATGGTACCAAAACCAGAATTCACCTGAGATGGATATTATACTAATAAAACAGGAATGCTCATATTTAATCTCATGACCTCTCAAGTATAGTATGCGGTAACGTTTTAGGCATTTTGTGTTTTTTTTTATATCCCATTGTGTGTGTGTGTGTGTGTCTATATAATGTATGTTTTTGTAACATTCCTTTTCTGTAATGAATTGTGCACTTTCATATATGACATTTTAGGTTTAATAAGTACTGTCTCTGGGCCCTAATTGAACCTATATATTATTCTAATTGACCCTGTACCTTTTTGACAAGATTAACCGCATTAGCGGGCACATTTTGCGACATTGGGTTTTTGTGTTACATATTTTCCTAGTAACAGGGGACCTGCGTCCTTAGGGTAAGTATTCACATTATTCTTTGTGGTGGCAGCATAATCGAGGTGTGTGTGTTGTTCTTTTGGAATTTTTGCTAATTTTGTTGTGCCCGATGGGAGGTTAAGCAGCAGGATATGCGAACCCCGTGATAAAATCAGAAGAAATAGATCTAAAAAGGAACAGACACTTACTTGCCATCTTTCTTAGTTTTGTGTTTTGGAGGTCTACCTCTTCGATTTCTTAAAGTCGGTACCTCTGGAACATTAGTTTCCCTGGTTTCATTTGCTTCTTGAAATTGCAAATCCTACACGAGAATAAGGCAAACAAAAGAAAAAATTGATCACAAATGATTGCTCTACCATTCTTGCTTCAGAGCTCGAAGCCTTGCTCTTTTCACTTAAGAAAAGCTGGGGTCAGAACTACAAGAAACCACATCTGAAGAAATGCCAAGAAAATGCCTTTGTCAACCAGTTCCACTCCCTCCAGCTATGTAGGAATCAGAAGGACAGTATGAGGTTGAGGGATAGAGATCACAGTGACCTTCTGGCATACATGGCGACAACCCTGAATGTTCAGGGGTTTTCAAGAGCTCTGCAGGAGCCAGCCGAAAGTATGTTACTAAGCATCCTAAGGATACTTAAGGGGTTAAGCTTGCAAACAGCCAAGTCACTTTACACAATTAAAAGAAAGCATAATTAGTACAGTATATAGTCAGGAAAAATGTGTACATTTTGCAGACACATGAGTGACAATGCAACCGTTTATGAATGTTTTTTAAAGCATATTTAAGGATCAACATATACAGGCATACCCCGGTTTAAGGACACTCACTTTAAGTACACTCGCAAGGACATATCGCTCAATAGGCAAACGGCAGCTCACGCATGCGCTTGTCAGCACGTCCTGAACAGCAATACTGGCTCCCTACCTGTACCGAAGCTGTGCGCAAGCGGGGAGACTATAGAGCCTGTTACAGATGTGTTATTTACATCAGTTATGCACGTATATGACGATTGCAGTACAGTACATGCATCGATAAGTGGGGAAAAGGTAGTGTTTCACTTTAAGTACCTTTTCACTTTACATACATGCTCCGGTCCCATTGCGTACGTTAATGCGGGGTATGCCTGTATGAAAGACTACCAAGGCTTTGTTTATTTTGAACCAAAATTGAGCGTTTTGGACTTTATTTTCAAGCACAATTTTTAATAAAACATAACGGATAAAAGCAGATACTCGGTTTCAAATAATTAGTTGAGTCCAGCAATAGATTTTTTTACTATTACCCAGGTTATTTTTAAATATGTGAGGGAGGAGTATGAAATTCATATTTAATTATCAGTTTCTAGTAGAAATGTAAAAATGGCACAAAAGTAGCAATCTAATTATTAATTTGCTACTGAAAAAAAGAGGAGTAATATTTGCTCGTAATACACAACGAACCAGTGATCAGATCAGTCTCGACATTTGAACCACCACAAGATAGTATATACCTATTTTTAGGTTGGAGCTATATCTTACACATTTGCTAATAT
Source organism: Ascaphus truei (assembly GCA_036426205.1). Classification (NCBI taxonomy): domain Eukaryota; kingdom Metazoa; phylum Chordata; class Amphibia; order Anura; family Ascaphidae; genus Ascaphus; species Ascaphus truei. Next base: position 118,328,570 of record CM071570.1, on the reverse strand, counting down.
GTAGAACCACTAAAAACGTAGCAGATTTATTGTAACGTACAGATGTAGCAGACATCATTGCACCCGCTGGCATGCAGCCGCAGGTGAAACAGCTAATTAGCCTTGCCTTCAGACACGCGGTTGAATCAAAAACAATGGCTGCTTCTCCTGCTGGAGCAACATCTGCTACAGCTGTATTCCTTTGTTCATTCTATGAAATTTGCAAGTTCAAATATATAACAAATACACAATAACAGCAGCATAATATATAGTATGGTTGCAAAGAACACGAGGCAGACCTTAGCTTTAAGCATCTCAGGAGCACTGGATCTAGTTGTCCTCCGCGTCCTTGTAGCAGCTGGAGAGAAGACAAACAGGGAAGACATGTCTGGTTCCAGTTGAACAGGAAGCACAGGCAGTGTCACTTGATCAGCTAAAAGAGGGAACAAAAAGGAAGACCTTACTTGCAGGGTACAGTGGAGTGGTACAAATAGCGCTATAAAGTGAATGACATTTACTTTGTAAAGTCCTTTCTTACAGTTGCTATGAAAATTACGACATTTGTTTAAAAAGTGGCTTGAAACTGATGCCCTCAATATCTGGTACATACTTGATGAGAAGCAACTGATCTACAAAGCAATTGGATACAAATCACATATGGGAACAGTAACCATTTACACCCATCTCAAATATAGTTTCTGTGAAATAAAGTTGCAATTTGTCAACCCCACTTTGATGCAGACTTTAAATGTTTGTGCCAAAAGAAAATCACACTCATCTTTTTTACAACTTGACTTTTTCAATACTTTCCCTGCTTCTACTTAGTGCAAAGATTCAATCAACCCCCCCCCCCCCTTAAAGTACTCAATACAAATGAAAGGAAATGTTCAAAAGTTAATAACATATTTAAATGTGTCTGATTTGTTTCTGGAAAGGGCATTTGTCATTAGGCAAATCACTGCAATTAAGATCACTTCTCAGAGGCGACCTGAAAGTAATATGCAAGTGAAGCAAATTATTAATGTAACCTATTTTTTTGTATGGTGCATTCAGTGCATAAAGTACTATTTTACAGTATGAGATTTTAGGGGAATCAGAGTTTTGAAATATTTCATGAAGAAATACATAACTTAATTTCCAAACATGCATGCAATAAGTTTCATGCCCTTTTGGCACTAAAGCGGTTAGTTAACCTAGGCATCCAAGATTGCCCAGAAATACACTACAATAAGGTCCTTCAAGTCATTAGGCCCAAGGTGGTTAACATTAAACAAAATAACTGTGCTGCAGTTTCAAGAACAGGACAGTTAATCTTTGTAGAAGTAACTAGAAAGTGGGCGATCAGAGGAGGGCTTGTATAGGCTTGTGAAAAGAACAAATACCTTTCGCTTTCTTAAGTTTTGTTGTAGGGATGGAGAACACAAATGACTCATTTCCAAGAGCAGAAACATCTGGGAATGAAGAGACATTGCTAGATCTAGTCCTTGTAACACGAGTACTCTGCTGTTCGCCATAAACTTTAGCAGCTTCAGTATGATGCAATCGATCTTGGCTCTTTGGTAACTGCAACCTTTCCTCCAGACTTTCATCTGGTGCAGGAAGCAGTTTACCCTTTCTACTTTGGTTTACAATTATTGATGTGTGGGTCCTCCTTGTTGAGCTTCTGGGGACTGCAAGCTCTTCAAAGTTTCCTGCAGAAACATCTGCGGGTTCTTCAGTATCAGTTTTATTAGCGATGGTCCTCCTGTACCTTTTTCTAGGAGTGTCCAGAGTTTGCTCAGGTGCCTTCAAATTCTCCTCAATGGTTTTATATTCTGATCTATCCATTGTCCATCTCCGAGATGCCCTCTTTGGAGAAAGAGGTGCATCAATATCTGCTTTGTTTGCAGGTTGAGATGAATTGAGCTCAAAATGCTTGACCAATTCATTAACCACACGTTTGCCCCGTCTGCCTCTTGTGAGGGTCAGAATCTGGTGTTCATTCTCATTGGCTTCTTCGTGCTGACTTAATGTTACGTTTTCAAGCTCTAGTGTTAAATTTCTAGATGATCTTGTAGTTCTAGTGGGAGTAAGAGGCATAGCAAACTTTTGATCCACATAACCTTCATTATTTTCTTGCTCTCGCGAGGTTGACTCCTTTCCTCTGCGTGCTCTAGTTGGAGTAGAGGGCTGCTTTGCCAATGTTTCTTCTACAAGTGTCTCTTCCATTTGTGTACGTTCAGGATTCTCAAATGCAGCGTTCTTTACCTTCCTGGTTATTCTCCTTGTACTAACAGATAGCCCTTCATCCTGAACTGTAGAAAGAGCATTCTTTAAGTCCTCTGTATTATTTTCTTTGGCTTTTCTTGAGCTTCTCCTAAGGGTTGTTGGGAGTGGAGGTTCTTCAGAATCAACATATGAAATTTCAAGCAACTTTGAAGCTTTCCTTACACTCCTACGTGGGGTTAGAGGTCTCCTTAATGCAGATTTATCTACATTTGGTAAAACCGGAATGACACTCGGATCACTAATTTTTTGCTCATCTGGTTTCTTTGGTGGTGTTACCAATTCAGCAACGCTGTCAATGTCAACATCTTCAGCGTTTGTTTGCGTTGCCCTCTTCATGGGGGTCTTTGAAGCAGCTCGGGAGTTACTCACTGGTTCATTTTCATAAAGAGAATCGCTATTAATTTCTGCAGTAAACTCTTTATTCACGTTGTCATTGATGACATCCAGCAGGTTTTCTGCAATGGCTACCTTAATTGGTTCAGGCACATAAGGAAATGTCTCCATAATCTTGGTGTCTGGGTCACAGCACACAGGAGAGACGGACTTTGCAGCAAGCTCTTCATGATTCATTGCACTTTTATAATTATCAACATTTTCATCAATTATTGCACAATACGCTTCAGGAGAGTCTAAGGCTGCAGGCTCAGGTTGATCAATGTTGTCTTGCTCGAGTTCTTCCACCTCCTCTTCTCCAGCATCACCTTCAAGTATTAAAGTAAAATTATTCTGGGATATAAAATGCTCCTCCTCCACTTCGTCTATTTCGCTTTCCACAGAGTCTCTGACATCAGTGAATTCACAGCTGTAGTGATGTATAATATTCTCAATATTACAGTCAAGCTCGACAGTTCCAGCTGGCGTCAACTCCTGGTAGTTAACCATTTCAGGTTCTGGCTCTGCCACGTGCATATCAACTTCCTTTTCTTCTATGATCTAAAAAAACAACAGATTTCAACATTACAGACATGTATTCATACTAAATTAGCAGTTTATGCAACAAATAGCTGCATTGTTAAAACATTTATTACTTAAACTAATATTTTAGCTGCCACTCTTAGGCAGTAAATATATTGGAGAACTGTACAATTTAAAGGCATTTTAATTCTATGGAAACAGATTGAAGTTGCAATGCAAACTTCACAAAATCGCAGTCGTGAGTTTCAAAAGCAACACATGCTATCAGCATAAGGCCAGGTCCCCGATGGTGCACACGCCGCACAACAGTCACTCACCTCGGTACCGGCAGGCCCCAGTGTCCCCTTCCGTGTCGGCTCACGGAGGCGCTGTGGCGCGTCAGCCAGCAGGGGATGATACAACAAGATTGTGTTCCCGTGCGGCGACGCAGTCACATGGTGCGCTGGTTGCCAATACGAGGGGAGATGGCATGGGCCAACAGGAACGCAGCTACTGTTGGCCAATGGCATACTAGCTATTTCAAACTAATTAGGGGGAAAAACTGTGTGTGTAGTAATTGAGTTCTGTTGTGTTCCAATTCTGCATCTTTTGGTTTGCTTGCTGCTTGCTTTATTTATTATTATGGCCACACTCCTCTCCCCCATAGCTCCCTACAGACCGCAGATCGCGATTTTAAGCTGTACACGCACCACCAGGCGCAGCAGCTTTATCTCCCTGTGTCTCAGGCACCAAAAACATAAGATTGTAAGCTCCACAGGGCAGGGACTGTGTCTGCAAAATATGTCTGTAAAGCGCTACATAAAACTAGCTGCGCTATACAAGAACATGCTATTATTATTGTTGTAAGTTGTAATATCTTGAGGACCTACATGAGATTTCTTCATAGCTATGATTATACTGCACCTTTTGAAGCCTCTTTAATTTTTCTTAACTAAAAAGGAAACTCTGCGGACTACACACCACTGAAGTTCTACCATTTCTTATTTCTCTCATTTCTGGCCTAGCCTCATTTTAGTTTCAGGCAAATTCTAAATGAATAATACATTTTAAATAGATAGGATGGAGAGGGAGGGAGAGAGAGGAGAGAAAATACACAGACTGCTGCTAAAAACAAGGTTAGATCTTAATCAAGTATTCGGTGTCAACCATGGTCTTACTTGAACTTCTAGACAATGAGCCAGTGTGGTTGTGGAAGCAAGCTCTTCTTCAACCAGCAAAACCTTTTCTGCCAGTATTTCTACTTCAACATCTCCGTTTAATTCTTCCTCTGGAGCCTCTTCTATTTGATTGTCTGAATGAGTACTCACAATGTCATCACTATCGTCAATACTGATCACAGCTAGAAAGACAGAATTTCAAATATTAAACAGTTTGCCAATGTCACTTGTGGTTCTTAAATAAAAGCACATGTAGTCTGTTATTCTCTAGACTAAGGCCTCGGGCATGGTGCATCGGGCCACGCTGACCGCACTCCTGCTCTGCCACGTCTGCTCAAACTGGAGCTCTTTTGTGTCCTGGCAGGCGAGGCAGTGAGCGCGCTTTGGGGGCGGGGCGAAGATGTGGCGGGAGACGGGCCTAGTCCCTCGCTCCCATTGGATGCGAGTGGTCGCGTGACCGCTCCTCCGCTCCCCTGAGCGGCAAATTTTAAATTTGCCTGTCTCTTCAAAATACCTGAGCCTCCGCACGCATGCGGAAGCGGCTGCTAAAGCCGCGCTGATGACAGATGCAGGGGGTAAGTGCATCTGCTCAGCGTGACTCAGCACGGTCTACTGTACTATGTCCCAGACCTAAGGCATTAATACTTGGTAATATGCAGGGATGGAAACTATCCTTAAATATCATCCATAATGCACTTGGTTCTGATTGCAGCTACATAATTATATCGTTTAAAATTAATGGACGTGTCTTTTTTTCAACCTATTTCCTATGTTAAATTTAGACAACAGATACTTATGCTTATATCTGAATTTACCGTATATTGATCCAGAGGAAGGCAAACACAAAACCCAGTGAATGAAGTCTCATAGCGGGAAAAAGAAATTGCTTCACAATGCCAAATCAGATTTCTCCCTTGATCAACATCCCTCCCATTGCCGTCAGTCTCCATGGGTAATGAATTCCACATTTTAACTGCCCTTACTGTAAAGGACCCTTCCATTTGTTGCTGGTGAAACCTCCTTTCCTCCAACCTTAAGGGATGACCCAGTCGTTTGTACGTCCTCGTAATTAAATTATTTTGAAAGCTCCTTGTATTGACCCTGAATATATTTGTATATACAGTAATCATATCCTCTTAGACACCTCTTCTAATGTCAACACATTTCATTTAGCTAGCCTTTCCACACAAGTCAGACTGTTCATCCCCTTTCATTTGGTAGCTCTTCTCTGTTCTTATTCTAGCCCCATAATGTATTTTTGATGGTGTTGCACAAAACTGTACTCTATTCACGGTGTGGTCTTACTAATGATTTATCAAGTGGCATAATTAGGTTTACTTCCCTTCCATCCATTCTCCGTTTAATGCAGCATAAGATCTTATTTGCCTTGCCAGCTACTGTATGAGGTTGGGCACTATTGCCAGGTCTGTTGTCTACAAACACTCCTAAATCAGGGATTGACCTAATTTTGCCTCGTTAAATTTATAAGCAGCCTGTTTATTCTTGATTCACAAATGCATAACCTTACATTGATCTGTTTTTGCCATTTAAAGGCCAGAGTTTCCAGTTTATACAAGTCTTTCTGGAGAGAATATACATCTTGCTCTGATTTTACCATTTTACACAATTTAGTGTCATCAGCAAAGATAGAGACGTTGCTCTCTATGCCAACCTCAGGGTCATTAAAAAACTGTGGTCCTAGTATCCAAATTTGAGGTACTTCACTCACAACTTTACCCCAACCTAAACGGTTCCATTTATTAAAACTATTGTCTATCCTTTAGCCAGTTTCCAATCCAGGTGCAAATATTTTTACGGAGACCAATTTCCTTTATTTTGTACATCAACCTCAGAAGCCTGTGAAAAATCTAAGTAGAATCAACTGCATTACCCTGGTCTACATTCCTACTTACCTCTTCAAAGAAACAAAAGGCTAATTTGGCATGATCTATCTTTCACAAATCCATGCTGACTATTACAAATAATTTTGTTTTCCGTGAGGTATTCCTGACTATCCCATACTAAATCTTCAAGTAGCTTCCCCACTATTGATGTCAGGCTTACAGGTCTAATTTTAAATATAAGCACCACGTCTGTTTTACACCAATCTTGTGGTACTGAGCCTGTGGAAATGGAATTCTTGAATATTAAATACAATGTTTTGGTTATTACTGAACTTCGCTCCTTAAGAACTCTTGGGTGCATGCCATCGGCACCAGATGCTTCATTTTCCTTAATTTTATCAAGCTGACTTTGCCCTTCTTCCTCAGTTAACCAATTCTTTGTTATTAATGAGGTTGTAGTTTTCTCCTTTGCAATATGTTTGAAATTAATTCCTCCTTGGAAAATAGAGGCAAATAATGTCTTTAGTGCCTGCCTTTTCCTTATCTCCAATAGTTTGCCTACCCTTCTCACACTGAAAGGGTCCTATATTCTTTCCTAATCTTTTTGTTATGAATGCACTTGAATTTGAGGGTTACATAGTAGACTAGGTTGAATAAAAGACAAGTCTGGGTTGATCTTGCTTTCTATTGGAATCCTTTTTTTTGTTTATTTTTTGTTCATTTAATTGTCATTTAGCAAATTTTGTTACATTCCTCAGAATTCTGATATGATGCCTCCCATCCCTTCTGATTAAGAATCTAATGCCTCTTCCTTTCCGTTTCTTCCCCTATCTACTCTCCAGTGGTTTAGACTGGTTTCTTATATATTACACATGGGTATATTTTCAAGTCATAAAATAAAGTTAGTAAAAACAGCTCTGGAAAAGGATCGCTTCAGGAGACTAGTTATGAAAAATTACAAAATATATTTTTTTCAATGTTTCATAGATCTATTTTTTTAACCAACTTTATTTCATTACTTAGTAAGGTCAATAGCTGGGAGAGGCCACGAGAATGTTGGAGGCGCATATAAGATCCTGGATCGCAGGAACCTGTAACACCACGGGAATACACCAAGTATACTTCTCAAACAAGGATTTAAAAGACTGCCCATTTATCTTCCACATTTCTGCCCGTAAAAAGGTCATCCCAATAAATTCCTTGTAGATTATTCCTTAGTTGATTAAAATCTACTGTCCTAAAAATGTAGTCTTTGTTGAACCCGAATAATATGGTTTTTGATCATTTCAAATGAAACCATGTTATGACCGGTGTTTCCTGGCTTGATTTGTTATTACTTCTATATAATTTTTATTTTTAACTCCACTTTTAATTTCTATCCACAAGGTCTTTAGATTGTAATCAATCCCATCACAAACCTCATTCCTTACAAAAGGTTTTAAATCCCGGTTTAATATACAAACATACTCCACCACCTCTATCTGCTCGATTCTCTCCTCTCCACCGCCCTCCCCCCCTTATTTTTAGATGTAAAGCACGCAACAATGTATAATTTGACATTCTTACCTAAGCTGGCAATTGTTTGATGCTCCGGTTATAAATCTGTACAAATCCTGATTGTGTGCTTAACAAAATGCCCGCATTCTAACTTTGTGCTGTAGTCTAAAATGCTGCAGCTGATATGTAACATTATATTACCAAGTATAACACATTGTTACAGCTTTCAGCGTAATAAACAGTCTGCTTTTTGGAAGACAGCAACAGATCTATTTGTGATACTTTGTTCCCAAAGGTTACAAAGGCCAGACCTCAAAAAGGTGTGTGAGAGCCCGTTACAAAATAGGAAGTGTATATGACTTTCTAAATGGTTGCTGTAGAAAAACAGCATGTTTAAAAAAAAAAATTCTTATACGAGATAAAAAAAAAAAAAAGTACAGTATTTTCCCTGTTTTCCTGCTTTAACTGCCCTGTCAGGAGTTTAATCCCACCATGTTGTTTCGGTAATGCCCATCATGTTTATCCCGTCGAGCTAAAAATATAAGGCTATTTGCATTAGCACTTCAAGTTTTAAACATCTGTGCTATTGGTTTCGTTATGCTCCTGCCCTTCTACTCCCATTGCATTTAGTATTTAGAAGTTTACTAGTATTATCCGTATTTAATATGGGTGCCTCCCTGTTTCACAAACTCACCTTTTCCCCCAACTCTACCTCCATGGCCTCCTGCTATTTCCCCATTCCCATCTATTCTGTCTAGTCTAATGTCGCTTGCTTGTATAAAATCTCCTCCAACCTTTTTAACATCCTGACACCTAGAACAGAAGAGCCCTATTCGTTGAGGTGCAATCCATCCCTTCTATAAATATAGTACCTCACAGAGAAGGACACCCAGTGCTCTAAAAAAACCAAACCCCTCCTTTCTACACCACTTTTTTTTGCCATGCATTAATCTCTCTAAGCTTCAACTGCCTCCCCTGGAGTAGCACATGATACTGATATTTCTGATAATGCTACTTTGGAAGTCCTTGCCTTAAGCTTGAGGTCTAGAGCTTTGAAATATTTTTTAGGAGCCACAATCTTTCTTTAACTTTGTAATTGGTGCCAACATGTACCAAGACTGCCAGGTCAGTCCCAACCCCTTCCAACAATCTGTCTACACGACCTGCAGTGTGCCGAACCCGGGCACCCAGGAGACAAACTGTTTGGTTAATGTGGTTATGGCAACAGATTACCCTCTCTTCCCACCTAATAACAGAGTCACCTACTGGCCTGCCTCTTCCCTCGGTCTCCCCTTCTGTTACCCAACTAGGACCTCTTTCCTGATCCTCACCTCCACCACTAGTCCCAGCCAGGGCCTGCTCAGCAATAAACTCATTTCAAAATTGTCTATGTCCCTCAATGTTGCAAGTTGCCTCTTCAGATCAGCAATCTGAGGCTCCAAAGAGACCATCTGCTCACACTTCCCACAGTGGTATGCTCCAAGTGCACATACATGTGGCAAGATGTGCATTGAGTGGCATTCTCAATCCTGCTCATTGTTCCAATTAGAGTATTAAGTGCTAACAATTTACTGTACTTCTGTACACTTAACTATTTCTGGTTATAAATGCCATACAAGCTAAACCGCATTCAGTCAGAAAGCTCAGTGCTTGGAGGCTCAATAATTCCCTACAACCTCCAGTTTAAAGCACAAACACCAATGTGGTGCATTAGGTAAGCAATTAACCAACACACACCCACGTTTTCCCCCTCTTCCCCCCCCCCCAACATACTACAGCTTTCACGCAGTTCCTGGCTGGTGCCTCCTATCCTGTCCCCTTTCTGAGCGTGGCTCTCACTCACTGTATGGCAAGCAAAAGTGGATTTGCTAGAATTGAAAACTTGGCAAGGGGCCAAAAAATTTGGCCTTTTACTGAATGTCTATTGCTTAGCAATTAACCAATCCTCTTTCAGAATTGAAAGGATTATCGCGGTGTTAGCCTGTAATAGATCATACGTCACTTAAAAAAAAAAATATTTGTCACTTTACCTTTTTTAATGATTTTTAATATATTATGCTTCTTCTGGTTGCTATTGTAACCATTTCAGAAACCACAATGTCCTCTTGCGTGCTCTGGGAAGCAGGATCTTCCCCAATCGATCACGGGAGAATGGACTGACCAGCAGCTTAGATAATTGCCGTCATAAAATGTAAGAGGCAGCTGCATTTATTTAAAGGAAGATTGAGCAAGAGGAAATACTGCTTTAATAATCCAAATAGCCATTTAACTTTCTTGTTATCCGACTTTGTTGTGCTTATTGTATGATAATTCCCTGTACTGTATTGTCTTTGTAAAGCGCTGAGTACACTGTGGTCAGTACATAAAGATATACATACATAGTTGGGGAGGAACAAACATTAACACATTCCTTGGAGTGCTACTTACATTCAGCGTCCGTAACGGATGACTCCGATGCTTGGTCACCAATCTCAGATTGTGATCCCTCTGTGTCTGATGTTTCCAAGACTCTTTATAAAAATGAAAACAAATACATTTACTCACCAAGGTACATACAGATTTATATACTTTTTAAATCCCAATAACAGTTTTAAAATGTACTAACGAAAATCACCCTTGCCGAGGGGGAAGGATGGATCAGCAGGCACAACTGTGCAGGAAAGAGTTGCAAACGGCTGGACTGGGCTGAAAAATGCTCTAATTAAACATGGATTTAAAAACCAAGAGGAGGGGAACAGACCCCTGCACCTCTAACGCGTTTCACCCAAGTGTGGGCTTTTTTATAAAGCCCACTTGGGTAAACGCGTTAGAGGTGCAGGGTCTGTTCCCTCCCTCTTGGTTTTTAAATCCATGTTTAATTAGAGCATTTTTCAGCCCAGTCCAGCCGTTTGCAACTCTTTCCTGCACAGTTGTGCCTGCTGATCCATCCTTCCCCCCGCAAGGGTGATTTTCGTTTGTATCTACACACAGCAAGGAGCACACAGATCCGGATGAGAAAATGAACTTATGTGAGTACACCACGTTTACTATTTGAAAGTGGGAGCTTCCCCAGGTTCACTGGATCATATAGTTGCTGGATTTATATATAAGGGGTCTGGGTGGATCCTAGGACTTCCCCCAGACATCCCTTTTTTTCCTTGCCAGATCGTGTTCCAACTAGGGGTTAATTCATATAGCTCCACACAGCATTTCTAAACAAGTGATCCGGATGCAGTATTCATTTTCATAAGTGGGTCATATGCTTTGTAGCACTAGTAATTGAGGGACTCTACCTCAATATTCCTCTGTTAAAATGTACTAACATGAGGCCATAAAAAATGCAGCATGCTGAAACAAAGTGTGTGAAAAGTACATTTTTTGTGTTAGTAACGTCAACATTTACATTATTACCTTTCATCAACTGGCTCCAATTCAGTATCTTGCACGGCGGTCGATTGATCAAGTACTTTAGGCCCATTCTCAGGAAGGGAAAGATATTCAATCTCTGCTTCTTCTCCAAAAACTAGTAAACAGAAGTTGACAATAGTCATTATAAACCGCCCTGGATAAAACAGAATCTGAACAAAGGGTGAGGAGTACAGGCAAAAAAAGCATGGCATACCTTTACATAGGCCCCATATAGCCGGTTCAATTTTATTTTTGAGACATTTTTACTTTTCGTGTTGCTCAAAAACCAGCTTATGAAATTCCTTCAATTCAATAGTTTTCTATTTTGGAGAAAACCCAGTAATTTTTTTTACGGGAACACTTGGGCCTTAACGCTAAAACGTTGGATCGGACATTATTATATTTTCAGTTATTAGTCAGCAATTAGTCCGTGACAAAAGTATTTATTGGATAGTTTGATATATTTTGTTGGGTATGAATTTGCAAACCCTTAAATGATGAAACAGTTGTCAAAAATTGTAGGAGAGAGCGTGAACAATACACTTTTAGAGCAATCATTCAGCTGTAAATATCTTAAAAACTGAAACACCGGGCCAACCGAACATCCTACGGCTTGGATCCAATCTTGGATGTTAGGAAGGTCATAGAAAACAAATAAAATAAGCGTTCTCTAGGTAAAACACAAAATTGAAAAGGTGTCGAAACATTGTCCTGTTTATAAAATAATTTTAAAATTGCAAACTGTGTGCATAGGCTGCTTTACATAAACCATTAACATTTCCAAGAAGCACTGCACGATAAGGCCTCGGGCATGGGGCCTCGGGCCGCGCTGATCAGCGCTCCTGCTCTGCCTCGCCTGCTCAAACTGGAGCTTTTTTGTGCCCTGGCAGGCGAGGCAGTGAGCACGCTATGGGGGCGGTGCATAGACGGGGCAGAGGCAGGCCGGAGGCGGGGCTAGTCCCTCGCTCCCATTGGATGTGAGCGGTCACGTGACCGCTCCTCCTCTTCCCTGAGTGGCAAATTTTAAAATTTGCCTGTCTCTCCAAAATACTGCTAAAGCCGCGCTGATGACAGGTGCAGGGGGCTCACGGCTCACCCTACTATGTCCCAGGCCTAAGAGTGTAGCATTCCTACTTGAAGCACATCATATGCTCAATCAGGTAACAAATGTATGGACATGGAGCAAAGGAAAAAAAAAAAAAAAAAATAGACATGCCTTTCAGCTCTTCTGATTCCAGCATCTCTGTTGGTTGCATCTCTGCAATCTGTTTAGCAACTATTGCTTCTTGTATCTCCTTATCCACAGGTTCTTCGGTATTAAGATGCAGCGGTTTGTTGGTTAAAGTGATTACATCCTCTTCCAAGTCATCTGGTGCCGGAGCATCATGATACTCCAGGGTAGTCTGGTCTGACTTTGCGGACACGTTACTAGTCTCTCTGCAGACGTCCATTTTGATTGGGCCCCTGCCCTGGATTCCAGATGAGGATTCATCCATTTGCTCGTGGTCTTTGGCAGGGCTGTTCAGCGAGAATGAGGTAATTTTAACTCTGCTACCTGACCACAGTGTGTCTGGAGTCGATTTTAGTACAGGAGACTCCACAAGCACATCTCTATCAGCTGCTAAGACCTATTACAAGGAAGAGGAAAGAAGAGTGAGAATTAAAATGCACAAGAAATCGTAACAGTCAAAAGTACTTTGTAAAATCAGTCACATTTTTGCCAACCGTTTAACATTTAAGACAGCAGAATTAGACACATTTTCATCATGTTACCTGTGCCACACACGTGTTGGGATATAGATATGTGTGTGTACGTGTATGTATGCATGAATGTATGTGCGCGCATGTGTAAATGGGGATATGTATCCATCAACCGACTGAAAATGATTTTCGTTTTGGGGGGGAAACTGCTTTTGCAGACCCCGGAGAACCATTTCATGCAACTTACCCTCTTTGCCCATTTGTTACTCATCTCCTCCATGAAAGAGATTTTGGTTTCCTTAGACCGCAAAGGAGGAGTAATAGATCTTCCCGGTGATGCAGAAGGAGAAGCCATTGGAGTGCTGCGAACACTGGATCTCAGAATAGACTGAGGCGTGAAACCAGTAAATCCAGAAGACGTAGTGCTTGCAGCCAAGGCCTTTGCCCTCTGTGAAGTCAATTATATACAAACAATTAGTAAGAGTAAAACATTTTATAATACATACGGCGAGATTCACAAAGCGCCGATGTGGGGTATAGTACCACGATCCGGCAATAGTCGTCATTGACTTGAATGGCAAATAACGCTGGATCAGGGTGGAATACTCCACATCGGCGCTATGTGAACCCCTCACTTAGAAGGGAGCTAAATTGCTTCAGATGGCAATTCTCGTTTACAGATATGTGGAACATTCTCCCTTCCTACAAAAATACATACCTACTACAAGATAAGCTCTGAAACATTACACTACCATGTCCACCTTTTTTCATTCTACTTAATAAGCAATGAACCAGAAGAGAAAGAACTCAGTTTAAAGTAGCACTCTATTATCTGTAGTAGGATAATGTGGTTGATTTAAAAATATCTTTATTGAATTAAATGTTAAAATATTGGTGCATGGAGTGGAATAAAAAGATCAATGGACACTGTCTGATGACTCAGAGTGTTTCACATATAGTGATGACAACTTGTGTCTAATAGCTGGAACATTGCCAGCTGTAGCAGGTCGCTACCATTGATTAGACCGCTGCTAGCAGTCTAGAGAGGACAGTGTCAGACGTGCTAATAGATGAGTAGTTGCATTCCCCCAGGCCAAAAGAGGAACGTAATTGTCAGCTGGAAGCATGAACCTTTGTGTGCACAGAATACTTTCATATATATATATATATATATATATATATATATATATATCATACTTTAATCCTTCAAAGTTATTTTATGATTACCACCCACAAAAATGTGGGTTCCCTACAGATCAGAGTTGAGTACCATTGCTGTACGGTTTAATGCCGTTTTGTAAGCCAATATTACCTGGGGGAGAGCAGTCAGCTTGTTGGCGGTCTGATGTTGTCTCATATTCTGAGGAACACAAATAATAGAAAACATGTCAATACTGTATGTTAAATGAACTTAGAGTATATTTAAAAATAACCTTCATGAAAATGATATCAGCTAATTAAAACATAATTCTAAATATAGGACTGTAAGTAAGAGGTGTTAGGGAGGAGTTGCCCAACGCTTGTGTTATACTGAGATGGATATATTTAATTTTCCACTTCTGTGCATATTTTCTCCTCCCTTTTATCCTGCATCAACTCAGTCCTGGTTTCAGGTGGTGCAAATCTCTCTAGCTAGACATCTCTGACAGATATAATTACCTTAATTAGCTGATGCGGTAGGCACAAAATGATATGGTACGTCAAAGCAAACATTTTACTCGTGTTGATAGATACAGTAGACACTAGAGTATGTGGTTCCATATTGTTTTGATCATTCTGGATTTAAACGTATTGTCCCAGTAGACTGGAAACGTATGCAATGTACTCAGGAAACATGTATGTATGAAGCTTTAACAGTGTAATTCAGAATGTGCTTCTCAGTCTGTTGGGACTATTTCCAACTTCATCAGGATTGATGAAGGTGGCTCCAACCAAAAATTCATGATTGATTTTATAATTAAATGAATTGGCAGACTAACCCCTATCATAAATCAGGCAGAAAAACTTCCCCTTGCTAGCTATACATTCCCCTCCTCTCCAAGCCTGGCCGTCTATCCATGGCAGATGAAACAAACAAAACACAGAACCCCAGCAAGCTCATTTTAGGAACCTCTGAGCTCCCACAAAATATATATGTATATAAGTGTCAAAAAGGAGAGATACTGAGCGTGACAAATGTATACAACAAGCGACAGAGAAGCCCAATGCTACATCTAATATGACAAAAATACACAGTAAAATACTTATATATTCTCTTGAAAAAGGGTCATTTCGTTTAACCCTTTGGCCAAAGCATCGTAAGCCTGCGAGCCACGTCAAGGCAGACCCAGTTTGCAGGTCCTAACACTACCAGATAAAATACTAATCTACCTCTATTAGAATTAAAATTCTCATGTACCTCTATTAGGAGGGAGAAAGACCAACGTTGGATCTATATCCAGTAGAATGAAAGGACCCACTAACTTGGGAAGTGGGGAGGGGCGGCTTAAACCCTGGAAGGAGGAGCCACTAACCTCTAAAAGCTGAAACCAGCTGAAAATAAGTTAACAAACAACACACAAAACCCCAGCAAGCTCGTTTTAGGAATCCCTGAGCCCCCACAAAATATATGAAACAATCAACTTTTTCCAGTTCCCAAGGACTACTAACAGTGCAGGTTTTAAGCATACCCCCCTGCTTGAGCACAGGTGGTTAAGTCAAAATGATTGGGTCACCTGTGCTGAGAGGATAGGCTTTGAAGATTGGAGTTGGGAATCTCTTCCTTCTGTAGTTATCAAAATGACATCAGAATATTGATATCTTGCAATCTGTGCACATTGATAAGTCTGATATTGCAAGTCTACAGTTACAATCTGTGCTCTGTGGCTGAAGCAATAGAGAAGTACCGTATTGGCCCGAATATAGTACGACTTCGCACATAATACGACCCCTACAGTTTTGAAGGTGTTCTACATGAAAAATAAAAAAGGTGTTAGACTACGCATATAATACGAGTACAGTTTTTGGAAGGACATTTTTAGGGGAAAAAACAGCACTATATTCAGGTCAATACGGCAAATCAAATAAAAGCACATCAGTTCCCACAATATATTAAAGCAGCAGTTCAACCAATATCCTACGTGTGTTTTTAATTAATCAGTTCTGTACTATGAGAAAATACTTGTAGCAAAAAAATAAAAATGTTTTAAAGACCGTTGTAATGTTTCTAATGTAGGAAGCATTTACAAAGTGACAGCCCCTTTCCCCTTCTGATAGGCTCTGGCTCTTGAGCCCCGCCCTCTCTCTAGCAGTGCACCAATTGTATCTAGTAACTGCCCAGTCAATCAAATTCCAGGACTACATTGCCCACAATGCTGTGCAAGAACTGAATTAAATAGCCCGGAGCAAACATTCGATTACAGGAGAACGGATCGATCTGCAGCTTAGCTAATCACTTGTCAGTGTGCAGATTGTATTGATGCACATATTGAATGGGAAATATATATATATATATATATATATATATTTTCTTTTTTAAACGGCAGCTTGAACTGCAGCTTTAAGCCAAAAGGTTGGTTACACTGAACAGTGAATTAATGAAATGACTGGGTAAAAAACACTGATTACCTCCAACTAAAACACACTACAACCATGTAAAAGAAACCGATTAAATTTTTTTTTTTTTTTTTTTAATGTTTATCGGGTTTCTGTTTTACTTGTTGAGTTAATATGTTAGGGGCTGCATTGCATCTGGAAGATCTTCACATCACAACTGGTAGCCCTTTGACAAAACGCACCTGGATTACAGTATATAGGAGTTTCTCAGCCCCCTGATTAACCACAGCCATGTTTTAGGCATCATTAAGCAAAGCACGTTCACACAAGTGCATGCATGCTTGATCATTTTATTGTTAAAACAGAAAGAGCTCTGTGGCAAAGAAAAAAAAGTATGATTATGGATATGAGGTTTAAAATGGAATTCAGTGATGTTATGCTATTTTACCAGTAATAAACAGTCTTACCTGTTGGTCAGTAGCACAGTCATATGCAGTTTGACCTCTTTGCTGGTTGCCATTGGAGGCTTCATCACCTCTATATACCGATGGGCTTGTCTGTGATCACCTTGGCACATCAAAGCTTCAATAACTTGCGTATGCTGCCATGTCATCAACCGACTTGTGGCTGGATGAAGGATACAGTCCATTGAACTCTAACAAGTGGAAACAAAATGTTGTTTGTTCTTTAAATTATGCATCCCAAATTGTAAAAAAGGAGTCAATTAGCAATGAGCAGGACAACCCAACAATGTACTAACTATTGCCAGCAAGATTCCCATTTAACATTTGTAGGAACTGGAGTTCCAACAGTGGACTGTTCGGGCATGAGCAGCACAGACTATTCCTATCCTAATTAAATTACACCAACAAAGTAAAATATAGCCTCACTAGCTGATATACCCGGCGTTTCCCAGTATGTAAATCCATAATAGGTAGTATTATTTATAAATCGGGGAACAAAAGGATTACTATTTGATGGAAAGGTTGTATAATGATGTTGAAAAGAGACATGGAAGAAAATCTAATACGATGTTGTTTAAAAATGGTTTATTGTAAACACACATTGTATATTTTGGTGACATAAGTGATGTAAAAATGTCAGGTGTGTCCCCCCCGCTAGGGTATGAGGCGTCGGGTGGGTGCTCAGTACGGGTGGCGGGTGGGCAGTGAGTGATGGCTTTGGGTGGGGCTACCGCTAGGGTGTGCCGCCGCCCTCACTCTGGTTGAGTGAGGGCGGCGGCTGGTCAGTGATGTCGGTGGCGTAGGTGTGAGTGGGCGGGCAGGTGGTGTTAGGCGGAGGTGAGTGCGGGCGCGGCTGGTCAGTGATCGGTGCGTAGGG
This sequence comes from Ascaphus truei, assembly GCA_036426205.1. Lineage (NCBI taxonomy): Eukaryota > Metazoa > Chordata > Amphibia > Anura > Ascaphidae > Ascaphus > Ascaphus truei. Next base: position 118,310,947 of record CM071570.1, on the reverse strand, counting down.
GTGTGAGTGCGGCAGGTGGGTGTGAGGCGGGAGGTGAGTGCGGGCGGCGGCTGGTCAGTGATGTCGGTGCGTAGGGGTGTGAGTGCGGCGGGTGGGTGTGAGGCGGGAGGTGAGTGGGTGCGGCGGGCTGCTCAGTGATGTCGGTGCGCAGGGGCGGGAGGTGTGTTGTTGAGTGCGGGCGGCGGCTGTGGGGCACAGGGTTGTGAGGCAGCGAGTGGGTGAAAGACAGAGGCGGGAGGCGGCGTGAGTGCGGGAGGCGAGTGGGTGAAAGGCAGAGGTGGGTGTGCGAAAGGCAAAGGCGGGTGTGCGGCGGGCGAAAGGCAGAGGCGGGAGGGCGGGCGAAAGGCGGTAGGGCGGGCGAAAGGCAGAGGCAGGGTTGGGTGGGAAGGCAGGGGTTGGGGGGGAAGGCAGGGGTGGGGGGGAGGAGGTGAGGGACGGGGTTGAGGGGAAGGCAGGGGTTGAGGGAGGCAGGGGTTGAGGGGGAAGGAGGTTGAGGGGGGAAGGCAGGGGTTGGGGGGGAGGCAGGGGTTGGGGGGGGAAGGCAGGGGTTGGGGGGGGAAGGCAGGGTTTAAGGGAGAAGGCAGGGTTGGGGGGGGGGAAGGCAGGGGCTGTGGGGGGGGGGAAAGGCAGGGGCGGAGGTGGGGGGGGGAGAAAAGCAGGGGCAGCAAGGCAGGGGCGGGACAAGGCACGGCGCCGGGCGGGGTGTCACTGTGTGTGTGTGTCACTGTGTCACTGTGTGTGTGTCACTGTGTGTGTGTGTCAGTGTCATGCTGTGGTGTTTGGGTTGTCACGTGCCATTGTTGTGTGTGTGTCGTGTCGTGCACTGTGTGTGTGTCTTCACTGTGTGTTTCACTGTGTCTGTGTGTCAAGTTGTGTGTGATGTGTAGTGTCCCACGGTGTGTGTGGGGTGGTTGTGTGTCACTGTGTGACTGTGTGTGTGTGTGCTGTGGGTTTCACTGTGTGTGTGTGTGTAGTCACTGTGTGGGTGTTGGGTGTGTGTCGTGGGTGCACTGTGTGTGGGGTGTGGGTGGTGGTGTGTCATGGGAGCGTGTCACTGGTGTTTGTGTTGTGCGTGGTCGTGTGTTGTGTGTGGTGTGTGTCCACTGTGTGTGTGTGTTGTGTGTCCAACTGTGTGTGTGTTGTGTGTGTGTGTCACTGTGTGTGTGTGTGTGTGTGTGTGTGTGCGTGTGTCACTGTGTGTGCGTGTGCGTGTGTCACTGTGTGTGTGTGTGTGTGTGCGTGCGTGCGTCACTGTGTGTGTGCGTGCGTCACTGTGTGTGTGTGTGCGTGCGTCACTGTGTGTGTGTGTGTGTGCGTGCGTCACTGTGTGTGTGTGTGTGTGTGTGTGCGTGCGTCACTGTGTGTGTGTGC
>CM071570.1:118290491-118309500 GCA_036426205.1 Ascaphus truei | reverse complement strand
TGTGTGTGTGTGTGTGTGTGTGTGCGTGCGTCACTGTGTGTGTGTGCGTGCGTTAGTCACGGTGTGTGCGTGTGCGTGCGTCACTGTGTGTGTGCGTGACTGTGTGTGCGTGTCACAGTGTGCGTGTCACAATGTGCGTGTGTGCGTGCCACAGTGTGCGTGTGTGCGTGTCACAGTGTGTCACACAGTGTGCGTGTCACAGTGTGCATGTCACAGTGTGCGTGTGTGTCACGGTGTGCGTGTCACAGTGTGCGTGTGCGTGTCAGTGTGTGTCAGTGTGTGTCGGGTGGGGAGCAAAAAACGGTAGGCTGGGGGGTGGGGGCCAAAAAAACGAAGCTGGTGGGGGTTAAGGGGCAAATGTAGGGGCCAAAAACGGAGCTGGGGGGAAGGGCAAAAACGGAGCTGGGGGGAAGGGCAAAAACGGAGCTGGGGGGAAGGGCAAAAACGGAGCTGGGGGGAAGGGCAAAAACGGAGCTGGGGGGAAGGGCAAAAACGGAGCTGGGGGGAAGGGCAAAAACGGAGCTGGGGGGAAGGGCAAAAACGGAGCTGGGGGGAAGGGCAAAAACGGAGCTGGGGGGAAGGGCAAAAACGGAGCTGGGGGGAAGGGCAAAAACGGAGCTGGGGGGAAGGGCAAAAACGGAACTGGGGGAGGGCAAATACTCACACGTCTCAGTTAAGCCTCCCCCCCAGCAGCAGCAAGAGCCGGCAGCACCAGGGAGCATTTCATCACCTCAGGCAGCAGCAGTGTGGCCGGGGGTTGGGGACCCCTGGGTTAGAGCGCACCGACCAATGAGAGCCGGGGGCAAGACACCGGCCAATGAGAGCCGTGGGAGGGCGGGCAGACCGACGGACCAATCAAATTCTCTACAGACACTCACAACCACGATTTTCAGTTTTATATATATATATATATATATATATATATATAACAAAATATGCCACAATGGGCTGTGTTTTAAGGCATGACCTGAACCAGCAGCTTTGTGCTTTCTGGTATACATTCCTACAACCCATTGGTTCTAATGAAGCTTCCATACTGTTCAACGCAAAAAGAAAAATATATTGTTTCTTAAAAATATTATATTCAGATTTTTTTTATATTTGTTCAGGGTACTAAGATCATGAATTTTCCACAAGCATTTACTTTGAAATTGGCAAATGTTTTGTTGCCCGATTGTTTAATTTGGCAACTTAAAAGGGTTACTAAAATGTATATGGGAAAGTTGCACTGTATAATGAAAGAAATATATATATAATTTATTTGTTTTGTTTTTTTGTTTTTCTTTACAGAATAAAATTACGATCTAATAAATCAAAAATAAAGTGCCAGGAAGGAATTTCTAACTTACAGCAAACCCACTCATCACATGAAGGTTAAATGGTGTTAATCATTTATTGGTCAGGACATTCCCCAGAATCACCTGTTAACAGACCACATTTAGGCCTAATAACTAGTTCTCCTTAATGAACCATCTCAGATATTTATATACCTACCTGGTAATCATTATGATCCAGAAGCCAAAACCCTTGAATTAATTTTACCAGACCACATGGAACACAAAAGGCTGTGGGAAAAGATTCAATTGAAGAGTCTGGTTTATCTGGGAAGGAATACATGATGTCCAACAGCAAATAAATGGTCTGGAAAACACCTGGTTAAGGTTGATGACATTTGAACGCAAAAGAATTGCTATTGCATGAAGTTTAAAAGAATGTACAAAATATTTCCAAAATTTGTTCTAAAAAAAATAAAATTGTTTAGTGCCAAGTAAGAAGTCAGCAAGCCTAAAACCTGCACTAGAACCAGAACTTAATTTGTGAATACATTTTAAACTTATTCTAGAAGTGTGTAAAGGATACAATGGCATGTTTGCTTGTTTCATCAACATTTTCTAGTAGGTACAGATCAAGAAGTGCCTGTGAAGAAAAAAAATATTCAGCCCATTAAGTATACAAGAACAAGGGTGCGGTGGATAATTTGCAGAATCAAATGAGATATCTTACATGTAAGCTAGCGGGTGGGTATTTCCCTGTACTGCCTTCATCTCTGCTAAACAGCTGCCCAATTCCATCTCCAAACTGGCTTATCATTCCATCAATCATCAAGGAGCTGGTGTTCCACTTTCCTCTGCAGAATAAAAAGGCATTAATACAATCTTTAAATATCTTTTACAAAAAAAAAAAAATCTTCGAAGATGTCCCAGTGAATTACATTAGTACTTGACTGGAAAAGAAATAAACATGAACACTTCTAATATAAATTTGACATTTTATCATTGTTTCACTTCATATAAAAAATGTAATAACCCCTGTTTTTAAATGAACACCTTAATAAAACATCCAAAACTCTGCGTTCACATTTTTTCCTGACTTGGTAAATAACCAAAACGGTTCTCTATAATATCCATATACATAAACCTGGAATGAAAGTTAGAGGCAGCAATAATGTACTGCGATGCCAGTTGTGTTTCAATACAAGTTAAAAAAACAAAAACTATTTTATTGTAATAAAAATAAAACTAATTTACCTAGACAAATGTTCCAACTTCTTCCGCCGATCTGCGTAGTACTGCTGTATTAGCTGGTAATTGTAGTATGGCCTATTCAACTGCATGGTTTCATCTAAGAGAAAACAAAAATGGACAATACTAAATTAAAAATACATGCTTGCTAAAAAAAAACCTGGATTAAATAAACCTTAGCACTTGACTTACTGAAAAGGGAAAAACAGAACTTGTGGGACTATATTGTGAATTTGTGCCTCAGGCACCAAAAAACAGATTGCAAGCTCTACGGGGCAGGGACCTGTGCCTGCAAAATGTCTCTGTAAAGCGCTACGTAAACCTAGCAGCACTATACAAGAACATGCTACTATTACTATAATCTAAATAAACAGATCTCAAAACCTTAATTGCAATTCACAGCGAGTTGGTAAACGTACAAATCAAACAGGCCCAACGCCAGCATATCAATAGTGGCATTTTAGAATTTACCTGGGGTATCTGGTAACAAGCCAGAACGGCAAAACCAAAGGACCACCGAGGCATACTGAGTCAAGAGTCTGGTCACAGCTTGTTTATTTGTTAAATCTATTAATCCTGTCAAGATGAGAGAAACTTGCAAGTCAATTCATATATACAACATTGCATGCTCAAAAACACACAACTATTTTCCCTGAACAAAAGATTAAATTACAAAACCATGGAGTTGGACATACACACCACCCTCCAGATGTAGGCAAACCAAAAAAAGGTTTATGTCTATAAATCCAGTGGTCATGGGTCACAAACATGAAGGAGGTTTGCATACAGCGGAAACTGGTCTGCAATATTTTGACTAGGAGCTATATCAGTAAAGCACCAACATCACTAACTACCTCCATCTTATCCCTGTGTTAGTAGTAAAATAGATGGTTAATATGGTTACAAAATCTGAACTAATACATGTAACCAATGTGCTTTCGGTGCTACGGCCCAGCAGTATTTGTTAAACCCGTTGCTGTCAGAGGTCTGCTTGCACTCGCCTGAAAGCAAAGGGGTCAATTTTTAAAAAGGCTTCTATTTTTCCAAGATACCGGATTGCCTAAAATGTAACATTCTGTTCCTCAGTTTCAGACTAAGCTAAATGTTTGCCTGTGGCACGCCTCCCTCCTTTCCGATGTTTTGGTTGTGTTATCAGAGAAGGGAAGGTGTTGGGAGAGGACAGAGACAGTGCAGCACGGGAACAGTAAGGGCATTGTGCTGTACCTTCTGTATTGTATTGCTGGCCCTTCTAGTACTTAATGTGTTGATAAAATGTGTACAATTGTAAATTATACAAACGGGCTATCACTGGAGGACTCTGATCCATAACTATCTGTCGTATAAATTTATCATAGGTTGAACTTCATGGACATAGGTCTTTTCATCCACATCTACCATGTAATATATGTAACCAGATCTGTGGACCACTGATATTTCAATAACTAAACCAACAGGCATACAACAAATGTAATTTTGTGAGCTTCTAGTGGATGGCAGCAACAATACACACCTTGTTTAGTAAGCTCCTGTGCTTCTGTGATAAAACAGTTCAAGACAGTGGTCAGGTTACTCAGACGCAGATGACCGTGCTGGAGAGATTGGAGCGTTTGGGGATCGATAAAGTTACATGAACCATCAAAAAGTGGAGCACCTGCAGAATGCACAAGGCAGATTCTTTTTTAAAAACCAGTCAAATCAATGTTTTTAAACACCAAAAATTATAGTACGAATCCTAAAAGCCACCGATGGTGCAATTGTGGCAAATGTCCTAGGTAGGGTTCAAAGTGCAGGTGTTCACATAATGCAATTAAATCGTAGCATGTTCAGAAAATGGCTGAGGGTACTTACAAAGTCTATCAAACTCTCGTTTTGTATAAACCACTTTATTCCATGTCCACTCAAGAACGAAGCGCAAGTTAGCCGCAGATCTTGGTTGCTCTAAAAAAACAACAAAAAAAACCCCACCAAATTGTTTAATTGAAAATGCAAAAAATAAATAAATAAACTTTTTAAAACCTATTTTAGATATGGGAAAAGAAAAGGCTGATTTTACCTTCCGCAGTCCACTGTTTGATACAGCTAGTTAAAAGCCCTAGAGAACTTGTTTCAACAGCAGTGGACAACACAGCTTGCAGTTGTTCTTCCTGGAAATCAAATACAAATCAACCATGGTTATTTCTTGCTTCCAAGAAAACAGACTTCAATGTGGTGGCTTTTTATTCCAGCACAATGTTTAAGTGTTATTGTCTTTAACAAATAAACGTCACTATTAGTTATTTCAAATTCAGAACACACATTTAAGTAGAGGGAGACAAGAATTGCAAGCAAGGTGTTTACCTGGCTCAAGTTAGAAGGCTGGACATCAGCAAGTCTTGGAGAGAGGAGTCCTGCTACAAGACATCTGTTATAGCCATCAGGTATTGCTTCATTTAAAGCAGGGCCAGACTTCTTTAAGAAATGCAAGGTCTGCAAAGCCAAAACATTTCACATATAGATCACTCACAGCTACATGGGTTAAATAAATAAATAATAGTGGTCGTTATTTACTTTGCGTGGATAAATCAGAGTAAGCTTCCAGAGCAAGACAGTGTGGTTGTATCATTAAATGACTGACCGTTCACGTTTCTACCAAGACCAGTCTACAGAACACGCAAAGAGTACCTACAAAAACTGTTGGTGGGTTGTCGGTCTTTAAATTAACACACAAACAGATCCACTTTTTGACTTAATTAAATTAGGAACCAGTTCAACACAGGTGGAAAATAGGATCCATGGCATTCCAAAACAGATTAGCTGTAACACCTAATCCAGTAGTTTTCAACCTTTTAACTGCACAACTCTTTAAAAATAGGTGCTGTGACAACACGAAATCACCAAAAAATGTATTGTAACTTTGTGGAACTGTAATCCATGTATCCTATGAACACTTGTAGCACAACTGTGTTCCTGGAGTCCCAGCTACAACTAGACCCAGTGACGCCGTATGTATGTGTGTATGCGTAAGCGCATATATACCCACACACACCGATTTGTGCAACTGTACCTTTAAAGATAAGTACAAAAACATGTTTCTGTTTATTTGTTAATTTTTTCTGTGTTCCTTTGGTTTTGCACCAGGTCCCTAATTTTTACCTGGCATTAAATGTGTTATTCACTTTTTTCCTGCATATGACCTTCACATACCCTGTACCATAGCGAATCCAGAACAAACACAAACACATCTCTGCACTCGTTACAATTTCTATTACAAGATGCAGATTCTGTCAGACGCTAGCATGTGTCATAGATGTATTACTCTATCCAATCCAGCATTATGAAATGTATGCTACTCCCCTGTAAGAGGTAGAATATACCGTTTTACAATTTCTTTGTTAACTCATGTGAGCATACCCCCTGGGTATAGCTCGCATCTACAAAATAGTACCCAAAAGGTCGAAACAGCCATCTGTGGGTAGGTCTACTGGCTTTGCATCTTAACCCAGGCTGTGCTGAAAAGCTGTGCAGCAAGCATAAGCTTAAAGGGGTCCACGTCAAAATGGATTTGAAGCAAAAGGTGGCACTGTGTGCTCATTTGCATGTCACTTCCCAGAATCCCATGTTTATGTATGTGCACGCATATATGTGCGTGTATGCGTGTGGGGACACGCATACACACCACAAGGAACCTGACAACCTGCCGCGGAAACCCCTGGGTTCCATAGACTACAGGTTGAACATGAAACGATTTTATTTGGTGAAAGTCAGAACGGACATTTGAGTTCAACAGTTTCCTTTGCGGTTATTACTTGCTCAGGTACTTTGTTTAGCTAGCAAAAATATTGTAGATCAAATTATAAATATTTTGGGGTCTCATGTACAATATAGTTTTATCCATATTTAATTGTCCTGAAATTTGATGGCACCACAAGGGAGCTAAAAAGTTTGGGATGTTCAGATGTATGGAGCAGAGAAGCTTACCTCTTTCTGAAATCCGGTGCATGTAATATGAACAATTCCAGAGTTCAGCAGACATGTGGCATCTTGTGGGCAAAAAGAAAACAAAAAGCATACATATGAAACTAGCTTTTCACTATAGGTTAAAAATGGTGCTATTCATCAGTATACCCGTAACTTGATATATGTTAAAGAAATATTATGAATATTTCTGGCGATTCTCTCAAAATATTATTTATCCATTTGATAAAAGTGCATTTTACACAAATTATTCCATTGCAGATGTTGTAGTTTGTATTATTGTATACCCACAGACAGCCTTTCACTACAGATCATGTAATTTAGATGCTTAGATTCAACAGTACAGCTTTTTAGTCAAGTATATACTGCTGGTTTACGGTCAGAAGGGCAAGCGAGATTGAGACTAGACATGGCAAAGAAAATAGAAAGAGGGACAATAGATATTCTAGCACTGATCCTCATTAGAGAACCTCCCTGTATCGCCAACCCAATGTGAATCAGCAGGTGTGTAGGAGCTTCCTGTCTCAGCCAATGCTCTGCTTTCTGGTGCACTGGCACCTCTACCTATACGAAATTTCCCCGCTCTACGTGGTCAACCAGGTGTAACGCCACCCCCCCCCCCCCCCCACACAGTGAGAAGGCGGCTGCATCAGGGAGGAAGTGTGCATGCTCTCTGCTTCAGAGATCAGGGGGGGAAATCAGGTACATGACTGTGTGGAGCAGAGCCTGCCCTATAACCAGCTGGAATGCATGTGTCCACTGTGATGCTCTCTCAGACGATCAACAGTGCATTAGAGCGGGTCCTGGGTGGGGGGTAGGTTGTAGCGATGGCTCCTGTGGTTGAGCTCTCCATCACAGGACCGCCAAGTGGATTTAAAAATAAAAAATGTCTGTCCTACAGCATAGGACACAGACACCTGACCTGAAGCAGGCATAGGAGGAGTTTACACGGTCATGAAAAGGTCAGAAGTCTGTGTCCGACCTGCAAATGTGCAGAGCCTTTCCCTCATATCTTGCGTGGACATGGGACAGAAGAGAAAGACACAAAAAAATAATAATATGGGGAAATGGAGAGGTCTGTGTATCCAACACAAATCACATTAAAAAAAAAGCAGTAATATCGCCAATCACAAGCAGTAAATTACTTACAACCTTCTTGTATTCAAATTCATAGCAGTGTAATAGGACAAACCCTAACTGCTTCTGCCGTTTGTCCCATTAATGTAAATAAAGGAGTATGCTGCACACGACAATAAAAAATAAATACATACAGTTTACTGGTGATGCTGGTTCAAGGAGTACCTGTCAGAGTAATTCCAGGACAATACTCAGGAAAAAGGGGATCCAACACTCTACGGTTTTGATTATAATGCCAATTTATTGCGCCACACGTGGCACAATAAATTAGCATTATAATCAAAACCGTAGAGCGTTGGATCCCTTTTTTCCTGAGTTTGTCCCATTAAACCAGCGGTGCGCAAACTGGGGGGTGCAAGATTTGCTAGGGGACGTGGCGTTGCAGAGGTACCGCGCCCTTCCCCAAGGCATTTAAATTCAATGCCGGGGGAGGAGTCAGGCCTCTAGCATTCCTTACCTGCTGCCAGCCGGGTCTTCGGCGACGTGTCGGCATGGCAACGCGGTGCAGTAAACTGCTATGAATTGGACTACAAGAAGGTTGTAAGAAGTTTACTGCTTGTGATTTGGGGATCTGTCAACCGCTTTCCCCCCCCCCACCCCCCCAGAAGACAAAGCAGCCTTTGTAAATGTGTACCCAACATAAAGGTAATCTGTACTGTACGAACCAATTAACTCTGGTTTCACGTTCATAAACCTAGCCTTGAGTTAAAGAAACCGCAATAAAACAGTTTCAAAATGACATAACATTTCTTCATACACCCTTACAAAATCTTACTGAAGGAATATTGAGGTAGAGTTCCCCCCAATTAACTAGTGCTACAGAGCATTATATCCACATATATGATGAATTGCTGCATCCGGATAATAAAATAAAAAGTGGAGCTGATATAAATTAACCCCTAGTTGGGACGTGGTCCGGCAAGACTGTGAAGGGTTGTCCGGGGGAAGTCCTGAGACCCACCCAGACCCCATGCATAAGTCCTGCAACTCAATTAACCAGTGCACCTGGGGAAGCTCCAACTTTCAAAGTAGTAGCAAAGTACTCACATATGTCTTTCATTCATCCGGTTTCGTGTGCTCCACGCTGTATGAAGATACAAGGAGAAATCACCATCGCCGAGGAGGAGAGTGAGACAGCGGGCACGGCCGCACAGCAAAAATGGCAAAGGCTGGACTGTGCTATAAAGTAACTTTACTAAAGCATGGGTTTTAAAAAACAAGAGGAGGGGTGACACCCCCCCGCACCTCTTACGCGTTTCACCCGCTATGGGCTTTTTCTTTTTCTTCTTTGAAGGTGAGGGGAGGGGTGGAGGGGGGTGGGGGGGGGTGTCACCCCATCTCTTGTTTTTTTAAAACCCATGCTTTAATAAAGTTACTTTATAGCACAGTCCAGCCTTTGCCATTTTTGCTGCGCGGCCGTGCCCGCTGTCTCACTCTCCTCCTCGGCGATTGTGATTTCTCCTTACAAAATCTTATGTTGCTTTTAATAAAGGCATTTTACAATAACTAATAATTCTGTTAGATTAATTAAACTTTGCAGCTTGTGTGATTAAATGACATTTAATTTGTTGTAATTATTTTAAGGCAAAAAAAAAATTAGATTTAAAACTGCTTGGATGTTCAGTGTTCTCTTGTAGGGAGGTTGGTATTATGTGTAGTGCTTGTGCCTCTAAGATCTTCAATTGCTAAATTCCATACACAGGTTATGTTCATACCAAAATTGTACGTGCTGGGGTAGTAGAACTGCTCTGGAGGTGGGTAAGAGGGTGGAACTCCTCGACTTAAACTGCGTTCATGTACAACAATGTCAAAAATACTGTCTTGAGGAGTCATATTCACCACAGCTTCAAGAGACCAAAATGCAAAATAGGAGCAGTTGCGAAGAAACTGGCCAGGCCTGAAGAGAGAAAAATCAGTATGAAATATGTGGTTATGTATTAGGGAAGTGGAAGTCACAAACAGGTGGGTACATAAAACTACCTTTCCTTACCTTAATGAATCAGGCATTTGGGCTTGGTACCAACGGTTGATATCAAATACTCCCAAATAGGTAGAAGGTTTGCCTTGTCCATAAGTGTTCACCTGCCAGCTGAAGACAGACACGCTGGTATCAGGCGAGGTCACTGAAAGCAAAACCGTTAAAAATCAATTAAAGTACATACAATCAATAAGTAAAGGGAAGCAGCGAAGATAAAAAATATATTACAATTGACAGATAATCCTGTGTAACGTCTCCATCCTCCGCTCCTATATAGTCATTGGGCAAATCAACTATATTCGTTAACAAAAAGCTGTCATTATTTCAAAAGTGGAACCCAGAGTAAGCCTTTAAGATGTGCAGCAAAGTAACCCATATTGAATATTGATACAAAAATGTACCTATCTATGCAATCAAACCAAGGCAAGTATGGATGCTGAAGTCAGATGGTCTAGATCAGTGGTGCTCAACTCCAGAACTCAACACTCCCTCTACCCCCCTAGGTAATGTTTTCAGGATATTCCTGGTTCAGCACAGGTTAAGACCAAGTCACTGATCGAGCCACCTGTGCTGAAGCAGGGCTTTCCTGAAAACCTGACCTGTTGTGGGGGGTCTTGAGGACTGGAGTTGAGAGCCCCTGGGTTACATGATACAAATAGTTAAGAATCTAGTTTGGGAAGACTGAATATAGTTGAAATATAAATATATATTTTTTCTACAAAGTCTATCGTAAGATCTGAAAATAAATTTCTTAGACATTTGTACACAAGGCCGTATCCAATAGAAATATTTTTTTTCAATTCATATACTTAAGCAAAGCATCAATTTGACAAGGTATTAAAGTGTGATGAATCCATGGGAATGATGTAAAAAGCAAAGCTTGAGGTTCTATTTAATGTCAAATTTGTTAATTTCTTGATAAATGTCAACACCCGATTCCCAAAATGTAGAAATCATAGGGCCCCTCCCCCAGACTGTTTTAGTTTTGCTTTCAGGGTAATGAATCTCTGACAAACAATATGGTCTGCATTTAGTTCTGTCAAAAGTAAAACAAGCTCTATAAAATAATTTAAAGTGCAGCTCCCTTCAAGCTTCAGATATTATCAATCCATTGGTTTTTAACAAACCCTGCTAACACATAGTGATTTTAAACATTAAAGATGCTAATGGGTTGCTGATGGTGTGTGACCTCCCCCAGCTAGCAACTGGTGATCATAACTGGCAGGATAGAATACATCCTTACTTTGAAAACAGGTCTAGAGGTTCTCTTTATATGAAAGGGACATTGTCGGCAAAGGACCAACACGTGATCTAAGACTGGCTTTTTGGGGTTCATAATGGCATTCTGGGTAGACTAACATTTCTGGCTAAAATTAGTGAAATATTTCGAATTAAGAAATATTAAAAAAAAGCTTTACCTCCATGCTAGAAAAAAAATGTTTTCCCCACGAACCCATCATTCTTCAATCTTATTGCCTACTCCTCAAACTATTGCTAACAAAACTGTAAGCAGTATAGTATCCTGAGCTCGTTGGGGGTGAAATAACACGCTGAAGGCCCCAAACTGCACCTCAGTGTGCAGATAGCAGGTGAAACGGTATACCTGGCAATTACTGCGTCATACTCCACTATGCCCAATGTGGATGCAAAGCATTGTGGGAGATACTTTGGAAGAGCCTGCTGTAATTGACAGTTGTACCCCCCACGCCAAGGTGCAGTTTGGGACATACTAAGTAGGCAGTCCCCACATATCAGGAACCCACTATACTGCCTGGGAATCATTATATTTTTGCCACACCACTTTAAAAGACACCTCACGTACCCCATTAATTGGGAATCACTGCTCTATACAAAGCAGCAAAGGAAATGACAAACCTTCATGGACTCCATCTTCTCTTTCCCCATGAACACGGAATTTTTCTATTGTTTGGCAGCCTAGCAACTTTGTACTATTTGTTTGTCCTCTCAAAGACAACGCATCAGCTGACAGATCTAAGCTGTATCTTTCTTCACAATATTCCAAGCCCTGTAAAATAAAAAGGTAGTTTGAACTGATTTGAAATAGTATCAACTAAAACATCCATTGTACTGAAGTAGATTGTATTAGAGGTCAAGGTCCCTAAAAGAACAACTTTTAAATATCTTAACGGAACACACAATTATTTCAGGATCCATAACTTACCATTGTAGTAAGGGGTAGATGTAAACATTTGGGAAGTCAGTTATTTTTTTAATTTAAGAACCTATTTATAGGGATGACAAATTACCGCTTATTGCTTAGATGTGTGTAACCTTACCTCATAGAGTATTTGCCCAGATGCCAAGCATTTTCTGTCACCAAATGCCAACTGTAGCAAGTGCAAGCTTACATCGCCTCCACTACAAATAAAAACAAAACATTTACAGATGAGCATAAGAAGATTGTATTATAAGGGTGAGTCTTAACAAAAACTTAAGTGGTCAATTTTAAGTCGGTAACAGATGGTATTGATGATATTATACAAGCAATACAACAATGTAATGAATTTAGCGTTCAAGCATATGCAATACTGCCAAAAAGTCTGTGCCATAGACTTACTAACTATAAAAACCAGAGTGTGCATTGTCAAATAATAGTACTTGCATAGTACAGTACTGCATAGGAAGGTTTGGCATTCTATGTACATAAATTGGGGGATTTTGATACCAAATGTCACAACTCTTGATATTGTGCTCCAAAATAAATGAACACTTCAGTTGAAATCTTGTCTTTAACCTTATGCTTATTATAATCTCTGCAAAGTAGCACGCTAATTGAAAAGAGGGTCTTCAAAATCACTGTTTTGGTGTAAAGAAAGGGGATAATCAGATGTTTGTCAATTAATGTAATCCAGTCAGACCATGTTATTATAAAACTTACATTAAATAAGTTGTGGTGGGTATAAAAGGAGCGACAAATCCCTCACCGCACAGCAAATACAAATACCGCTTGTGACCAAATTCACGTCTCAGACAGGTCTGCAACCCTGCCTTTCCCCGTTATCTCTTAGCATACAGCCATGGATTCTGGGAAATTACATGCAAGCACTCTATGCCACGAGATAATGGGGGAAAAACAGGGTTGCAGACCTGTCCGAGACACGTGAAGGTGCCCATCAGTGCTTTTTATTTGCTGTACACAGTACGTTGGAGGGTTTTTGTTGCTTTGGTTATCCACCATAACTTATTTAATGTGTGGTTGAAACCTATCCCAGCTTCATTTTGCAAAGCCATTATAAGCGGCCGAACACTGATGAGACCCAAAAGGTCAAAACAGCTGTCTGAATAGGTTTACTCGTTATGCACTTCTGTAACCCAGGCTGTGCTGAAAAGCTGTGTAATGCCGCAGGCATAAGCTTATAGGGCTCCATAGATATGGATAAGAAGCAAAAAGATGACACTGTGCTCATTTGCATGTCATTACTCAGAATCCCAGGCTGCAGTGGAAGCCTTGTATGCCAAGAGATAATAGGGAAAAGCAGGTTGCATACTTAGACGTGAATGTGAGTACATGAATGAGAGTACAAGAGATTTTTAACAAAAGGAATCTGTTCACTTCTGCTGCAGTGCCTGAAGGGAAAATACTTTCAGTGTCAGTTCCGTGGCACCAGTCAGACAGCCAAAAGCAGGGAGATTGCACAGCCAATGCACTGTTAGATTGAACCAACTTGGATAGGTATAATAATTATTGATCCTAAATGCTAACCTAAATCACCAAGGTGACAGAAAACCTAGCCTGTTTGGTTTGTTTATGAAAAAAGGTGGAAATGTTCCTCACCGATAATTTTTTTCTCCTGGTCCCTCCATAACAGCCCATGACATGGAGGAATAGTCTCCGCCCATGTGAAGGTAGGACAGACTTCTGATCTGTTTGTGGATTAGAAACCCCTCCTACGCCTGCCCCAGATCAGTTGTACGTTTAGCCGAATGAATTATATAGATACACACCCAAATAAAACTGAAGGAAAATATAAGGAAGAGACAAAGAAATGTACTGTAAAACGTACTATATGCTATATGTACTATACTACGTAAAATGTACTATATGCATGAAGAGACATAGATGGGAACTAGGCATATGCTGCCATGGAGGGACCAGGAGAAGAGAGATTACCGGTGAGTCAAATTTCTGTTTTTCCTCCCGTCCATCCAGGTCAGCGCATGAGATGAGGAAAAGTCCCAAAGCATTTCCTCCAAACAAAAATATTGGGGTGGGGAAATTATTCCCCAAGGAGGACCTTCCTCGCAAAGGCAGCTTCTGCCGATGTGGAGACATTTAGCTGGTAGTGGTTTGAGAATATAAGTAGGGAAGACCAGGTTGCTGCTTTGCAGATTTTCTCTGCTGTTGCCTGTGGTGTCATAGCCCAGGAAGTTGAGATTGCTCTGCTAGATTGATCCTTCAAAAAAATATGACGGTGCTTTTCCTGATGCATTATAAGGCCTCGGCCAGGCTCCCTGCTTGCTCGCTGAGGCGCGCTGAGGCTCAGGGAAAGCGGGTGCTTTCCCTGGCCTTGCGGTTGCTTACCGCACGCGCTTTCAGTGGACGGGCTGGGGGCGGGCACGTCACTGGCCGGGGGCGGGCCAGTGACGTCACGGAACTGGTTCGCCCTCATTGGGCGAACCACTCACGTGACCGGCCTGTCGCGCCAGCAAGCGGGGGGGGGGGGGGGGGTTTAAATTCCCCTAAGACCTACGCTTCCGCGCGCTTGCGGAAGCATAGGTGAGCCCCTACTAAAGCCGCTCTAATTGCGGCTGTAGGGGCTCAGTGCTGAGCGGGAGCGCGCTTCCGCCAGCAAGCAGGGAACATGGCCGAGGCCTAAGCCTGTATTGAGCTTTCTTGGCCACCTGGCTATGCCAGTATTAGATGTTAGTTTTCCTTTTGTTGACCTGAAAAGAGAAACTTCTAGGTCTTCTAAAAAAAGATTCAGTTCTGGATATGTACAGAAGGCCTTTAGCACTAGCACAGCACCCACTATTTTGTGGTTAAAGTGAAATTATGAAATTATTTTTGAGCGAAAATGGTCATGAAGACAACTTTATCCATGGGGAAAATGCAAAAAGGGGTGGTGGGGGTCAAACGTACCCCGTGTTCGCTCTCTCTTGTGACTGATTTTATGGTCATGAGACATTAAATGGAGGATTGAGAGGCTATGCAGAAGAGGCTATTACTGTAAAGGTCTGATCTCAGAGGTGTATCTGGGCCTGGCGATATCCGCAGCACACTCATAGTCAGTGTTCGACAAACCTATACATTTGCTCGCCCCGGGCGAGTAGATTTAACCCCCGGGCGAGTAAATATTGGCCCAAGCAGCACACGTTTGGTACTAGGTGGCGAGTAGATTTTTTTGTGTGGCGAGTAGATTTTTTGGTGATTTGTCAACCACTGCTCATAGTTATATGCTAAAATGGGCAGAAGATTTAAATTTAGAAATAGATAGAGACGACTGGGAGGATATTTGGGAAGCAGCCTCCAAAACATCAAAATTTGTACCACTATAAAAGAGAATATATATAAAATCTTATTTCATTGGTACCCAACCCCGAATAGGCTGAGCCAGATCTTCCCCGGGTCCTCAGATTTGTGTTGGAGAGGATGCGGGCAAAGAGGAGATATGGCTCATATCTGGTGGAATTGTCCAAAAATTCAGGGGTTCTGGATCATGATACAAACAATGATACGAGAACTCCTGGGGGTGGAGATAGAGGTGGACCCACTGCCTATGATCTTAGCCAAACCGATAGAGGGCCTGCAGCCGCAAGTGAGTAAAATGATAAATCATGTCCCCACAGCTCGATTGCCGCGGCCTGGAAAAAGATCAATGCTCCCTCCAGACAGACAGTAATGAGAAGGTTTAGGGAAATTAAGGTAATGGAACTCCTCTCGGCACAACTTAGCCAAAAGGTAGATAAGTTTCACAAGATCTGGGAAATGTGGCCAGAAAATTGACAATAAGAGTTGAGCCACCGAATATCAGGACTGACAACTCCCTCCCTCCCCCCTCTTCTCTCCTTTGACTTTTCACAGAGAGATACACAAGGAAGCGGCGCTTCCCCAATAAGATTTGAAAAAGATACTTGGATATCTCCAAAAGAAAGTAGATACATAGGAAAAGAAGACAACAGTACAGTTTATGTTAAAATGCAATGTTTAATCTTTTCTCTTCCTATGACTGAGTTTGTATCACTTATATGGAAATGTTTACTGTACGATGTCTCTTTAAAAACAATAAAAAAATTGAAAAAAAAAAAAAAAAAAAAAGGAAGATTGAAAGGGTGTCTAGTGCCTGTAGCACTAGATTTAAATCCAACGGCGGGACTGATGATTCTAGCTCTTATTTTTCCTATTGTATGTCTTTATTTATATAGCGCCATTAATTGCCAGTAAGAATAGGTGAATACACTGTTTCCAATTTGATCCTGAAAGAAGATGCTGAGGGGCTGCTTCTTGGACTGAGAGTTGAGTGAATGACCCTTATTGAAATCCTCCTTAAGAAAATCTAAGACGTTTGGGATTGATGCCAATTATGGGTTCAAGTTATTTTCCAACAGCAATAGGAGGGTTCCTTGCTCAGCCTAATTACTTTCTAGAGGGGTGCAATAAGGGAGAGAACTGTATATGTCATCACGAGAGAGAAGAAACTTATACATGCACACTACTAATTGAACAAAAATACATTTGAATGAAATTAAACAACACAAAATCGGACGAATTAAAAACCAATATATACCAGTGACCAGAAACACCCCAAAGGTCAGTGTGTATGGGTGAATTTACACACTAAATATCCATACTGTCACCATGACTGGCGCTTATGGAATTGCTGGGTATACAATATATTCTCCTTAAATGAACAGGCACTTAGGAAACCTCATAAGGTATGTAATGTAGCAAAGCTAATTTAGCTTAGAACGCAAGTCAAAGAACCTTGCGGAAGTCCATTTCTGCCTCAGTGTGTTGAGTTGGTATGAATGGATACTAGAGCCTATTGGCTACAATATATATCCTTAGATGAAATAGTGATTGCTTAATGGAGTTTCTATTGGAAGGGGAGCAACAAACTCAGTTGGCCCCATATAGTATATAGCGCTGTAGTAATACTTAAACTCAGCAGAGTGTTGCTCTATTATCGTTGTGACCAGGAAATCATCTGCACCTGAGCCAACCGTGCCTGTCAGTAGAGACAATGATAAACAATTGTGTCTCCTTTAGTAGCTATATATACACGGAGGTACAGTTAATATTAACCAAGTGTGTAAATACTTTTAGACCGATGTCACACGTAAAGCACATACAGCTTCTTGGTTATATACAATGTTTAAATGACTGCTGCACAGTAAACCTTTGATGTATGTCCTGACGCTCCTTGTTAGAATGCAGTAATTAAACCAAATGTTTGTATACACACTGGTGCTGTGTCTTAATGGTATACAGGAGAACCTTTCTGCTGATATATTGTTGCCAATGTGCACACAATACACCTCTTGGTGTCATAGCTGGGCTGCTGTACAGTTAGTGTCAATTCGCTTTCAGTACGTGAAAGTAGATTGTTACTATAATGATAATTCAACACATACGAGTTAGACGTTCTCCCCTGCCTTGTCAGTAAAATACCAAAAAAACACTTGTTTTTACAGTCGCTTCACTGCCTCGCTACCTGGTGCTTGACAGAGTGAATTACTAGTGCCTTCTGCGAGCTTATACCTTCCAGATCCGTGCGGGTCGTAACAGAGTCCGAGCTTCCAATAGTGATGTACCACTTCAACTAGTGGTTGCCTTCAATGGCCCACAACTTAGTTTAGCTAACAGAGCTTTTCGCAATATACTTGGAGTGTCTTGCAACTGGAGAGTTTGCCTGAAACCTCCGTTAGTTGCGCTCATGATATACGTGACGTCATATCCAGACGAGCGTTCCGTTCTGAACGCAGAACTTCTTCGGGGGTGGGTGGTTCACTGCTTGTACCGGCAATTTAAACCCTGTGGTTGTCATGGCGACCCAGACACAGGTAAGTAACACCTGTGTATCCGTCACGAAACTGACAGCCAATCAGAGATAAGGTAAACACACAAGTCAGCAACCAATGCCCTACATTTAAAACTCAACAGTATAACGCTATTAATACTGTACCTATAAAAACAGTGAAAGTTAAAAGTATGGGATGCAAATAAGCAGCATAAACGGATTGATAATTAACGGACTATATTTTTATTTTAAATTCTGTCACAGATGTAATGGAGACTTTAATAGTGTATGAAGGACCATGTACTATAGAATGCATGTCTAGCATTAACAGTACTCATGATAATATACTGATCATGGTTCCTCTATGCAGACTAGTCAGCTCTATACTGGTATTAATGGTCTACAGATCAGGTCTAATAACTGGTTGTCCATGTCAGGTCTATCATACTAACAAAGTGTTGAATGAATCCTAGATCTTTTAGTACAAGTGAGGCTGGAAGATAGAGTGGGGGTTTCACCACCAGATGCTAAAGGAAGGCTGAATATACAAAGTCTTCATTGAGATCTTTTGGGGATTGAGTGTCCAAAGTATATTCATTTTGCTTCCTTCCTTAGTAAAGCGTTATCCAGATCCCCTCCTCGCAGGCCCATTGTCATGTGGTCAATTCCCTGAAAGGTCAGCAGGTTAACCTCTCGATGATGACCAAATTAATGTTGGGCTACCGGGATGTCAACATTTTTAATAGTGCGGACATGCTGTAAAATGCGGCGCCTAAATTGGCGTGATGTCTTTCTGACATACATCATGCCACACTGACGTGCCAGGTAGATCACTCCACAAGTCTTGCAGTTAAAGCTCTTTATCGTATACCTCTTGGTTCTATCCCAGTTGTTAAATTCCTTAGTAGGATTAATAAACCTACACGCTTTACAACTACCGCACCGATATGTGCCTACCATCTTGTTAGTGAACTAGTTAGTAGTTTGTGACTGGTAATGACTATGGACAAGTTGGTCCAACAGATTTCTTGGTTGTCTGTACGTAATAGAAGGGGTGCTATTGAGTACTTTGTTAAAATCAGCGTCTTCTAGGAGAATGTGCCAATGTTTATTTAGCACTTGCCTCACTTCCCTCCACTGTTTGTTATATGTATCAATAATTCAAATTGGATTAGTTTCAGTCATTACAGATTTTTTTGTCATACAGTAGTACACTGCGGTTTGTCTCTTTCGCGCATCTATAGGCTTTGTTAAAGCAGGACCTGCTATACCCCCGGTTTGAGAATCAATTGCCCATTATTTCAGACTGTTTTTCAAAGAGATTGATGTCCTTAATCCAGTCAAAGAAATTTAAATTGCAAGATGGGGTAAAAGACATGCCTTTTTTAGGACTGTTTCTTGGACAGGTGTGAGGGTTACGGGTGTGAGGTTGACCACCT